>JAIEZT010000016.1:22779553-23217053 GCA_019594935.1 Periophthalmus modestus
TGCACTCATGATGCGGGACAGCCTCTCCAGAGCAGGGGTGCAGACTCACAAACCGTAACAATAGAAGCAAATATGAATACCACTTGCTGGAGAAAAAAAAAAATGTTTCAACAGTCAACGCTAAAATGAAAGTGAAATTCTTTACACCAAATGTGTTTTCTTCAGTTGGATTTCTACCTTCGTCAGGGGAGTCACCTGACTGTTGTCATGTGTCTCTTATTAGCTGTTGTTTCCAGGTGTGGTCTGTATGGCAGATGTGGTAGATCCATCAGACTGACCATGCCTGCTGCTGTTAAAAAGCTCCCTCACTCCTGTTGATGGTCAAGAAAGGTTGATGCAAGCAGCTAAGCAGTTTAAAACTTACATTGACACATCAGGCAGTGAGGCCTTTTCTCTTGAGTAAATAGAGAAATACACTACTGACATATTTAAATGTACTGATTATACAGTTTAAATGAATTAAACATTCAGCTGGGCTCTTTGGAATCATACCATTAGTGAATATCATTTTCTTTGTAACCCTCCGTCACCTTTGTTTCTCTTGGCTCTCACTAGTGTAGCTCCATATGCAGAGGCTCCAGCCAAAAGAGGATGCCAGAGAGACTGAATTAATGAAGCATTAAAGAGTAGGCAGTCCAACATGGTGGACACTACACACACTCTCTGCCATGTGTGCACTCATGTGCCATATCCATACAGTTCAACAAATGCCTTTATTTCATACCTCAATACCAGCGCCACATGGCTTATCTGGCAACCCAGGCTTTTCATTCCATTTCAGTTACTCCGTTTGCCTTTTGTTTTGTAGAGTGCTCACAAATTCATTTACGCACAATGGGACGTGTATCACTGGAAGAGGATGACTTACATTGTCATTCAACTGCACACGGAGCACGTGCTTAACAAGCTCATTACGTTTATTTGGTTTTCTCTTTTTCCCATAATGCCGTTCTTTCTTCAGCTGGTGATGAAATATGATAGCACTGTATCATAGTTTTGAGCTGACACCTTGTCACCAGTAATAATGGCATTACAGTCAGATTAGGGACCAGAGTGGTTTGTTGTCACTGAAAAGCCTTGTGTTGACTTGTTTGAGCTGCTCATGTGTGAGGCTTGGCTAAAATCCTTTGTAAACAATGTTGCAATTCCTGTTTTACCTAGGTTTAGTTTGTAATTTCCTCTTACTTTTTCACTGTTTTGTAAATGTGTGATGCTCTGATTCTGTTTCAAGTTGACCAACTTAGTTACTAGCACTAAATCAAATTCAAAAGACGTAATTGATTTCCTGCCTTACTGATTTTAAAAACACTGTTGTTCATGAAGTTGCCACAAATCTATAATAGCAATTGCCTCGTCTCCAAAAATTGGGTGAAATTAGCAACACTGAACCAAAGAGATTGTCCTTCAAACTTCATAATGACTATAAATTATATATATATATTAAAAATACTTCAGTCAGTTACTTATGAGAAAGATTAGCTCTACATACAGCCACAGAGAACACAGAGAAATAAATCCAGTGTTGAGCTTCATGGCAGTATGGTGGTTTAGGGCCCTTCTCTCTTGTTTTACTGGGTGTTGATTCTATTTGGCCCAAATCATGACTGTTTTAAAGCCGTCCAGAGAGGAAAGAGTGAGATTGTTCTGTCAGACTGTGCCGGCCGCAGTCCAAACCTGGATTGAGAGCAGCCGACAGTCTTCATTAATCTGCTCATCCTCCTCGCTGTCACACCCCACTGGCACTTTGGACATGTTATCCCCTCAACACATGTGAGAAGGACGAGGAAGTCAAAGTCCTGACTCAGCTCCTTCTGCTGGGTTCAGGGGCAAGAAGTAAACAGATCAACATAAACAGATGACTCTGATACTCACATCGAAATATTACGGAAAGCATTGCTAATAGTGTTTGTTTTTAAAGAGCTCGTATTACACTGTTTTCTGATCTATGTTATAAAGTTGTTTCCTCGTTACAAACATAGCTGCAGCTGTGTTTTGTGTCATTCACACGTTTAACACACAAACCCTGCAGAAAACACGATGTTCCTTGTGATGTCATGTGGTAATAGAGGAAGTGCTCCACTGTGTTTTTAAACCCTGTACACCTTCACTAGAATCCCTGTAATTGCCTATCTCTACTGAACAAGAGGTAAAAGGTAGCTGTTGACTTGAAAAATACCTCTGCATGACATCACAAGGTGGAACAGAGCATTGTAACCTTTGGAGATGTAGACAGACTAATAATAAGTCAATTTTGCTTGATATATGAACTTTAAATATTTTAGTCTTTCATGTCTCTACCAGTCCAGTATAAGTGACAAGAAATGTTGACACAAGGAGCTGGGAGTGGTAGTTTTAAACCTACTAAATTTAAGCTATTGGGGAAATGTATCTTCTGCATTTGATCCACCCTTGAGTGCCACAGTGCCACGCCCAGCAGATCTCAAGTTAGGGTTTGTCAAGACTACCTTAACTGGAGGATTTCAACACAGCCAGATTATTTTACCCTTGAGAACCCAAGAACCCTTTTCTTCTTTGGAAAATGATGAACATTGCATTAAATTACTGCTATAAGTTCACTGAACACTGAAATATCCACTTTTTAAATTTTAACCCATTTTTCACTCATTTAGGATCAGGGCCAAATTTGACCCATTGGGCTTGTTAATTTATCCAAAAAGACTATAAAACATACTTCTAGACATTCTGCAAGCTATTACTAAAAAGATTAAAATAAATTAATTAATGAAAAAACAAAAACAAAACACTATTCTATCAACCACTGGTTTGAGGAGAAGACGATTTTGTTTGGGTAGTTTTCCACCTCAACAAAACAGCATGTGGTCAGCCATCTTGTCACTACCACTCTGGCTCATTTTAGTTCAATATTCATCTTCTAGGTGGCTCTATGCAGGGGCCAGAAGTGGCACTCTGGGCTTTTTGAATTTTTTTAATTGAAAATTGATTTTTTAAAAAAATGTATTTATTTTATTTTTTTTTTTGGAATAGCAGCAATTAACTGCAGCCCTAGATAACCCCGTGGGTTATTAAGTAAAAGCATTCAAGCAAAGGTATGTAGCTCATGTGTATTTTAAAATAACATAGCATCAGAATATACTACTGTAGACTATGAATGTGTTGTTTTTTCTGCAACCTTTATAAAGTCCTCTCCTTTTCGCACTTCTTCCATCCTTTGTGCCCTCTACATCTCCCAAAGTGGTGTGCTCAGCCGGAAACCATCGCCCATAGTCTAGTGTCACCCTGTTAGGCATGAAACACTCATATTACTGAACCTTCTGCCTTTGGGCCGTTTTATTAACCAACCTTAGCGAATACATTGTCAGCATGACTGTTACTCTGATCCTCCCAGGTTTTAGATCAAATACTCCCTTGTTACCTCTTATGAACAAGACACCAGGACATTTCCCCTCTTCCACTGGCGCTCACCTAAACCCTACAATTGCGTCATTTCTTATCTTGAAATTCAGCAGTCTCTCATTTTAATTACTATTACTTGGAGCTGCCGATCTCATGTGCGCTCTCACCTGTTCTAATATGGTGGTGCTTCTGCTCAGATTTCCCTACAGAGGAGGCAGCCACGGCACTGAGGAGGATACCGATGATGGCGTTCTGTAATTGAAATTAACAATCCCGTACACTTGGACCCTCCCAATCACAACCTAATTGCTTCGCTCATTAAAAAAACATGTGTTGCGTCTTTGTGATCTGCGCCAGGTTCCATATTAAACTGGACTATTGGCTTTTGTTGGTACATCATTTCGATACTGTAGGGCCATTTGACATGTCTTGTGCTTGGTGCCAGGCTATAGGCTTTTAATATAGGCGTCATTAGTGAGGTCTCACCGCTCTGAGTGTCACTCGCCTTTCCGATTGGTTTCTGTGGTAGAGAGTAAATTTAATTACAGTTTTGAAAAATGGATTTAGATGGATAATCCACTGCAGGCAGTAATTGTTGCGTTTTTTGGAACAATGTCAAGCCTTAGTACCAATTGAAACGGACTAGCCAAAATGGTCCATGCATTTCTTCCAGAATCCATCTAAGCTCCTACAACCCAAAAAAACCCAACAATGAAAGACATTTTGACTTGAGGGAAATGGGAGTGCATATATCAAGGGTTGGACGGGGCAAGGAGACAATAAAAATGGCAGCTGTATGGGAGTGTGTGTGTGTGTGTGTGTGTATAGGTAGGTAAGTAATAAAAAAGAAACAATTAAAAAGAAAAAAATAATAATTGAGTGAAGTTCCATTTTCTCCTTTCATTGCTGTATCTTTTTTTTTTTTTTTTTTTTTTTTTTTTTTTACCCATACTTGAAAATGAACATCAACCTATCATAAGGTCGATCCTCCAGCGATCATCCTGACCAAACCTCAACCCGGTGGCATTGAAGGATGGGTCAAAGGCTAAAGACACATTTCCTCTTTGCAACAATAAATATCTTAGCTTTGATTTTGCCTAATAAACACCATGTGTTTATTAGGCAGTTTATAAGTTGAACAATACAGATCAGTCACAAAGAAGTACTCCATATTGCATTTTACTAAAACATTGTCTCAAATACAAAAGGCTCAGACGGTTGATTTTCATTGATGTTTACTTTAAGTGGCATTTTCAACCACGTTCATCTATCTGAATCCAAGTTTAATATTTAATGCAGACTGTCATGGTACAGTACAGCAGCCTGTAGATCTGCTCCTATTTTGCTTTTATAAAAATAGGAAGATGGAGTGTGGCCTACATTCTTCTTGTCAAGTTATTGGTTCGTGTAATTTGTACATCTTTTTCTGCGTGTTTTAAATGTTGTAATTAATCATTGTTGAACTCTTTCTTTAAGCCTTTAGAAATGCCTTATGTTCACTCTGCGGTAGAATGACTATGGAAGCTGTGACACATCTTTAAAACAGCTATAAAACTGTGACAAGGAGAAATTCCAAAAAAATGAAAATTATGCACAGTTTACATATTTTCTTTTATACAACTGACTGAGAGACGTCTGCAAAAACCTATGCTAATTTTTTTTTAGGGCAGTAGCCCTAAGGCCCTGAGGCAGTAGCTCAGTTGGTGTTTGTCCACTGATCTGAAGATTAGTGGTTCGAATCTTGACACAAATTATTTTAGAGTGGACAGATCCACTGATCCACAGGTTGGTGGTGCAATTCCAGCTCCCACAGGTGAATGCTGTCATTGTGTCCTTGGGCAATACACTTAACCCATCTCGCCCCCAATGTCTGTGTACACTGCTGTATGAATGTGTGTGTGAATGGTGAGTAGTCCTTGATGAAACCACTTTGACGACCTTGAAGGTGGAAAAGCACTGCATAAAAAATTCACATTTGCCATATAACAAAAAACTATATGTCAGTATTCATGGAAGCATGTCATGTTTTATTATTAATTTAAAGCCACACTGCATGACTTTGTAGAGGTGGTCTGTCACCTGCTTGATTGCATGGAAATAAAGTTTAATACTTCAGAACATTCATGAGTTTTATGCAATGTGGAATATTTTACCCAAAGAGACGGCATTTCCATGGAGACGAGCAGGAAGCGCCTCTGTCCAGGCCAAATATGAGTCAGTTTTCTGTTGATGAAAGCCTGCTCACAGCAAGGAGTCATGTTTTTCAGCGCAATGTAAAACATCCAAAATGAAAAAAAAAATTAATTAAAAATATGCCTTTATTGTAGTAGTTCTTGGACTAAAACTTAGCGCTTTGTGCAAACCTGTGGCCTACTTTACTTACATTGTCCACACTTTCCCCATTAACTGACAACCGTTTTATTTTTTTATTTTTTCACCTTTTTCGACCTTGCCTGGTGATTCGTTGTAGATCCCAGCCTGGTTTGTTCAGTTCTTTTTCTCCACATCTGCGCTTCCCAGCATCCAGGCATTGGGATTCAGCTCACAGCAGCCCCTTTAATTAGAGTGGGCCAGTCACCAAGAACTACAAGTGCCCCTTCCTTCTCTGCATGCCCTTGCTATGCTTCCTGCACCTCCAGTCGTCTCAGGCATCTCCATTACCAAACACTAATAATTGATTTGCCAAAAGCCACCAGCATCTTGTAGACTCTCTCCGGCAACAATCCAAACTTTAAAACAGTGATGGAACGTAATAAAGTAAAAGTAGTAAACTACTGTACTCAAGTAAAAAAAAAAAAAGGTATCTGTACTTTACTTTGCTAGATTAATGTGGATTTACTTTTTTGTTTTGTTTTGTTTTTTTTGTTCTCTACATTTCAGGGCAGGTATCTGTACTTTCTACTCCACTACATGTTTAACTGGACTGGAAAATAAAATGTGCTTTTCATATGATTTGAGGGGTTATGGGGTTATCATATTTGTGGTAACATTCTGACTAGTTTAAAGTTTTCAAGTTCAAGTTTCAGCTTTGAGCCAACAAAAATACATACATAAAATTCATAAGAAAAAATAATAAATTGATTCGTATTGCAACTGTTGACCGAAATATGCTTATTGTTTTAATCAATATCACTACATTTAACACTTCAACAAATTAACAACACTTGTGTGAAATACTTTTTACTCTAAAAGTACATTTTTAAACAGGTACTTCACTACTTTTACTTAGGTTGATTTTTCCATTTGATACTTTTACTTGAGTAACTTTTTACCCCTGTATGTGTACTTTTACTTAAGTAACAAAATTCAGTACACTGGTCCCTTGTTTATTCCATGAAGTAGTCAGCTTTATGTTTTTACAATTATTATATATGTTTTAAGCCACACACTTTATACACTTTTCCCACACAGGCATTAACATTTTCTGATATTTCTCTATTGTTTAAATACTCTCAAAGTTCAAACCTTTCGTCGGTGCCTTTGTCAGTGCAGAAAGTAGAAACAATAGACATTGTGGGTTTTGTCGGGGAGAACATTTTCAAACATACAGCACTTCAGAGTCACACTGCGATCCAACATTTATATAAATTTGGCTGACCACATTCTGTAGTGTACAGGAGACACGGCACAGAGGAGATTGATTGACATGGTCTACAGTCTCTTAGCCAATCAGGATGTAGAACACAATGCGCGTTCATATGCAGAAAAAAAAAAAGGATGAAAAAAATCCATGAAACAGCAAGACCACAAAAGGTGAACCGTGTTATAGTGAAGGACAACTGTACTTCATCCTTTGCTGCTATGGTTAAATGATTCCCTCACCTGTCACATGAATAACTCATTTGTTTGGGAATGGTTGGTACCTGTTTGTGCATTTCCCTTACAGAGCTGTGGTTGGCTCCTCTTTATTTATTTAAGGTTCTATTAAGATCTTCATATGGTGGTTGTCAACATCGAATCAATCAGAATGAATTATGCAGAACCTATTGACACCTCTGCAAATTGTCAGAGCAGCAATCAAAGTGCCAGAAAGAAGATATATTTGTTTTAGTGTTCACTGCCTGGAGGATTTGTGGAGGAATCTACTCCCACATCGCATTGTTTCATATATGTCTGTGTGGATCAATATCTCTGTGTTTAGCATAGGTGGACTAACAAACAGAAACTACCCAGATCTCTTCCTCTAGGGATAAGAGGAAATTGTGTGCTGTGTGGAGGTTAAGCCTGTTTTGCAAGCGGATAATGTTCAAACTTATGTTGCACCTTGAATAACTGAACACAACTTAAAACATGCAAACTCTGAGCCCAGTAAAGCAACCCAGTAAACACATTTGGGCCAGCAAACTACTTTCTTCCATTCCCAAATTACCCATCTGCCCCTGCTCTGGAGCCAGCTGCCCCAAACTCATTCATAATGAAACAAGCACTGTCCACAGGCTGAACATGAGGGAGCATGCATTCATTCATGTTCCAGTGGCCTTCTCAGCTGGCCCAGTTCTGGACCAAAGAGCGCCACCTGCTGCCACATCTCTCTCACTGGAAAAAGAAAGATTTATTTCATTGCACTGAGTAAAAAGCAAGGCATCATTTGATAGAGTTTGTATTTCTTCGTTTATGCAAACCTTAGGGGAACTAAAGAGACTAAAGCGATACTTGACCATATTTTGAAGTAACGTGGCTTTATTCAGGTGTAAACAGCTTTTTGAAGTTGCACTGTGTACTATTTCTAGTATAAGGCCCCCCACCTGTTTTTCTTTTACCATGCCTGGAATAATTCACTGTATGACATTAAACTTTCATGTAAATAGATAAGAAAATAGAACATTCCAGGAAAAGGAATAACATCAAAGCAATAACCACTAGAGATGTTTCATATTGCGCCTTTAAAGTCATTTTCACACGCAAAATGACACACAGCTCTTCCTCAGACATTATCTTGACAGCCTAATACAAGATGCATATACAAAGAGACAAAGGCAACCAAGACTCCTGACCAACAAGTGGACAGATCATGACACTGGAGCTGATGAAATCTATTATCTAACAGTGCATAATGCTGTTTACATGGGCCGTTGCTGCTCATGAAAGTCACTCAGGAGGCTACATTCTTTTCACCTTGTTTTTATGCAGAAGCCTGCGTGTGCGGCATGTGACGGTGCCGTATTCTCTCTGACTGACTTTATTGATAGGTTTGTGTGGTCTGTGCAGTGAATGGAGCATCAAAAGCCTCAGATCAATAACGGCTTCATCCATGCTATGACGTTTTTGCCTCCGCCCCATGTGGCTCATTTACCCAGGTGTGTGAATCCATATATGCCCAGCAATCGTCTAAAGCAGTGTGTGAATGAAATTGTCAGGACATGATTCTACTAGGATTATCCGTACCTTGTCCAGTAGTGTTGTGTCAAAATGACTTAAGTCTAATCTGTATGTATCCACATTATAACTGTATAAATGCCTCGCCTCTGTGTGCAGCTGCCTCCAGACTAATTATAATTGCTCCATTAGCATAGGCTTTGCACTCCTGGACTTTTTCACATTCATTTTCCAGCACATTTGATCACCATCTATAACAACCTTTACTGTCACCCAGAAAACTGTGTCTGCTTCATTTACTCTACACTATATTGTACTTTAATAACGCAATACCACTTTTTAATTTTTTTTTTTTTTTTTTTTAGCGGCATTAAAGATATTGGATCTCATAACTAAATTGCTCAAAAATGTGTTGTTGTAATTTCTGGATATGTTTAAACAACTGACCCAAAAAAAAGCATTTAACTGCATTTGTACTGTATAATTGGGACTTCTCTTGTAGTTCTTCCTCAATGTCACAATGTGGGCTGATATACAGAAACACAACAAAAACTACTTTGTCAGATAATGTTCGTTAGTCTGCCTTTGTAATATTTATCATCTGCCTCAAAATGTTGAAGGAAACAACCACAAACAGAAATATAGTAAAAGTATTTGAACGTATTTCTGAGCAAGCATGCAACTGCAACCACTATACTATGTAACTTCTCTGATGGAGGAAAATAAATGTATCTATGTCAAAGGAGACAAGCAGGTGGCGCATTCAGACCAACTTGCAAGTTGCAGGTAATCTGAAAGTAGAATACATGTGTATTATCAGAAAAAAACTTGAATTAATTGTAAATACATGCAAGATGGATATTTTTAATGGTATATAGTGGAATATTCTAGGCAAAGAAATAGCATTTACATGAAGACAAGCAGGTGGCAAACACTCACCAGAAAAGTTACATAGTGTACCTTTGAATAGACCTGTTCATAAACATAAAATTATACAAGCGTGACTGTTATTGCTGTATTCTCCGACTGCGGCTGGAACAATGACAGCGTGCTTCTTCCAAATGTAGACTAGTCTCGTAATAGCAGTGTCCTATAGGAAAGTCATTTGTTTTTGGAGAACGTAAACAATATTAGATGCACTGAATTAGCTTTCTTTGAGAATATCCCCATCTTGTACATTTTATAGGCTTTTCTAACCCAAACAGAAGCGGGATTCATTGGAATGCTGGGAATGCTCTGAGGCTAAATTGAGGCACCACAGCAAACCAGACAAACAGTTATCAATAAATGGATTCCTAACAGCAGATGGGTCTCTGTTCTAGCGCTGGAATTAGCGTGGGGAGTCTGTTGATATTGAGCTCTCTGCACAGCCTTCAGCATACATGTTATTTTTACATAAACGCCGGCAGCGGCCCAAAATGCCGTCACTTAGGCTCATAGGGTCTGGACGTGAACTTCGACCCCTGTCAGCACCAGCCGCTTACGTTTACAGGGGGAGTACTCATCATTACAGGCTGAAATGATGGTTGTTTAGAGTTCATCTCTCTATCATACAGGGTGTTTTAGAGATAATTCTTTCTTTCATATATCTGAGAGGATTGGCTGGGAATGTGTAATATTATTTTGTTATGATCCTAAAACTGTGCAGGCAGCAGTGTGTCACAATAACAGCTTTACTCTTCTTTACCCTTTCTTGTATTTTCTTGCAATATCCATTATGTTTATTTTGGCTTGTTATTGTATATTTGGTATTTCATCTCAAAGGAGCTGCATACTAAGTGGCACGTCAATATTTTCTCTAAGGCAAAAGTTTAAATTTCTCTCAAAAGTGTACCAAAAGAAAAGTGTGTGCTCGTTGAATGGATATCCCTGCTGAGAATGAAGCTCTGCAAATAGCTGTAAAAAGGCAGGAGAAGTGTGTTTACCCTCAGTACTGCACCTTGAGACATGGACACTCAACACATTGTGGTAGTATATATCTCTGACCATACTTCCATTGTAGGGAATATTATGACCTCTCATGACGTAGGTACAATAAAGCTATTCACAAAAGATTATGACCAAGCTAGAGAAGTCCTTGGTGCAGTAGTGCAATATGAATGAATATGAAAACTAGTCCGATTCTAACGCAAACATTACAAACTTACCAATACTGAATGACTGTTTAGCATTTATATATTACTGTGAATTGGCTAAATTACAAGTGCCTGGAATAATGTGGAAAACAAGCTCATAATGGCTGGCCCTCAGAACACAAAATTCAATTCCAATCAGACTAATTATTGACTTTAGTAAACAAACACATGAAGTGAATTAACTGCCCGATGACCCAAGTCAAGTACATCCGCCACACAATAATGATTGGATTAAAAATGGATCCCGATGTGTCTTCCCGTCTGAGCTATCACCACACAGGTTAATTGAAGCAGCTCTGAAATGCAAAGGCGTAAGAGCACTCCAGGATGGCAGTGGCTTTTATTGAAAAAAAATCTACATATTAATACATTTATCTTTATCTATGTACACACGTTGTATTCATCAGAATCCAGTGAAACATGGTACTATGATTTCTATATTTGTATTCCCAAAACATGCACAATAGGTAAAAATGCTCCAACAAACCGAAGCCCAGCACAAAATCTGGAGACGGGTCCCCGAGCACTTCTCCTGACAAATTTTCCTATGGGGACAATTAAGTTTACCATAACCTTAAACTTTATTGTTGCTCCTATATTGTATGCAAAACAGTGATAAGAAAAAATGTTCTCAGGCATCCCTTTGAGTTGAGATTTTTGGGGGGAAATCATTCTAAAAATACATTCTAACTTTAAATGTTCTATTTCTTCTCTATAAGCTTTCCTCAATAATAAAATACAAACTTGCTTCCCATATGTGCATCTTTTCAAAGAGACATTTCTCAGAATCTATGGCCTCTTTTTTCCTTTATGGGATGTGCAGTAGTTGTTGGAGTCTCCACTCTGCTATCTGCCGGCCTGTGAATAGCTCCAGTGTGTGTCTGCTGCACTGGAAACTGTGAATGACAATTGATGCTCATTACTTCTCCTGACAGTAATATTGCAGGGTTACACCTACTCCATTTTTCTGACAGAATGGCATTTGTTCATTTGCAGAGTGACCAGCTTTGAAAGAAAAACAAGACAGACAGTCCTAATGTGTTTCTGACACTTGACTGACAGGAGGCCTCTGTGTGGGTATACTCCAACAGATACATAAAAGAACTCCAGTTAAAGAGCAGGAGTAAGCCTCAAGTTTACCCAGAATCCTTGGAGTATTTAGAAAGTGTTAAAGGCAGGACCTTTACATTCACCTCTCTCTGAAAGCAAGACTGACAGGTGAATGCTTCTCCTGCACAAACGGTTTATAATTTGGCATAAATGTTTTTTTTTAAAGTAAAAGTAAGTGCCCATTCAAATTCATGTTGATTTAAGCTTGTCCATCAACTCATAAACTTTAGGCAGTATTAAAGCAGCTGACAGGATAGATCAGTGGTGACCAAATATGGCCCGGGGACTTCCTAGTGAATTGGCCCACATTATCTTCAGAAGTACTTTTATGCAAGTTTAAAACACTCTACAATAACTTGAATGACTAACATTTTGGTGTGTAGAATTAAAGCTGCTACCAGACTGAATTTCATCTAGATTTTAATGTATTGGACTTGGTGGAAAAAGTTTGGACCCCCATCATACAAACCATGATTTATTGCTTTTCTTGTCTGGGATCAACACAGACAATTAACACAGAGATTTTACACCAACTGTTCTCTTATGCAAAACAAATATTTTAAAGAAGTGCCACAAGCCATCAAGCGGCAGAAAAGCTTTATTTTTTTATGACTTTATATAATAACAATGGATAGAACATTTTAATAGAAACGACTCTGCAGTCAAACCAAGAAAAACAAAATTAGCATTTCAGATGTTGCATGAAAATATTGTTTGTATTTGAAAATGTGGAGTGAAGCCAGAGAGAGAGAAAAAAAAAACTTGATTAGCAGTGTCAGTATTGTAATCGTCCGATGTCTAAAAACAAGGCCACCACAGAATAATGGGAAAGAACGCAACATTACACCGCACTGTGAGTGGGAGAGGGAGGGATGATGTGGGTCAGTCTTTAGCAGACTTGATTGAGTAGTGGACCAACCATCCATGCAGACGCAGAGCTCGCTTTAATGAATTTCAATCTGCCACCCTTTGCCTCCAACCACCTTTAAAGTGTGTCTGAAGGAAACACAAAATCGCAAGTCTGCCAGATCTGCCACAAATTTGATGAATTTGCTCATCAAGAAGTCGTCACGCCATATGGCACATCACTATTTTGCATCTGACCTTCTGCTGTTAAATAATACAAACTGCTTCATGGCTTCAAGGTGTGCTAATAATGGCCTTCATGTGCACTGCTGAGCTGAGGAAACTCTCCAGATAAGGATGTCATCAAAACCTTGCACAGCTCTTTGATAACTGATCTAAAATATGTTTTGATCTTTTAATGTGGGAGTTTGATAGACATAAATTGATGTGCAAATTTAGTCAGCAGATTTGACAGGAATGCAAATCACAATTCAATAAATATCACTAAGGACACAAGACAATATCATTTTTTCAATAGTAAGAAATTTTGCTTGGCTTAAAAAATTTTGAGGAAAGATCTGGTCTCAACAGGTGGATCATTTTAACTAATGTCAAAGTCCTTCAATAATTGAATGTGCTGGAGTGTTATAATATGAAATTTTAAAAAAAATGAATGTTCCCACTGGAAAAAGAAGCATCCTTCACTGTAATATGCACTCATTCTGCTTGTCTTAACCTTTAAAAGGGTAAAGACTTCGATAACCTTTAAAGACTTTAATACTTTTTAAAATTTAAACTATAATTAATAAATTACCAACTTCCCTGTGAAACTCTTCAAATATCCGTTCTAGTTAAAAGCTGTTCAGTAGTCTAGACATAACATTTTCACATTTAAAGATGCACTGTGTAACTTTTCTGATGAATGACCAGTCACCTGTTTTCTGTATTTCCCTATAGATATTATTACTTTACCTGGAATGTTACACAGTTGCACAGACTAGCAGGAGAATCCACCAAGCTAATTTGCAGGTCAGATCTGTGGAGAGGTGACCCCACTCAAGGTGGTTGTAAGAATGTAAATTTTTAAAGGCTTGAATAAATGCAAGTAAAATAAGTTTAATTTAACATTATACTATGTGGGAAAGTCCAGGCTCAGAAACAACATACCACAGACTCACATACCAGAAAAGTTACAAAGTGCACCTTTTCAACTGATCCTTTTTATGAATTTGTAGTGCTAGCTGTTTGTATTATTAAAAAAAAAAAATGTTTTTATACTGTCTCACCTAGAAGATGCCACAACACAGAGTGCATCTACACATAGTTATGGTTAAAACAACCCAACCAGTGTGTGACCAGAGCAGAGAGCGTTGGAGCCTGTGGTTGGATGCAGGCCACTCAGTCGGGGATGGGCTGTGCTTGGATGGCTGCAGAAGAGCTGTTTACCAGTGTGGGTCTGAGAAGAGGGATTAGTCCTCCTCCACTTAAGCACTGGCCGCTAGTTCTGGCTGCTGCTGGAGTCTGCTCTTCACTCAGATAAGGCAGACGGAAATGGTTTTCAAAGCTGCTCACAACATGGTCAATAATGCCATCTTCACAGCATGCATTACATAAAACATGACCTCCCTAATAAAGTAATGTTGTGTATTATGCAATAGTTATTAACTTTTGGGGGCAGGAATGTCTTTCCCCATGCGTATTACCTGCCACCATCTTTTCCTTGGAGAGATTACCAGATACTGCTCACGGCAGACTAGCCCTCAAATGCTGCAGTTAAGGTCAAGGTATACTTTATTGTCCCAGTAGGAAAATGTGTCCTCTGCTTTTAACCCAACCTTCAATGCCACTGAGGCAACCTGTCAGGAGCAGTGGGACCCATCTCCAGATCTTGAGCTTGGCTTGGTCAGGACTAATGCAGCTGGAGAACTGTATCTACTGTGCATGCTTAGATCATCTAGTCATCACAGTTTGGACAGATTTTCCTCACAATTTTTTGGTGAAATATTCAGCTCTGTAGTTCTGCCTGTGTTCATGTTATAGTTGTTTGCCATTTATTCCCCCAAACCCCATTATTGCTTTCTATTAGTCATTTTGTTTACAGTGTAATTCGCTGTGGTGCCTAAATACACATGGATTATTGACATAGCAAAACAGAAAGCCATAAGCGTGAATTAAATAATACTTGCTTGTGGGTGGCATCTGAGCGAACAAGGGAGGCTCATAAATACACAGGAGAAGAAAATGGTGGTCTCTGGGAACTGAGAAACCGAGAAAGTGGGAGTTTGTTCTCACAGAGATGCGAAAGGTGATGCAACGGGATTGGATCTTTCAAACTGCTAATCGCTTATAGCTATCCAGCAGGGACAACTACTCCTCTGCCCTCTCTCTCTCCTCTCTCTGCTCCCTATTTGTCCTCTTTTCTCTCCCTCATCTCTTTTTCCACTCTCTCTCCCTCCATTCTCCTCTCTCTTACTTCCTCTTTTCTGTGTCTCTCTCTCTAACCTCTCTCTCTTCCATCCCTGCATTATTGCCTCTCTCCTCACTGTGCTCTCTCTCATTTCCCATCTCTCTCTCCTCCTTCTTTCTCCAGCTCTCTCTCTCTCTTCTCCTTTTCTCTGGCCTTGTCCTCCCTTTCTTTAATCTCACCTCTCACCCCTACTTCCTCCCTCTTTCCACCCCTCTCCTCTCTCTTCTCTGTCCTCTCTTTTCCTCCCACCCCCCATTCTTGTCTCTCTCCCCCTCTCTCCTGTCAGGATGAGGCAGGAGTAGGGCTGAAGGATTGAAATGTAAAAAAGGCAGAGGATCAGAGACAGCCTGAAAATGAGGAGCGCAAAGGGCAGGAGATGTGAGAGATGAGTTGAACAGGTAGAGCGATCGTGCTATCAGTGTGCTCTGTAGTGTGCTGCTCTGGAGGATTCCTGCTTGTGTCCCAGGAAAGTACCCATTATTATTAAAAAAGGAGCCACTTTATTGCATCACTGGGTGAGCCCAGTTAGTCAGGCATCGATTGAAGTCCCCCTGGGGATTGGGAAACAGAATGGCATCTGTCCATAAAGTAACAGGAGCGATCATGTTTTGGCCACTCCACTGACATTGAGGTGTGTATTGAGTGTTCAATCAGTATAGAAAGTATTTTTATAGCATTTTCTGAAAGCCATGGACTTAAAAAAAAGCAAAGTTATATTATATAAAAAAAAAATAAATATATATATATATATATATATATATATATATACACATATACACATATATATATATATATATATACATATATATACATATATACATACAAGGTGATATTTGGCACAATGACTATCATGTATCCAAATGAAAAAGTTAATGGAATCCATGTTGTATTTTGTATTGAGTTGTCAACCCTTTCCAATGTGTTTAGTGACAAAGCATAACAATGTCCACACTGGGTGTGTTAGCGCCATCCTGAGGGAGTGGTGGGATGGCAGAGTATGACATACGGCCCGTGAGGGTTGTTCGATGGTACTTGCAGATTTTTTTATTTTTCTGTTTTTCAAGATGCTCTAAAACACATCAAGTTTTATTAGTATCTTTATTTAACACTGTTACAACACTCATACAAGTGAGACAAACTCAGTGCACTGGTGATGTCTACTTGTGCTTCTCTGTTACACCTTGTATTTGCAGCACTAAAGTTAGTGCATTATTCATTGACCTAATTACAAGCATGACTCATTAATGAAGTCCCAGAGTATTTGTGGTTATATTCAAAGAAGCATATGAATCACATACAACCCGCTGTGACTGCATATACATCTATAATATGATGTTTGCTTAATATATTGTGGTGGGGAATCTCTTTGAGCCTAGCAGCTATTGTAAGTAAGTTTTATATGTGCTAGATGTTACGCAACCACTTACTTGTCCAGAGCTGCCCATGACAAATTCCTCCTTTGGGACTGTCAAGTATATCTGATCTTATTTTTACAGTAATTGGGCCCAAGGAGAGATTTTTTTTCTCAGTGCATATTAAATTAGCTGAAAATTGCTTTATCTTGACCTTATATTGCAAGCAAAAAACAAGAACAGTATGCAGCCACCACCTCTTGTGAGCAGTGAAGGTTGTAGTTTTGCAGTATATATCTCCTGCTCAGATTAGCTCCTCTCATCACTTATCTCTGTCAGTCGACTCCTGGCTCTGATGCAAGCTTTCTCACAGTGTATAGATTGGCCTCTCTGTGCACAACTGCATTGTCACAAAAGAAACATAACATAATGACGGAAAGAAGCAAATGGCTCAGTCTGAGAAATGACAAGAGATGAGATGGATGTCAACCAGCACATCTGCACCAGGCGAGCACCAGAAATCACATAAAATTGCTGCCTGTAAGGTAAAGAGATCCATCAAAGAACTGGGAGATGTTCTATGGGAATTGTTCAAGGTAATATAAAACCTTTTTCTGCACATTGCTCTAAACTTTTAGTTGAGGCAGTTACCCATAATGTAGCGAGTTCTTTGTACTGCATTTGAGAGTACCATTATATGGAGCAGAGTGCACATAGAAGGATGTACATAATGATACATATAGGAAAGGGATGAGATTGTTTGATGATACTTAATCAACCTAACCATTCTACATTCCTTTAAAACGTTTTATGTCCATTGTGTATAAAATGTATCACTTGCACCTTTTCTCCAGAATGTTTCATCATTGACCTTTACAATTGGGAAGTCCTTTACATACATTACAAATCTTTTATGGTGACATTTCAACCACTTAAATGCCAGTTTTAGTACGTAAAAACTTTGAAGAGTTATTAAAATGAAAAGTGAATCGTTTCTATCCCTTTGATTTAAAATGTTTATCACAGCTCGAGGGTCAATAGTAAATGTCTTTATTGACTTCAGTACTTTCATATCAAATACTTTATACACTGCCTGGCCAAAAAAAAGTCGTCACCTGGATTTCACTAAGCAAATAGGTCCGAGCCTCCTCTAATTGGTCAGGTCTAGGTTCAGCAACAGTCTGAGCTCAAAGAATGAGGTCAGCTGACTACCAGGTTATTCCATCAATGATTTTTTCTTCCCTTGGCACAGGCTGATGGTGAAGATGACAATGCCATCAAATTGTGAAAGAGTGGTTCAGGGAGAGTGAAATATAATTTTCGCACATGGATTGGCCACCATAGAGTCCAGACCTTAACTTCATTGAGAATCTTTGGGATGTGCTGGAGAAGCTTTGTGCAGCGATCAGACTCGACCATCATCAATGCAAAATATTGGTGAAAAATGAATGCAACAGTGGATGGAAATAAATCTTGTGACATTGCAGAAGCTTATCGAAACAATGCCACAGTGAGTGCATGCTGTGATCAAAGCAAAAGTTGGTCCAACCAAATATTATTAGAGGATGTGACCTTTTTTTGGTGGTGACTTTTTTTTTTGGCTAGGCTAGAGGGTGTTCTAACTTGTCAAGGTTTGGTCCTGGTTTGAGCCCAGTTTAGTCCTGATGTAGACGGGGTTTAGTCCTGTTCTAATCCTGGTTTAGTCTGTTTCAGGTTTAGTTTTGGGTTCTGGGTTTTGAGTACGAGTTTTGTTCCAGTTTTGATGGTGTGTGTGCAAGTGTAAAGCATAAGCAGCAGTAAGTTGCTCTGTACATCTCATCATCGCTGCATTATCATATGCTAACACTACTAAAGTCACTCTCATCAAAGCATAAACCCGAGTTCACAGATCAGAGACTTCAGAGACTTTTTTTTTTTTTTCTCAGGGAGTGTGCACATGTACCGGGCACGTATCCTGTGCATCCACTCACAGTGTGTGGATTGATGCCGTGCGTTGGACTTCATGACCCCTTTTAGCAGTGTCCATCAGGCTGCGCTCCCGCCCAGACACCCCATGCGCTGATTGAATGTCAGCATTAGGTTGTGTGGGTTTCACTTGACTCCTGACCAGCATTTCATGGATGTATTTGCTGTTTGTGATTTCCTACCTGTGTTCAACTCGCACTCCTTCACACAGTCTATAGAAGCGGAGCATGACTCTGCATTTTTCAACCGCGACGCAGCACCTTTCTCTTTATTGCCACATTCACCTTGAGTTTGCAGAGACAGAAAAAGCACAGGTTGATTTTGTTCACTGGCTCTTTGTTACATGATTTATTATTGATGTCAGCAAATAAAAGTGTCACCGCTTTGTCAAGTGGGCCCAGAGTTCTGTTGGTTTTATTGCATTTAATCCGCACCCGGCCCATCGCTCGTGACAGAAATGCTTCCTGTTCTGCCCCCAGCATATTGATTTGTAATTTTATTTACCAAAAACTACTTACATGTTTTGTTCTGTTTGTTTTTTCAAGGACACAGTCAAGACAATTGCTGTGTACCTTTGACAAAGTCACCAGATCTATTGACAAAAAAAAAACCTTAAAAACTTTGATTTGAAGAGAAGTGTGGCGGCATCAAAAATGTATGGGTGACTTTTATTTGATTGCTTGTTTTAATGTTAACATGTTTATTTGTTTCTTGTTATGCTGCTTCTTGATTTTAATGACAAAGGAATACTGCATGACACCTTATCTTTGTCTTTAAAAGATGCTTTGTCCCACGTGTGCATTCTGTGAGCCCATCTAGTTTCCATTATACACTATGATAACCTCACACTCACTATACAGCCGAATGTTACACTTGTAGATGGAGGCTATAGGCTTTGGATTGTCCCTGTGCACTATCAGGTGTCACTCAGGCGATGATGCTGAAGCTCCTCGGGGAGCTGTTGAATAGCTGGGTCTTTCAGGTTTAATTCAGTTTGGATGAACAATGTTATTGGTCTGTCTCAGTGTCTGTCTCAGCACAGCTAGGGAAGGGCTCTGCTGTGGATCAGAGGGGTTTGGGAGTGATAAGACCAGTCCAGACAATGCACACTGTCTGGATCTTAAATGTCAGAGGATTCAGAAATTAATTAGGGTAGTATAAGCTCAGACTTTTTTGGGAGTAGCTGTTTTCGGGGGGGGGGGGGTTTTTGTGTTTTTTTTTAAGTATAGCGTATTGTAATGCAAGGTGACTGAGGTATAAGCTAGGAATAGTCTATGCTATATATGTTCTACTTTACATACAAAGTTTTACAAAGCTCATTAGTAATAAATTCTGATTCAGCCAAATGTAACTTTCCAAAATCAATATTGTGCACACACCTATGATACATGGCCAGTTTATCAACATATAAATCAACATACATCACACATACATCAACATATTTAGACAAACATATTTACATTAAAGCTGATCATCAGTTTGTTCAGTTCACGTTTTCAGATTGCCCCAAACACGTTTAGTTTTATACCCAGACAACTGCAGGTGTGGAGGCTGCAGATGGAAACTAGCTATAGCTCAATTTGGTGTCAAGCATCTCTTGTTTTATGGCCCCCGTAAAAATAAATAAATAAAAAAATAACTCTGAAAATAGTCTGCAAAAGTGACTGTGCCCTGTAGGAAACAGCTGTAGCAGACAGATGAATAGTCTCTAGAAGTTATTCGCCAAGGGCACTAAAATATGTATCCACAAAGGAGTACTGGCTATATTGTGCATTGGACTAGTGTTTGTTTATGTTATGTATTTGTGTTGTCTCCTGGCGGACCTTGTGAGAACACGCGGAGGTGCCCTTGCTGCAGTGTTGGACATTATCATTGCGGGGGACAACTGTTGGTGTCTGACTTTTTAAAGAGCCAATCTGGAACAGAGTGAACTGCAGAGAGTCCAAATCTGACAGAACATGTTTAAATGCAGCTCTTTTTGTTTATTCTGCTTTATCTTTGGGGTCCGTTCGTGGATGAGTGCAGAGGTCACGGTCACAGACACAGATTATATGCAGTGGTTTAAGACAAGCACATTTATATTTGCCTTCAAGAGGGTGACTGCTTTACAAATACTACACTAAACGGAATTAACCTTTCTAACAGAGGGGCTTAAGGTAACTGTGTCAACAGCTAAGTTATGTGTGCTTTTGATAAAGACTCTGAAGAATCATTACTGTAATAACCTTCTATTCAAATGAGACCCCAGTACCTCAGTTATTTGAGACCTTTACCCACTAACGCAAAGGTTGAAGGTACAATCCTTGATACCGCTGTGCCTGACACTTATTATTAATATTAAGACTGTTTGTGGTCAATACAATTTTGCTGAAAAAGAAGCAACACAAGTTTTACCAAAATATTAAACCACATCTCTATGCACGTCCTTCTCTGGTTGAGTTTCTCTTCCCCATTATTTTGACATGTTTATATTTTGATTTACCTTCACAAGGACAACTGCTTCACAGTTCAAATGCTGCGTGAAATGCAATTAACTTTATTAGCAGACTTTTCCCTGAGGAGGAGTGATAAAGCCAATAGTTTTACCAGCCACAAGCAGGATACACAGGAAAGAACATAGAAACACATATTGTAAAGAGTGGAACCACGCAGGTATCCTTTTGAAGGAAGTCTGCCGCAGTGGAGCTGAAGGACGTGTTCTATTTGCCACGATCAAAGAAAGAGCAGAAACACAAAGAACTGCTTACGGTATACGGCTTTATATAATGGAAGCCCTGAGTACATTCTACTTCTTTAATAACCTAGCTTTTAAAAACGTGAAAACAAAACTTGTCTATTTTAAATGCTCTGCGGTGGTCCAAAGTTATTCCTCACTTACCTTATACATTCTGAATATCCTAATGATTCACTGCAATGACTTTATAAGCACATTTCACAACTTTTAAAGGTCAGTGGTATGTCTTAACATCACCGTAATGCTAACAACAACTAGCATGCTAACAATGCACTTCCTGATTCTCAGACAATAAAAACAATTCATAATTAGATGCAGAAGACAAACTGCGGCCACTTTAATGAAAAAGTTTTAGGTTTTGTATCCATATTGTTGCCCCCTCCCTCCCTCGAGACATATGCTTTTGTTCTTGTATGCAAAGGATGAATCGGTTTCAAACAGTGTTAAGCAGAACCGATGAGCAAATGCCCTTGAGTAGGCTACTTGTATCTGCATGGATCTCTTGTTTAGTATTGATCTTTATTTAGCAACAAATAGCCCCGCGGCTCGGAGAGGTATGGCAACAGCTGTGAAAAACGGCACATTCGTCACTGTTGGCTGATTTATTGCAACAACTCATTTTGTCCTGTGTCTGCAAAGCTCTTTGGGGGTGAGTGCAGACGAGAAGTTGCGAGCTGTAGCTTTTACAGTGATGAATGAATGCGGTGAAATAGCCTTACATTAGAAGGCAATCAAGTGTAAAATACATGTGTAGACATAAAAAACTGAACAAGATAGAGTATTCCTTATTACGGAAATATTTGATATATGTATTGGCCAAATGATGTGTCTGTGTCCATTGTAAAGATATATTGGCTTAACATTACCAGGATCCATCCTCAGACCAAAAAGAAAACAATAGGGGTGGTCAGGAGGGAACCATCAGGCAAATTATGACTCGGGTGAGTAGAGTATGGACTATGAACTATTTACAGATAACAGATACCACACCAAAGGACATTAATTTTAGTGTTGTTTGCTCCTCACGTCAGACAGATGTAAGGCAGATGTAAGTGAAGAAGACTCTTGGACTAGTAACACAACATATTCACTCTAAAAACTTTGTCTAGCTGACAGAATGACATTTGTTTAGTATTTTCCTTTTACATGGATGACTGTGGGATTGCACAGACAAAACCAGGATGCTTGCCGCAGAAGATTACAAAAAGAGAAATTACCCAAACCCAGCTGTAGTAATACTAGTGGCTAGGCCTGTTACAATAATCACTTTATCAACTTATCGTTCAATATATGCTACATGAACAATATTTTTTCTGGTTCAGTATTTATCCCATGTACTTTTTCTTTGCACTAATAGGGACATTTTTTTCTTGTATTATTAGACTTTTATGATGACATTTTAGTTGTCGATGATCCAGTTTTAACTTGCATGACACATTACACATACTAGAAGTAACTACTGTAGTGTTTCATTGCACTGTTTATATATCAAATGATTTAGTTAGAAAAGGGCGTAATGTAATGATCCAGTATATTGTGCAAATGGTGTAAATTGTTTTCAATATTACTATTTATTGTGATATTTTCAGAATAAATATATTGCACTTCAAAATGTGTTATCGTGACAGGTCTACTAGTGGCACTGAAAATGGGATGTAGGCTGAGCATGCACCCGCAGAGCCAAGGCCTGATGAATGTTTTAACAGCTGCTCTTGAAGAAGTGGGGTTGCTGGTCATCAGCATCGGGCTGAATTGGACCAGACAGTCGCCAGGGAAACTCAGATCTCAGAAGGCAGAGTAACACAACCAGAGGGACTGCTCACAGTACACAGCCACACTTTCATTGTTTTAAAAGTAAAATTGAGTCCATAATCAATCATGACTCTTGCTGGAAGAACTAGAGCCATATTTTGAGTATAATGAAAACTGCTCATTTTTTATCAACTTTTTGTAGTTTCAAGATATGATTATAGCAACCAACAGTGTTATTAGCTGACGATGATTGATTAGTTTATATTGGCCAATAATATTTAATACAGATTGAGGGCAACAAAAATGAATATTATTGTAATACATGTCTGTAATGTTGAGTTCTTCTTTCTAGACCAGGCATGCCAAAACTGTGGCTGTGGATGTAACAAAGGTCTAGTTGTTCAGTCTAACTTGTAATAATAATGCAGATTTGAAGTATTCACTGTACTGGCGACCAGTCTATGGCCCTCAATCGGTCCCCAGCTTTGTCTGTGTTTTAATATATGGCACTTAATGAGAAAAGTTATTTACCTTTTGGATATTTTGTAACTATGTAAAAAAAAAAAAATTAAAAAAATGGAAAAAATCACATTCTACAATCTGAAAACCACCAGTAGCTCAGGTAACTATTGATCTGCAGATAAAGCTGGCATTTCTTTCACACTCTTCTGCTCTTTTGCCCGTGAGATAAACTGTTTTGTTTACTTTGCAAGCGTCATGGTAACATTGATGCCTCCTGGGCCAGCACTGACCCCTCTGTGTGCAGTCTGTTCCTAACTCATGCGGAAAAATGGAGGCCTTTAATGTTAAACTGGTAAAGTGACAGGAATTGATATGGAAGTGGGGATTCATTTTCTGGTTTTAGTTATTAACTGTATCAAGCCACAATGCCATGACCTTGTAAGCTACAGGCTGTCACCATCTGGGAACCCTGTAACCTTGAGTGTGACCATGTATTTTCTTCTGGTAAAATTGCCTTGCTGTGCAATCTTCTCCAAATGGTTAAAATACTGTCCTGCTCAGCACATCTGTTAAAGGTCCTGTTTTGTAATTTGTTCGATGGGACTAAGTAGAGTCATCCTTCTACTCGTAGGGAAACAAAAACATATTGACTGGTTCATTTGTGTGTTCTTGCTTCCTACATGGTCTCATTCTGCATTGTCTTGTCATGTTTTTGCTCTTGGATGATCGCTCTTGCAGCCTCGCCCTCCCCGTTCCTCAGTGTTGCCACCTTTAGACCTGCCTACATTTCACTCAGGGTATAAAATATTTAAACTACATCTCTGCTCCTCTTTATTTGCCTCTGAAAACACTTCCAGCTGCATTTTCTCTTCTCTAGCCAATGGTGTTTCCCAATGCCCATAGAGACCGGGGAGGCGTGGGTTAAGAATAAGAAGTGTGCTGGTTGCATCAACACCACTTATAATTCATAGCCTGCATCATAACCAGATGGAGTAAAGTTGCCCTTTATTCACCCTTATACTTCTATATGGTGTGCTAGCCTTAGCAACAGTGCATAGGCTATTTAGTATAGGCTGTTAGATATGCATCTGTAATGGTTCACAGAGATAAAGATGCGCTTGTGGGTTAGAGCCTGCTTTAGTCAATCATTAACATTAATGGAATATCTAACAGTTCAGGATGGGCATGCATTCAGATTTCCCAGCAGTGTATCTATATCAGTGAACCGTTCGCACTTTGCTCCAGGTTTGGGATCAAGAGTATGTTCTGAAATCTGATTCTTGTGTTAGTGTGTCCATTCATATTTCCATTTTGTGGTCAGTTCATTGGCATGCATTTAAAATGTGACCTTTGAATAGAATGTTATTATGAAAACAGAAATCATAAATGTTTGTAATCTCAATGCTTCAAATCATTATTTGATATTTTTCCAAATTGTTCAGGCCTAGTTTGGGACCAGTTTGAGTCCTAATGTAGACATGCTCTGGCGCTTTCTAGTCCTGGTTTAGTCTTGGTTTAGTGCAAGTTTAGTCCCAATTTTGATTTGGTGATTGCCTAAGTGTGAACGCACCCTAAGAAAACGCAAAATCCTAAGAAAACCTTGCCTGATTTTTTCATATATGCACAAAATTCCATCATAAATTTGCATGAATACATCAAATTATTATTAAATATTGTATTTTAACCAAAGATGCCACACAGCAGGCTAAGTGAAAGAAAGCACTTTATGTTTTATAAAAGCCAGCATCCTGTGATGCCTCATGACAATTGAAAACTGAAAGAGTTTTCCATGATTATAGTCACCCGGATGAATCACCTCCTGTCTTTTTGTCTCTTGGCCCCCTGCCGTACAGCCCAAACCTAAGTGCTACTGAGCCACTGAAGCATGTAATCTCCAATGAATGCTGGCAGCACCCAAACTTGCTCCTCTTGGCTGAAGTGCAGCTGTTCAACTCCATATTAGGGGAGCAAGTTGACGATTACATGGGGAAGGACCTTTCTGTGCTGGTTAGTTGCCATCACATGCCCTGAACCTGAAGAATGTCCCCTACACCTGTATCCAATTGCTCTGTTGCAGATCAAGTTAGTGGACCCCAAGGAGGAATAAGTTAAACGCAGCCACCTATGTCCGCTCATTCTTTTTGATATAGGATCACTGCTCATTGTGAACTATAGGTCACCTCTATCTATACCCATTATTCACTCCTATTACATTTCCATTTGATTTGATGAGGGCTTTTTAAGTGTAGGGGGCACTCTCCAGATACCAATTTAAAAGAAGCACAGCAAAATAATCAATTCACCAACCAGAGAAGGCAAACTGAATTAGGAGGGAGGTAAGCCCGCTGGTGCTGGTAGGGATCAGGGATGAGAGCCGTGTTCACACCTGCCATATCAAAGGCTTGTAGGGCAGAGCGCTGCTGAAAGGTGCTGAGGGATAAGGCATGATTAAGGCTAACCTGGACCAGACCTGGAACATGCACTGTGCTAACTCCCAGCTTTCTGATGTAATTTACAAGCTCTTAGTGTCCATACGACTGGCACATTAAAAGTTGTACAGCCTGTTCAGCCATGTTTACGTTCTCTTTTTTTATTAATCATGCACAGCATTCACACGTGTCCTGGTTTGATCCTGATTTTTGTTCTGATGAGGTGATTTGATTCTGTTTTAGCCCCCATCCCTTCATAAAAGTGTATAGGGGAACTAGAAGCAGCTACAAAAATCAGTGCGTTGTTTCCATCTAATTGTAAAACATTATGTCTATTGTAAACTGCCGGTGCGCTCTGCTTTACTTCCCCATCTGAAAAAGCTGTTCTAAAGCTGTGCTGATGGCCCAAAGAAGTATGCATGTGAACAGTAGCAGTTTCTGAGAGCTCGAAACTAGTATATATGCCTACTGGATACCAACTAAAACCTACTTTCTCCTTCCAGGCTGAAAATCAGGTACCCCAGTTTTAAATGTGTGCGTTTGTGTGTGAACGGAGCCTTAACCAGACATCTCCCTGTGGCATCTGCATCTCCATGTATTGATGCCACCCTGTCAGTTCATACTTGTCTTCACTTGAGGCACTTGTGTTTTGTTTCTATATTAAGCATCATTAGGAGGTGTGTGCGGTTTATTGCTGTTGAGGATGACAGATACGATCACACAGCCAAAATGAATTCAAAACAGCAAATATTCTATGTATGTATTAATGTCAAGCTCGCAGGAAAACTTCAAAGTGCGTAATCGTGCTCCCGTCTCGCCCTCCTTCCCGCTGCCCGTCGTGTTATGTAAATCATGTGTGATCGGCCACTAGCAGCCATAAATCTTCATTAGCAGAGGTAGACGGGATTCTTAATACTTGCTTTCTAATGTGGAGCGATAAGTCTGAAGTCAAGGTGCAAACAATGATCTGCACCTCACATACCCGTAAAGACTGTTATTGATAGCTTTTACCCTAGTATAAATACACATTCAACCCCAGTCTTCTATTCATTCTTCTTACAGACATGCCACGCTCATTAGCTGCTGTTCTGGAAGAGGGAAAATAGACAGCAAAAAAATCCCCTGCTTTCTCATTTCTCATTATGTAGCTCACTGGGCTTGTAAAAAACAGGATGTATTTGCTTATAGCCCCAAACAATAACAACCCCAGGTCCAGCTATTGATTTTCTGGAAGCGTGCAGTTTTGACATTAAAATAAAAAACATGTACATTTTAATTTAGTGAGGAGGAATGAAGCCAGTGAGTGAATATGAAATCCGTCACTGCATATTTTAAAAGTCACTGTGCTCTCAGAAAAATGTGTCTAGCTGGATGTTTAAAAATAGGCACACTGAATCATCCCATTGACACTGTTGTCCCACCAAACTGGATAGAGCTTGCATCGACTGGGAGACATTTTGAAATGCCAACCAATCTCCCCTCTCCATCTTCCCCAGCCGTTTTCTCAATGCATATACCACGGCGAGTCCATTATCCGGTGATAGAGCACGGGAATGAGTAGCCTATCACAGAAATTATTTCAAGGCATCCATAATTCAAGAAGTGACAATCTATTATGTCAGCACATTCCCCCGTGGTACAGTATGTGAGCAGGGCACTATTCTTCTAACTTTCACTCTGTCTCATTCCAAAACGTTTGTGAAAGTGAGGACACTGCAGAAATGGCATGGGCTGAATGATGTTTATCACAAGGCTGCGTTTCGGTTTGATAATCCATAAAGTCATCTGACAGTGGAAGTGTATGGGAGGGACAGTCCACTGCTCTGATTTATCACGCTGTCCTTCATTATGATTGCACATATGTCTAGTAATATGTGCAATGTTTGTTACTCCACTTCTGGCTACTGCCTTGGACATGTGCCTGCGCTGCTCAGGGCCATTTGAGGCTTATTACGTCCCCTCAAGCTTTATGTTAGTGCTCACAAGGGCAGCATGTGCAAAGAGAGCGAAGAAGTACATAGTGGAGTGGCTTAAAAGGGTTTTATTTTGTTTTTCGATTAAATGGCACCAGGGTGACAACAGACAAGGTGGTCATATTGCTTTGAGAATTCCCGATCTCATCTGATCTCTGAAACTTAGCAGGGTTGGGCCTGGTTAGCGCCTTGCCTACTAGGATTTTGAGTGAGTGACTGGTGGTGGTCGGAGGGGACAATGGAGACGATTGGCTGACTTGCTTCTATAAGTCTACCCCAGGGTAAGCAGGATGGTCTTCGTAAAAGTATTCATGTCATACTACTTAATAAAAAGAAGGGGAAAAAAATGCTAGCTCACGCTGTAGGTTCTAGATGGACTGTTTTTCTCCCCCCTCCATTATGAACTCTCACCAGTGACATCATGTTACAAAATTAGGAGGCGGCTTGGATTTCAGCCGGGCTCCTGAGTGCTTTTACTGTACAGCGCAGTGTTACGCTGTTACGCCTCATTAAAAAGTCCTGTTCTTGCCTGCTCCATTAGGCCGTGGTCTGTGAAGGCTGCATGTCGGCACACACTTTAATGATAAAGAAGGCACTATGGCATGAGCAAGGTAATGTGTGCTAAAGATGGAAAGGAAAGGAAAATGTATTAATCATTACATTTACCATTATAAATAGAAACCAGGCTGAAGCATATTTCACATTAATGCCTAGAATAATAGGCAGGTTTAGAGAAAGAAGTGCGAAGGAAACAACAGGGGGCAGTGCAGGAGGATATGAGCTGTTGATGTCATCTACTGTGAGTGATGGGGATGGAAACGATAGCAACAACATGAGCAACAACAGGAGATAGGAATGACATTAGTACTTGATGGATTACTCAACTAGTGCAAAGCCAGTTCATTCTTTGTGCCAGTTTCCTTCCCAGATAAACAGAGAAGGCTGTGTTAGAAAGACAACCTGTTAAACTGTTCAGTGCAATATCAGTATCCAAGCAGATGTGAGGTGGAAATGCCGGAAAGTGAGCTCAGTTGCACTCTACCCTACAGATCAGTTTTACCGTGATAATAGGATGGAAAAGGCATGGGAACTGATTACTGGTATGTTCTTATGAAATAAAGGCAAATGACAGATGTGCCCTGTTTAAATTTGCATAAATACACTTTTAGTTAACATGCGATTTCCATCCTATTAAAATGTGATTACTGTGCTATAATGTGCGACTCTAACAGGAGTTGCATCGTAGCAGCGTTTACGTGAGTGCAAATATTGATGACTTGTCCTCACCCTGTCAGGCGTTTATGTTACTGGGAAAACGGGATGTTCCACACCAAAGACATGCTGCCTCTGGTCTCTGTACAAGGTTATATGAACACTTAGACACACAGGACTCTGCTATGACAGCCCCATGAATTTTTGATGTGTTTATCCATTTTAACTCCTCGCCTGGTGTATTATTTAAGGACTGCAGCTTACATTAACCCCAACAGACAGGCAGTCATGGGGTGGGAAGGGGCAAGTACCGTCTCTCCTTCCTCCCCCTTCTTCTCTCCCTCGTTCTCTCTCTCTTTGTCTCCTTCATTCTCTCCCTCCTTGTCTTTCTCGTCCACTTTCTATCACTTTTTCTCCCTCTTTCTTTCCCTTCTCGCTCTCTTACTCTCTTTCTTTCCCTCTCTTCTTCGCTCTCTCTTTCTCTCTCCATCCCCCATTTCTCTCCTTCTTTGTCCTTCTCTCCCTCTGTCCATCTCTTCCTCTTTCTCTTCTTTCTCTCCTTTCTTCTCACTTCTCCTTTTTCTCTCCCTCCTTCTTTCCCTCTTTCTTCTTCTGTTTTTTTCTGTCTCTGCCTATTTCTCTCTTCTCTTTCTCTTCCCTCTGCCCCCCTCCCCCTCCTCCCCATCTCTTCATCTTTCTCTCCTTTCTCTCCTTCCGTCTCTTTTCTCCTCTTCCTCTCCCTCCTTCTTCCCTCCTTTCTTTGAACTGACAAGTGACACATAATAAATGTATTGTAGCCAAAAGTGAAAGTCTCTCCCTCATTCCCCCTTTCTCTTTCTCTTTCTCCTTCTCTCTTTTTACTCTCTGTCTCCCCTCTTTCCCTCCTTCCTTCTCTTTCTCTCTTGCTACCTCCTTCTTTCTCTCCTCTCCCTCTCTCGTCCCTTCCTAATCTCTCTTCTTATCTTTTTACTCTCTCTGTCTCGCCTTTCCTTTCTCTCCTTCCTTCTCTTTCACTCCCACGACTTCCTTGTTTCCCCCCTCTCCTTCCTTCTCTCCCTTGCCCCTTCCCTCTCTCTCCTCCTCTTTTTACTTTCTCTGTCTCTCTACCTCTTCCTTTAGATCTTTCTCTCCCTCCCTCCCCTCCTGCCTCTTTCTATTCTTTCTTTCTCCTTTATCTATCATCTCTTGTTGGCGTGCTTGTGAGTGTTTACCAGTGCTGTCTCTATCTGTCTTGTCTACTTGTTCCAGTACACTGTCCTTCTGCTTGCCACCCCACCTTGGATCTTGAGTGTGTGCATATATATCTAACTTGTCACATAGTCCCCTTGCATTTTGGCTCTTTGGACCCATCCATCAGGAGCAGCTCGGTGTCACTCCATCTGCCTCTCTCTGGGTCTTGTTGTATATATCTCTCCTCTTGCCAAGAGACCTCCTTGTGGGTGCTTCTTTTGAGTTTGACGAGGCTCTGGCCATGGAGCACTGACACAGACTTTAGAGAGCCTGTCTGGATCAAGGTTGTGATGGGAAATGGAGAGGGGCGGCCGCAGTGCCACTGTGTCCCCATGGGCTGCTCGTGCCCCCGGCGCTTGGATGCACCAGGGCTGCTCTGACTGAAAGGGACCTGACTCGACTTGTGGCATTGGGTTAGATACAAAGCACTGATTTTGAGCCATTAAAACATCATCACTTCATATTATTTTTGTGTGAGGTAGCTGGAGTTTTAGTTCATTTAAATATCTTGTTGTTGTTTTTTACATATGAAGACCCTGTTTACTAGTACTGTTTGCTAGTACTTTGCAGTTATTATTGGGTCTTGTGAGGGTAGTTTGGGTTCGATTCATGGTCAGATCTTAGAGATACTTGTACCATGCCCCGATGCACAGGGTATGTCTTTAGTTGACCAATCGTTTCTTTAGTTCGAATCCAGCCTCTATTTTAGCAAAACTAAAAAGCTAGAATAAAAAAAATCTGTTGGAATTTTCTTGTATTTCTTTTCTGCTGTGCCTAAATATGGAATAGCTGTCCACACTGTTTATATTGCTTCATTCAAGATCCAAATATGTAGCAGCTATACCACCCTTATGCCCATTCTGGCCATCTCCAAATTCACTAATCGCAAATACTGTACATACACACACCCACTGGGTCACTGAGTCCCACATACACATGCCAGCATTATGGTTCTGCTTTCCGAGCGTGTAAGGCAGGAGCCAGGCTATATGGGCCTTGCCATTTCTGTGGCCGTGAGTCAGGCTGCCGGCTGTCTGCCACACGGCTCTGCTTACGGCTCTGTCCTCCGCGTGTGGCTCTGGGAACACTGCCCCATCGCAGACTGGCCTATTGATTCTTATGTCACAGGCCATTCTATAGCGGTCCCCACGCACTGGCAGCAGTTTTACTCACTGTGCACAGCCAACCGATGACATTTAAACTACGACTTGCCCGCTTGGACCAAACTTGACAAGATTACTAATGATTTCACCAATGCTATTTCACTCTTGGCTTATTAAGTCGCCTGAAATGCTATGTAGTACTGCCAGTTCTCTTGTCATAGACCCAAGCTAAACAATGCTTGCCATGCCTTTTAAACCCCTGATGAATTGCAACACATTGTGTGCCTGTGCTTCCTGGCCTTAAAAGCGAGGTTGTGGGTGAGGGTAAATCCAGACTGGACAACCATGTAAGACATTTGATTTACTGAACTAGTTACATCCTTTTACAGTGGACATAAAGGTCAGTGCGGTAATGCATGCCTGGAGCCCCGGAGAACCAATGGAGCCCAAAGTTTTACGGCTGGTCCTTGGAGAGGATGAGCTACAGTGGCTATTAGCTTCCAACATGGCCGCCTCCCTCTCAGCAGATTGGCCAAGCACAGCTCCTCATTTAGATCCCATTTACAGAGGAATCAGTCATTATTGTTACCGTATTACCCACTCTGATACACGCCACCGCTCAAAAGCTGCTTCAAATTGGTTTAACATACGTTTCAATGGGCATAAATGGTGAATGACAAAGTACAGTGGGGTGAGAATAGGTTATGTAGACCTGCTTGTGATGAGAAACTGCATAATCACTGGCTATGTTGACCTGATGATAAACAATTCAATCTGCTTTGTTTACTACTTATTTTTTTATCATTTGCTTCACAGCCAAGAAACGTAGGTAATATAAAACTGTGAACACATTAACAAGCAATAAGCTAGATACTTGTGAAAGGTAATTATAGTGAAAATATGCAGTTTTCCTTTATAACAACTCTCCATTACGTACTATGATATGACTCAATTTAACCTTATGAAGTCAAGGTACACATTATTGTCACCATTGGGAGATTAAACCTCTGCCATTGACCCATCTCCAGATCGTTAGATTGGCTTAGTTTAGCATTAAATACAGCGTAATATAAACTAGCAGGTCATCATTAACTTGGTTTGGACAGGAAGACAATTTCACTGATGTCCTCTTGTGTGCTTAATACCTAAATGATCTAAATAAACACAGTATTTGACCAGATTGGTAATTTATTATTTTTTGTTTGCTTTCATAAGATATCCTCTGTGTCATGTCATGTGTGGGTTTCCGTTGGGACACTGTGCTCATTTCACACTTCCTAATGCCTGTTAGGAGGCTGCATTTTCGGCTATTTTTTTTAGCACCAGGTACGAAAACACCCAGGCTGTGACATTTTCACTCATATCGTCAAGCCGACAGGGACAGTGAAAGAGGTAAACAGGTGCATTTTAATGTCACCACTAAATAGGTGATGAATAGTTATCGTCTGCTTCATCTACTGGGAATTCTGCTCATAGGTTAAGTTTGGTATATGGAAAAATCTCACCTCGAACAAAACAGGAACTTGGAAGAAGACAAGAATAGGAGAGGTTAAATTGGACAGGGTGGGTTGGTGCCATTACCCAAGAGAAGACAGGTGCGGACGCCGATTAAGACTGAGTTTCACTGACAGCCATCTGGAAACAAGGCGCACATCACCCACCAGGGACAGGACATTTACACTGCAGAGGCACTCACACACAGGGCTACAGAGGAGGGATGGTTATGAGGGCCTGCCTGGATTAAACAAACAGACCAGACACGGCAGCAGATTTGGAGGCCAATGAAGCGATGCATGAACAGAATAAGCACTAGTCCATTTTATAGACTATAAATTCAAAGGGAACAAGACGACCAACCTACTATCTTCAGGTAATGCTTATAGACATTGTTGTTTTCTTTCATTTTTGGAGGTTTTGACTAAAGATGCCCTGTGTAACTTTTCCTATAGAGGGTCAGTTATCTATTTACCTTTGTGGAGATATTGCTTTACATGGGATGTTTCACGGGATGTTACGGCATTAAATTTATCTAGAATCTCTGTGGAGGCATATGTGACATGACCTGGCCATATCAGATCTGTGGAGCAGTGAGCTGTCAAACAGTATGAGTTATATATATGTCTAGCAATTGTACAAATTGTTTGTTTCTGGTCTAAGCATCAAAGAGGACAAAGAGACTGAAACAGAGTCAGAAGGGTTTAATGAGTTCCACACAGGTAAAGTGAACAATGAAGCAACGGACTCTCAGGAAAGGACAGGAAGAGAGTCCTGAGATGTGCCTGTTGACAGCTTTAATAGGGTCTCCCAATGTTTGTGTGTGTGTGAGGCGGGTCTTCTTCTGGTCAGCATGGTGTCACACGTGAATAAACCTTTAGGCAAAATCAAACAGAGTGGGGGTCACACGGTCTTTGGTGAATAGGGGCTACAGATAAGAAGTGGCTTTAATCTCATGACCAGAACATAGATGTTATCTTCTTGTCCACATTCTTGTAGTCTTCCACACTGCTCTGCGTTTGATGTAGTGCTGCCTTGCTAGAAAATTCCTTACACAATAAAGAAATATATGCAAGATATATAAGTTTTTCAGGTAGTAGAAAACTTACAAGGCATGTAAAATTGGCTGTGTTTCACCATCCTCATCTCTCATATTTTCTCACTTTCAATTTTCCATTTTACGCATTTTCCTAGCAGCTCTATCAACGGCATCTGTCTACAGATTACTCGTCTGTACCTGACCAAACCAGCTGGTGTTTGATTTAACTCCCAAACGTCTAACAGCTCACATGTATGTGACGATGTAATCATACTTAATCCTGTGTATCCAAATGTCGCCTACCACCAATTCCATAGCTCAGTTTCTTCCACTCCTACATCATAATGAACAGTGTAACAGCATACCGCGGGAATTCTTTGATCTAAAATGTGTTTATATTTCTTGTTTTGGTTATGAGACCGAAAACTGAACTGATCTCCTCGCTTTGTCTGCCAGATTCTGTATAGCTAAACCAACTTGTGTTTGTGTGTGGCCTCAATATATAGCTGCTTGCATCCTCGTTTAAGGTGCAATTATGTTTTTTTTTTCTTTAAACTATTGGGAGCGGATGCTGTGCTACTGTTAAAGTGAATATTGTTTGTGGACACATTATCTCCCCTATAGGTTTCTTCTACATTACGGTCTCTAGCCAAAATGATCATCCCTTCTCCTCTCAGCTCTGGTGTAATGAGCAAACAGAGGAGAGTGGTATAGTGTAAATGGAACTGGCTACGTTTAGCATTTCCTCTTTCTAGGGTACTGCTAAGCCTTATTGCATTCACCCTGCAACTTTTGCTATATCAAAATAGAAAGTCCTCATAACCTTCAGCATAAGAGCAATGTTGAAGTTAATCACTGTGAGCTGATACATATAGACAATAAAGATGCAAAAACAGAGCATAAATAATGACCTATATCTTGACAAGCAGCACATGTAATCCTTCGCTGTCCCTCCACCTTTTGTGTGTATTCTCATCCTAATGCGTCTTTAATCAGAATATAGATTACATATGGGAATCTTATTAACCCACTTAATACAGTCCGCCTTTGGAGACAACTCGAGTGTAATCCGCGGTGTTATTTGTGATTTAAGGAAGTAGGTCAAGGGACATCAAAGTGCATTGTGGGGGATTTGTGTGCATAAAAGTGATGTGATTTCCATAATTTCTGGAGCTATGGAGACAAAATTACTTCTGAATTTTAAATTGTGGAGTTTCAGTCACTTGTGCTTAATTTACTTACTTAAATTAGGTCACGTTAATAGGTTTATATACTTTACTGTTATGTTCAAACCCTGTCATTCATGCATTTTCCCCTTAACTTAAACACCCATGCTGTTATGAAATTCAGACAGTGTTTGAAAGTAACAAAAATACACATTCAGAACTATTTTACCCCAACATAGCATATAGAGCACTGATCCTCTACAAATATGACTATGGCACATTTGAGGCTCTGTGCTCTGCTCCCTGTAGGCTTAAACCTGTACCATTTTATAATAACTACACCTAGCCTCAATAAAACATGAGAGCGGATGCTGTGCTACTGTTAAAAGACAAAGACTTCATTCATACATGCAGGAAAAATCTTTGTTCATGCTTTATTAAGGCTAATTCAATTATAGACTTTAGCACCAAATACATATGTTATCCTATATTATGAGTTACTGTACTACTAGCATTGGCATTGTATCTTCTTTTGTTACTACACAAATATAAATGGGCATACAAGTAAAAAAGACACATTTTATTTTGGTTTTACGATGCTGCTACTACTTCTAGCTCAGCTTCTACACATACTACTAGTGTCTCTTGTATCTGTGCCCATGTCTTTTTCGCTATGATATTATATACTCAGAAAGTCAGAAAGTATTTACCGTAAATGTCTGCCATAATTGTATTTGTACTTTCAACCTTCATGTCTGACGTGAAAGGCTCTTATATGTAACTATAGCACCAAGCCGTAACTGTGCGAAAACTGTCAATTACAAACCACAAGAGACGTGGCGCCATCTGTCAAGAAGCATTTCCAACTACGCTGAAACATCTCAATCAAGTCATCATTCTTCCATCAACTCACACTCTTCTCTTCTGGATTCATATAGAAATGGGACTAACAGTCATGAAAATGGCAGAATCTTAACTAACTCTGGGATAGTCCTTTAAAAGCTTCACTGCTCTGGCTTCAATTAGTGGAAGTGAATCTATCTGGTGCTCAAGTCCCAGTGGGCATGTCAATCTCCCAGTCAGGACCTGTCCGTGCTCTGCTTTTAGCCTGACAAGCATGAGCCACGCGTCCACACACAAGACGGTAAAAACATAAGTGCAGAGGAAAGGAGCCCACAATTGACAGGTTAACTTGTATATTATGTGCAAATGTGATGAGATGAGCAGTGTGTTTAAGCCTGGACATCAGTTGTGTCAATCGAACACGGAGCCAGAACACATTTTTGTTTAGAAAAGTGCTGGATAAAGTCGCAGTCTGCCCACTTAGCACAGTATGTGTATAGATGTTTTTGTAAACAAACTTCAACATGTGGCATTTCCTGACATTTTCAGTCTGCAGACTGTGGGAAGATATTATTTGATGTAATCTGTCTAAAAGATATTCATCCAGTGACTCTTAAAGGTCCTATTTTACACAAACTTGACTCTCGTGAGCTTTAAGCCATGTTAGAATTTTGTTACCTCATCAAAAACATAGCTGGATTGTATTTTATTTCATTCACTCATTTGAGCAAACCTGTATTATTAATCTGTCTACATCTCCAGAGCCCATAATGCTCTGTTTCACCTTGTGATGTCATGAAGCGGTAGTTTTCAAGTTAACAGCTCTTTTTACTTTTTGTTCAGATTGGCCATTCCAGAGCTGAAATTATTCAAACGATTCTAGTGAAGGTGTATGGAATTTAAAAACACAGTGGAGCACTTCCTGTATTACCACGTGACATCACAAGGTAAAACAGAGTGTTTTGAGTTTGAGAGAATAATTCAGCCTAAATATGCAGTGTGTGATGTCAACATGTGTGAATGAAACAACATTATAACATAGATCAGAAAACAGAGTAATATGGGCCCTTTAAAGCTGCAGTATGTAACTTTTCTGCTGTGTGGTCTGCCGCCTATTTGTCTCCTTCAGTTTTTTCTCTATAAAATACCTAGAAAAGCATGCATTCTTTCTGTCAGCAGGGTCACCTCTCTATAGTACTGACCTGGAACTTGGCCTGGCTTGCTTGTTTCCATTAAGATCAGCAGAGTTTTATGCCACACTATGGAACATTGGAGGAAACGTTACAAAGTACATCTTTAAGCACATTATTTTATCTTTATCTAAGAGTCTGAACTACATGTTTGATTGTATGACATTTTTATGACTCAATTAGTTTAATATATGTACTAAATACTGGTTATGCATTTTACTCTCTGTTGAATTGCTGCACTAACCATAAACTGTAGATAAATCCAAGTTTTCAAGTTTTACATGAACAAATCCACCTCAGAAGTAGAAAAAAGGGCCGCTTCAGAATGCCACACTATATCATTTTGACATATATACATATACCCCATTAGATTACAGCTATCTTGTGCTAGAGTGCTAATGTAACTGGTTCCACGGGGATATCAAACTGAAATACACTTGCTTTTACAGAGTGAATTTCATTGGACCACATTTGAGGAGAATAAACCAGAAGCTAGCACTAAATGATATTGTCCCATTAATCAAAGTGACAGCTCCTAGTCCCATCACACATAAGGGAATTGTGTTATTTGACATAAGTAGGTGCAACACACTTGGGCTGAACTGCTCCAAAGCTATAACTGACCTCTTGTTCTTATCATCTATTTTAAGGAATGCCAGTTGAATCCAAAAGCTGCAAATTTTCCTGAGTAATTTCATAGCAGCCATATTTTTTCCAGACAATGCACACAACACCTAAAATATTAAAGAAGTAGATTCCTGTGTCAGTATGGATTTGTATGGGGCTGCAGAGAAAGCTTGTGTTTAGTATTGCAGCAGAAGCCCTCTGCTGTTTTCTCGAGAAATAGGGAATTGCCAGAAAATCAATCAAGGAAAAGCATGACTAGAAATAAATATTTACATTGAATGACAAAAGCACACATAAACACCAGTGTAATGCCCCCCCCAGCAGAAGGGGCATATTATATATTCCCAAATTACCTTTCCAATCTTGCAGACAGACAAATTGTTATGCATAGGTTCAAATGTGTCATCCTTTTGGTCTGTGCAATGCATATTTGACACCTCAGCTGGTGCCGAGAAGAGAGAATACAGGGACAAATTGCTATTTTAAATGGGCATAGGGTTTCTTGAGGTAAATCTGTACATTTCTTCTCATAAGGTTAGTGGACACACAATGTAGGGCGATACAGTTGGAAACTCTTTATCCTCCAGGGATTTAAGACTTTGGAATAAGGGAGACAAGTTGGAAATATGAAAGAAATCTTACTTATAGCTTAAGGAATGTGAAGATGGCATAGAATCTGGAAAGTACATTCTCTGGCAATTTAAATTTACACAAAAATGAACAGTCTTTCACTTTTGGCTAGCCTTTTCCTATACCATACTTTTTTGTTTTCTCCTCACGCACTCACATATCCATTATACATAGGTTGAGGGTTATACGCAGGGCTATCTCTGTGTGTTTTGGGGTCCACCTAATGCCACATAAGACTACACACTTGTTTTTCCTCTCTTTATAGTGCAGCACATCGCAACAAAGCAAAAAAAAAGCTAATATTGACCGGTCTGAGTGACAAACCGCCTGCTCTCAACATAATATTAAAAAGATATGCGCTACACGAGTTCTAATAAAACAGTCTGATTACTGTACCATACACATACACACGCTTCGTTCACTCACGCAATCACTGAAGAGGCTCCAGAGGTCCTTAGAAAACACTTGTGTCCTGGCTAATCAGCTGTCCACGCCGTGCCAATCTGCAAGGAAATAGTTGGACAAAGTATCTATCCACAAATTAAACATACTTAACAGATTTTGCATAATAACATGAACGGTTTAAAATGTAAAATCCTCCAGCTAAGGTAGTTTTCACCAAGCCAAGTTCAAGATCTGGAGATGGGCACTGCAGACAGGTTGCAGAGGACAGATTTTCCTATGGGACTTAGCCTTAACCTTGCATCAAATAAATGTTTTGTTCTTAGACATTTTCATCAGTGAGTTTCCACAATACCAACAATGCAATATCCCTTTTACACACAACAGTATAGCAGCAAAAACCCTTATCTATTTGCTGACACAGAGACAAACCATTACCTCTCCCATTCATTTACTACGAGGCATTTTTAGATTACACTAAATTTACCCAACAACAATATACTGCATTTTTGTAACTGCGAGTCAGCACCAGGACATCATCATTAGTCACAAATGACCCCTTTTAATTTTTAAATAACACACAATTACTGTTGATAGACTGTTGGTGCTTGTGTAGAAGAGTTGTCATATTTTGCCCTGCAGAGCGGTGTCCGGAGTACCTCCACTATAGGCGGTGCTGTCAGGTCGGTCCTGTTGTTCAAGGTGACGTGAATGCCCATGTTAGTACAGTGCCACTTTCACTTACACTGACCTTGGTTCTCGTATAATTGGAGTAGCTTGTCCTGTCCATCCACTCTCCACTATCACTGCTGCCAACAAGCTTCTTCTCTTCAGTGTCCAGCAGCGGTGCAAGAAGTACTCAGTTTTGTTACTGAAGCAAAACTACATTGAGTAAGATGCCGGAGCAAAAAATACTCAAGTAAAAGTATCACATGAAAATGCTACTTGAGTAAAAATATTAAAGTACCTGTTAAAAAATGTATTTAAAGAGTAAAAAAGTGTTTTGCACAAATTTTGAGAGCTAATAAACTTTCAAACTCACTGAATTTGATGAAGATTTGTGCTGAATTTTGATCAGCAAAAACAATTGAATCAATATTTTTTTCCTGCTGCTTTTATTTGTTTGGGTTTTTTTTGTTTGCTTAAACTATGAATGTGTTAAAAATAAACCCCTCAGGCTTTTCAGCAGGCTTCATACAATCCTAAAAATACTTTTTAGCCCAGTAAAAAAGTGTAGGGGAGTACAATGCTTTACTACTTTTATTTTGTTCCGTCCCACCACTGGCATTCAGAGTTTGCCAGGTCTCTTACAAACATTTCTATAGTGAGTTATCGTTCAATAATGAAAAAGATGCACAGTATTTTGGGCTCTGTGTATTGTCCAATTGAATTTGTTTATTTATACGTAGGAAATATATCGCACTTGAAATATGTCATGACAGGCCCAGTTTACCCCTACATTGGCCTTCTCTCACAATCAAGTTCACGCACTTTATATACCAATAAACATTCACCACCGTTACTGTTCCCCATTTACGAATACAATGCACGATGTGTGATGTGTTAGTGGGAGATGAATGGGAATGGAGGAGGGGGGTTGTTATTCTGCCTAAACTCGTGTCATTTAAACGATCTCACCGGTGTATCAGGGTTGAGTGGAGAGGACAAGTACAGTGAATTTATATGGAGTATGGAGAATGGAGCATGCTGGAGTAATTAGGAAGTCTATAGGAAGAAGTGCACTCTGTGAATCAAGAAAACTGTGTTGTGTCGCCTAAATGCAGTGAAGTTAGGTTGATGGCTCTAAATATGATAACCAAGATATTTTTTATGCATGTTTATTATTACACAAATATTCACAATCTAATCTCATTTTACACTAGCAGTACATCTATTAGCAGTAGTCGTAGTAGTGGATTTAGTCCAGAGTAGTAGTAGTAGTAGTAGTAGTAGTAATAGTAGTATTGCAGAGGTGCACAAACTCTTTTCACCGAGCCAGATCTTGAAAAATATTCGACATGTAGAGCCACAGTGGTCAGTCCTGAGGATAATTCAGATGATGCATTTAACATAGTTTTGACTTCATACTTTAAAGGCTTGAAATATTAACATTTGGTCTGTCTGACAATGCAATGTGATGTTATTTATATTATATTGGTAGGATTACTCAAATTTGTTGTAAAAAGCACTGATTATGATCAATTGGGCCAATTCACCTGGAGCCTTGAGGGCCAATAAAAATTGGTCTGAGGGCCGCATTTAGTCCCTGAGCCATAGTTTGGACACCCCTGGCCTATTGTTAATAACTTTTTGTTTATTTGGAGTAACAGAAATTGTAAAAATATTGAGAATTATTTCCACCGCTGGGTTCACAGTAATGTTCTTTCTTGCAAGAAATAGCACACAGTAAATCAAATTGAACTATATCATCCAAATCCAGAACAATACGGTAAAAACTCTGTCCTAACTGTCAGTACAGGCGATAACTAAGACATTTTTCTCTTAATAAGATGTGTCTCTATGGATAATCCGCACAGTCAAAATCCTATCTGGAAGTCATGTCAACATATGCTGCTTTCACCTGCAAATCCAGCCCCAAATCCTCATTCAGAACTCTTATCTGCACATACATCTGCCTTTGCTTTTGGGGCGCTGGGATTACAAGATTAATCTATAATTATCTACTCCTTAAATCACTCGCAATCTAATTATGGGACAAAATACACCTCGGGCTGCTCCCACTGAACGCTGCGAGTTAGATTTAAGCAAATCAATTTGGAGAAACACGTTCACAATAAGAATCACATATTTACCAGAAATTACACAGATGATCAGGACATTAGAGTAGTGAAAGATGGTTTACAGGCATTATATTAGTGAGTTTATCTAACATTTTCTTGCTTGTTAAGATTATTATTACATAAAAAGGTGCATTTTGTAACTTTTCTGGTGGAGGGTCTGTCACCTGCTTGTTTCATGTTTTTGCTTTGGCAGTTAAATCACTAAAGTTGCAAGTTGCCTTAATTTACCTTTTGAACCAAACACCAAGTCCTTGAATAACACAGTAAAGTGCAAAAACAAATATTACGTGAATGGCCATAACTGCAGTTGTTCTAGTGCCTATAAAAGCAGGCAATGTCCTACAAATTGCATTTCCATTATCCCAATGTTAAGCTGTTTTAAGGCCATAAAAGCTTAGCTAAAATGCCCCTATGGGACAATAAATATACAGTTTATAGCATCTACAGTGGTGTTTGGCCACTTCAGGATATGTATCGACAAAACTTTTATTGCAACTTTTGTCTTGACAGATCTTCACTGGGCAATTTCCTCGCCTTGGCTCTGTATGATTTTTCAAAGGGGTCTCTCTGTGGCTGACAATTTCCTGAAAAGGCCATCAAAAGTGATTCATCCCCCGTCTCTCAATGGCCTATCACACCACAGTTTTATCAATATTTCTATCAGCAAACATTGACCAAAATAGTTGACATTAAAAAAAGATATATAAAATGTAGAAAATGAATAAATAATGTGTTATGCCACTCTTGAGCTGTTTGCTGCTGCCTTAAGCACGCGTCATGTTAAGTGAATCCCAGCGTCATTGTGCTAAACCAGCTTTGACCAAAACAGCTTTGTGCAATACTCCTATTTGTTCTCTTGGTGTGAATTGTTTGTTGTTCTGAGAAGTGGAGATTGAGCGAGCCAGAATAGTGTTATCAAGAAGTAATCTTGGTTCAATATAGTGGGGATCTAGCCCACAAAAAATAGCTGGATGGTAAATCGCTGCCCAAAGAAGCAGAGAAACACAGCACTGTCAGCCATAAGTGTGTATCTTTGTAGAATGATAAAGGCAGGTAAGTTAAAGGTGCACTATGTGACTTTGCTGGTGAGGTCCTGCTACCATGGAGAAATTTTTGCTTTGCATAGAATGTCACACAGTATAGCATTATAATTGTCAATGCATTCAGTTACATGTGCTTTGATTTTTAGAAAAACCTTGAAAAACATGCATCCTTTCAGTCAAATCAAGTCAAATTTAGTTACAAAGCACACTTAAAAACAACCCCCCTGTAAAATTATTTCTCTGTATAAATAAAGAGGAAAAAGAAAGAATCACAGCTGCCTAAAGTGCAGTACAAAGGCAATATAATGTGCAATCTTATAAAACAAAACATGCAAAAACACAATACAAGAGTCGGTGAGAGTGATCATTTCTCCACAGACCTGACCTGTAACTTAGCCTGATGCCGTCATGGTAAATGGTCACATTTTTATATAGCGCTTTTCCATCTCCAACGTGCTCAAAGTACTTTACATCAAGGAACCGCTCACCGTTTACACATTCATACACCAGTGTACACAGTTATTGGGGCGAAGCAGGTTAAGCGTCTTGCCCAAGGACACAATGATGTTGATGTCGAGACCAAGATTTGAACCTAACCTTGAAATCAGTGAACAAACATTCTACCAGCTGAGCTACTGTCACCTGTCATGCGCCTGCCTCCATGATAAAGGAACATAGTGCATGTGTAAGACTAAGTAACAATGTCCACTTTATTAAATCAAAATCAGGAGGTCAACAAACAAATTGCTCATTTTTTATGAGGTTGTAATATTGTCCAAAGTCATTTATTATCTCATGCCATTTACAGGGTGACTTTGAATCACTGAGAGCAATTTACAGTTTCGGTGACCAATTTGAGAATAATATCCTCTCTAAACTGCGGTCCAATGTCTGTGAGAATGGGCGCTTGATATTCCCAAACAATCCATTACATTTGTGTCAGTCTTCATTCTTTTCCCAGTTGGAGTTTGCTCACCAAGGTCAGTGCGTTCACATAATCTGCTGCAGTGCTGTAGGCTAATGCAGAGGTCCACTGATCAGGGCCAAGTCACTCCAGCCGCACAAATCAAATGGACTGAAAGCCGGTTATACCCCTGACATAATGAGTATATTATTAGCCTCGAGGTAACAGAGCATTTTAATTTAACTCGGTTTGTTGAAGTATTTTAGAGGGATTTTGAGTTCCTAAATGTCACTATTGTGTTGGTTCATTTGTCGATAAAGCAATGCATAGCAGTTTCCACAGATGATATTTTCATCTTGTATTTTTAGTTTCAGTTTGAACACATGCTGACACACAACTTAATGAATATTTTTTTAGCACAAACAAAAGAATACAAGGACGTGCTGTCTAGTACAAAACATATTCACTGTCGGGAATCTATGTCTCCTATGTTTGTTATGTTATTTTTTGCACTCCTTTAACAGGTTTCAGTGGAACCGAATGAACGCTCATGAATAAGTAACATGTACAGTCATATCCTAATTTTGTGGCATTAAAGTGTGTTAATCTTGTGAATCTGAGCTGTGAAATGCACCGGTAAATACAACTCAGGTGAATCATCTATAGACTGATGATTCAGCTGAGTTGTATTAATTAGCACAATGCCACCTATTGTAAGCTATCAATTCCACTTTGTCTTTTAATGTACTGAGAATATGGAAGACTCTGACACAAGAGCTTTGCAGTGTCAGTAATTCCACTAATATGGTAGGAAAAAGTCTACAAAAGGCATTCAGAAATCTATAAAGATGACCGTAACTATTGTAACGTTAAGTGCCATTTTGATGAGATTCAATTATCTTTATTGCCTCCGCTGTTCATTTTATACTTTTTTATTATATTTTTATACTTTGCCCTATAGCCAAATTACAGACAAGAGAGACAGTTGTAGTTGCTTATGGTGACTGCATTGTGTATGAAAATGACTTTATAACAGGGGCTGTGTGTTCTGTGTGAATAATAGTAAATACAAAAATGCCTCTTGACATCACTACCCCGAAGCTCCTGGAAGTTGGAGCTTTTGGTGAGCATAAAACATGATGCACATACCGAACTCTGCCAGTGGTTTTAATCAAACCAAGGCTATGGTGGCCAGGCTGTTCACTGTTCATGTATGCCAAATTGAGCACACTGAATCATAAGTGATGATGACACTGAAGTACACGGTGGTCCAAAAGTCACTGACACTTTTAAATCTTCAATAACTCCTATAATTCTTAAGTTATACTCACCAAATTTTAGCAGTAGGTAAACTGAACCTACAGAGATTTTGGCAATATATACGGTTATAATTGTTCACTTAAACTTAATCTTAACTTAAACTTATCACTACTTAAACTAGGGGACGTAAAAAATTTTAAAAATAATATTTTTCAAGTGTCCACCATTTTGGGTTTGGCACTGAATAGCCCGATCCAACACACTTTATATAACATTTAAAGCATTTCCGGAGCATTTAAAGCATTATTTGATCCTCAATATTACGTTTTAAGTCATTTATTGTCTGAGGTTTATTCACAAACACCTTTTCTTTAAGATAGCCCCATAGAAATGGGGACTAGTCAGATCTCGGGTCATCACATACTACCCCCTGTCTTTGAAAGCCACTTATTATTCCTTTAATGGCATTTACGCTTGGGGCATCTCTGGTATTAAAATGTCGACGGTAACACCGCTGGGTTTGTGAATTTGACTCATGTGACTCAAAGTACCACTGTACAATGAGGGTTCGTTCCACGGGGCTATATTTGCTCCTATTAATGTCGGAAGGGTAATTCTTAAAGCTCTGAAAAAATAAAAGAAAAATATTTATAAACAAAAGAGTTATGAATTTTTTTCAACCATCAGTGACTTTTGGGCCACCCTGTACTTCCTGGTTGGACAGGGTGATATGGTGATACAAATCGAGCTGTGCTGTTTTGCTGATATTCTCAGAGTGTGATTAAGAGTTTCTCTGTTTATTGCAGTTTTTCTTCAATCCTTGTCCCATTGGTCAATAGCCCAAAAGGCCCTGCGTGAGTGACAGATGGAATTATGTAACGAGAATGAAGTATGAACTCTCAGAATGAGCAAATGAGTTTATGTATCAATTAGGGTTGTCAAAAGCACCGAAAATCAGATACGTATCGATACTAAATACTGAACAGTTTTAATATGACTTTGAGGTTTATCAGAACAAATATAAGACTTCCAGCTAAGATAAAGAAAGTACTACTATTTTATATATGAAAATGACATTCTATCAGGTAAAAAGGAGCATGTCTTCATCTTCATTGTGGTATCATAATCGGTATCAAGTACTGAGTGAATTCCTTGGTATTGTGATAACAGTAGCACCTCTTATAGGCTATATAAAGATACTAAGTCTATATGAATCGCGATCACCTTGAAATTGTAGTCTGGCTCTAAGAAAATTGCGATATAAATTTTTTGGCACATTGTCCTTCCTGTTTGGGTGCCCTCACTGTTTCTGATGACTTCCTGGTTGGAGGAGAGAGGCTGGAGCTGTCAGCCTGAGCATTTGGAGCAGTGTAGTCAGTCAGGAGGAACAGGTCTCTGGATATGTGTTTGCTGCCAGTCACAGCACCTCTCCACCGTCCCAACAGCGAAGAGGGGAGTGCTTCCTCCACTACAGGAGCCATTAAAGGGAAGTCATTTGGAGTTTGTTCAAAGCCGACCACATGAGAGACAAGAGGGACAAGTTTGTTTACATTGGGAAAAACAAAATCCTGTGCTTCAATAGTGTGTGTTATTTTTCAACTTTGTAAGTATCTGATACGACCGGGAAAGGCTTAGATCATTTGGTAAGTCTATAGCTTAATTTTACCCCTAAACTAGTACCTACTCCTCTACAGTTCTAGTCTTTTATTTGGACTAAATGTTGCTAGTAGTTTTCTCTTCATCTAGCTTGAACCTGGTTTAGAAATACTTTGTTAGTATTTCATTTTCAGAGCACAGGTATAGCCCTAGTTTAGACACGATAAAGCTCTTTTATGGACCTGGTTTTGATCTGGTGGTAGTCAGAAAGCCAGATATTTTCTTTGGTGGTACTTAGCTTGAACACTTTGATAACTACTGACATAGAATATCTCCAAGTTATAGGGTCAGTCTTGACAGAACCTCTTTACTTTTGCAGAGCATTGCATTATGCTCACTTTTTTTTCATTTCAATTTCATATATAAAACCATAATTCTATACGCACTTTCTCCTTTTCTTTTCATTGTTGATATTTGTCAATCAATACCTCTTCTTTTGTTCATCGCCTTCCTCTTAAAAGTCTTTTACACACTCCTGCAGATCAAATGGCTCTCTTTCTCTGCAGCTGTAACACAAGCCTTTCATGCGCACAATACTAAAAGTCTCTCTGATCCTCTGCGTTTTGCCTCCATTGACAATCACTGTAATTATACCAGCTCTCAAATAAGTGAGAGCTGGGAATCATTTAATGAACTAAGCTAAAATTAAACACAACGCATGTAAACAGCCATAGACGGGCAAACATGCAATTACTGCTAATTACAGAGCGGGATTCCACCATAGCAAAGTCAATCAAACTCAGGCGCTGAAGGGGAGAAAGTGCACATCCCATTTAACTCAACCACACACCATATTTCCACTACAGCCCTGCCAGGGATTTTCGGGTGCTGTGATCCGCTTTGCTGTTTTGATTTCATTTCAAGTCCCTGAGTCGCCATGAAATATTTATTGATTATATGACAAATCTGACCGTGGAGGCTGGCGTGTTTATTTGACAAAATGACACAAAATGGTGTTCCCATGAAGCTGATGTTAAAACTGGCATGGTTTTAATGGAATATGCAGGCTGTCTGTCAGTGTCATGATTTGAATTTTCACTCCACTTACACGAGGGTTGGGCACTATTGACCAAAATGAGTCTCTTTCCTCTCCTGATAGCAATAATCAGAATTGTGCACTCCATAAACATTCTTAAAGGGGTTTATAAATGTCTGGACTGAGTATTCTAAGTACTGTAGAAAAAGTCAATAGAAGTATAAAAATATCGCCTTATATCCCTTTTGGAAGAACATACTGCAGTTTGTGTTGTTTTAAGTTTTTTTCTTTAGCTTTTTGAAAGTTGTCATACTATAGAATATTTTCAGTGTTCTAATTGTGCTTATATTCTACATCAGTGTCACTGTTTGTTACTGTAACTTGACTTTAGGCTGAAGAAATGACTGCTGACAAATAGTTTTTGTCACAATCACTGAGCTGAACAAATGGATTGATATTTGGTAAAAGTGTAATATGTCACTCAATAACACAGTCTCTAGGTCGTTGTCCCTCCCCTGCTGTTCTCACTGGAAAATAACCCAAATACAATGAACCAATACACTCAGGGTTGGAATAAGTACTCATTATCCATAAAACCTGTACCAAACCATGCATAATATTGCAGCAGATGGGCCATTTTTTAAATGGTTATGACTTCATTACCTCAATGTCAAGTGATTTGATCCTTCTGTAAAAGCCAAAAATGTCAGTTTTGGTGCAGCTAGTTTTAAATGAAGCGTAATTATGCTACTTTAGTGTAGAAGGTTTTCAAATCAAGATAATGTGATCTCTGTCATTCATATCTGGAAATTTGCCAAATACTTAATTTTAAAATATGGCAGTGTGGTATGTCAGACATTTTTTATACAGCATAAAATGAACCACAAATAGATTTGAAATATGCCAATTAGAGAGTTGAGCATTTGAAGGTCATAAAGTATAAAATATCATTTCAAACTAGTTGGACTGTATTGTGAACTCACTTTTTTTTACAGTAAAATACGTTTTGATGTATATGTATGTATATATATATATATATATATATATATATATATATATATATATATATATATATATATATATATATATATATATATATATATATATATATATATATTTATTTATTTATTTATTATTTATTTATTTATTTATATATATATATATATATATATTATTTATTTATTATTTTATTTATTTATTTATATATATATATATATATATATATATATATATATATATATATATATATATATATATATATATATATATATATATATATATATATATATATATATATATTTATTTTATTATTTATTTATTTATTTATTTATATATATATATATAAAAATCATAATCTCCGGCTGTTTACACTTGTATGTCTCTCTTGAATGTTTTCTGTTTTGTTTGTCTTAATGTTACTTGAAGGGTTGCACATTTCTTTTTTGTGGTTTGCACATTTCTCTTTTGTGGTTTGCACATTTCTTCTTTTTCTTGTTTGCAAATTTTTTTTATTTATTCTTTTTATTTAATCTTTTTGGCACATTTATGTTTGCACTGAGGTGGGAGAGAACAGCAATTTCATCTGCGCTATTCATCTTTTATGTATATGCACATTTGACAATAAAAGAAATTGAATTGAATATATATATATATATATATATATATATGGAGTGAACAGTTACATGCTGATTACATATGTAAATGTTGACAATGCTGTTAATAATCTAAATAAATGTATAGCTTTATGTACCATCACTAAATGTGATGTGATTCCTGAACTGCATTTTGTCATATAGTGTGGATAGACCCAGCCTGAGCAGAGTTTATGTGAATGCAGACAGACAGACTCAAAGGAGGGACAGATGGAATATAGTCATGAAAAGAGACACCTCTGAGTCACCGTGGCGACAAGCAGTACTGGACGGTGTAGTGCAGACATCTCTATTTAAACTTGTACAACCGCAGCAGACTCCAGCACTTTGGGATTAATGGCACCAAGTAAAAGAGCAAACTTGTCAAGGAGAAGTCGGCCTTAAATATTTTAGCAGTAGAAGCAGAGTGATTGATTTGGTGTTTTTAAACTTTGGCTACACATCTGCTCCTAAGGATTCCTGCGGGTTGACCTATGCTCTCTCATCATATCAATCACATTTCGTCCTGTGGAGTTTGCATATCCTCTCTGAAGCTACTCTTTAAAGCACTATTTAAAATGCAGCACAGTAAGGCGTACACAGCTTTGTTCATAATAATGCCTCTGGTTCAGGACCCTGGAGAGCTCCACTGCTCAGTCACAGCCACATTGCTCCCAAAAGCCCTCAGAAGCTGCTCTAAAGGTGTTAATTGCTGAGAAAGAATTGTTCTTTAGGGAACATTATAATACGATATCTGTGCATTTATTGTATGTATGTAGTCTGGCTTTAAATAACAGTCCAGTAACAGAAGAAAAAAAGAGTTTCTTGCTAATAGGCCATGATTATGCACAAAAATAGACACTTTGACACTTCACTATACTGAAGGTAATCAGCATTTATACTGCATAGGGCGTAGGAGCGGGAGATATTTACAAAAATATATTGATATATATCTTAGTAATTCTGCAGAAATAAGGTGAAATGTGTCTTTAAATGTGTCTTTAAATGTGTTAGCTCAGGTTTAAATCTGACAAAAGTGAATAGCCTTTAAAATGACCCACAAATGTGCAGAAACTGTAAACAATAGCTGTTTACAGTTTCCGTGTAGTTACCTCCTCCCTTCAGATATATATAAGGCAGTGTCCACCAGTAATCTGATCAGAACTGAATAAGCAGCTTGGATGACCAGCGAAACATCTTCACTTCTACAACTTTTTGTCCAGTTGACAGATTTAACTTTGGCTTTTGCTATGTGTTTTATAAGATTGCAAGATAGGTTTGTGTCATTTTTTTGTTCTTTTTAAACTATTTTTGCATTATTTTTTATTATAAACAATATACCTATATATTTAATTACATACTTTAAAAAGTAGACAGACTAACAAACAGATAGAATAGAGTCCAAACATTTGATATCCACATCTGTAACAATGAACAGACACAATTTATTTGAAGTTGGAAAACTCATCTTTTGCTGAAAGGACTAGGTCTCAATGGGAGTGAAGGACCTCTTGCTGTCTGTTCCATATCAGGTTTCCGGAGACAGGTGCGCTTCTACAAACCCCCACAATGCACTGCTTTGCTTTTAAAGGTTTAGTGCGTGCTGTCTCATCTCACTCTTCTTCAGCTATTTTAGAAAATAAACTGCTTTTATTTTTTTGATTTGGCATTTCTAACTGGAGCGAACTACTGAGCAAATTCCCACAGAACTTGAATGCACATCAAACCCAGAGATTGTCCCAGACTTTAGAGGAAATGATTTTTCTTCTAAAATGAAATGAACTCCCTGAAGTTTTCTCACGCTCCTTTTTTCTGCCACAAATATCAAGATAAATACAGGCATTTATATAATTCGGATTCGGGTTTTTTTTTTGGTTTTTTTTATTTTTATTTTTTTCTGTTTGCGTAATAGCATTGGTGCACTGGTGTTGTTAGCCCTTTCTATCACATTTCAAATGAAGCCCAAAGTGGCAGCTGGGATGGCTGATTTCTGACAGTTGGCTCAAGAAAAAAAAATATGACACTGCTTATAAATGTGCTTTTAAACACAACCAAAACTAAAACATTGAGAAAACTCTGCTAAAGTGAAAATATTAACTATTAATGTGCAATGTGCTAAATTTTGAAGACTGGCCTTGCTCATAACATTGGCATACGGACAGTTAAAAGCACTCAAATATAGAGCTAGGGATTTAGTCTGTGAAGCAATGGAGATTTAAGAGGCTAACTTCTCTAGTTTTACCAGTATAGTGACTCAGCTCTTAAGGATGACGATGCTTTGTGGCTCTTTTGTGGCTTACTTTTTTATTTGCTTATTATTTTGGTTAATGCATCTCTATGTTTGACCTGCTTACAACAGCAGAACAGGATGCCCCCAAAACAATCTTAAAACATCACTTTTTTACATTATCATAATTAAATGTGGTACTAGAATACCTTCTTAAAGATGAAAAAAAAAAAAAAAAAAAAAAGGCAAGCCACCCGGACAGTAACCTAAAATGATTAAAAACTGTACAAAGATTCTTACAATCACAGTTTTGCATTCCATCCTTCAATCCATTTCACCATAAGAATACCTTTGAGAAACGCAGGAGGTTTGATACAGTAGTGCTTCAAAAGTGGGCAGAAATATGTGTTGAAGCGATACGCTCAGTAAGAATGGTAATATGAGAATGAACTACAGCTGCTGTGAAGGGAATACAGTACCTGCTCAGTTCATCACCGGGTCTTTGTATATGAAGTAGGGACTTGGGGATGTGGGGATTCAGGTGTTCGCACTTTATTATCTAAGATGTGCCGCTGCAGAAGAAAGAGGAGTGTTCTCTGGCACCAGCCCATGTGCTGTGATCAGACTTTGGCACACATAACTGATCCACTTGCAAAGAGCTGGATGGCTATAAATAAGTCTATGTTATGTGAAGTTAAGTCTGTAACTTCTCTGGTGGTGGGTTAGCAATCTGCTTGTCTCCATATATGCGCTTGTTCCACTGTATAGTATTAAACTTATCTAACTCTATGGAGACCTGAAGGTAATGCCATCAGGCCAAATTATAGATCAATTCTGTGGAGAGGTGGGCCCACAAAAATAAATTGTGTCAGGAGAAGAAACGTCACACTTCCTTGAGACAAGCATTTCCACCAGAAAAGTTACATTTTGTTACAACATACGGTACAAAACCATCTTCTGAAATGAATTTATGACTTGGCTGTTATTAATATTTATCTTAACTCACTTATCTTTGCCTCAGCTCATTAACTTACTTTTGCTTTCCCAATATTTTAGTTAGAAAATAAACAATAGAATGGCCAGGTTAATAAAAGTGACATAAGCTGTGAAAAGTTGAAAGAGCTCCTGGAATCAGCTGGCAAACATCACAGAAGCAGACAAAAGGAGATGTCTGGATGGCTGGCTGATGAAACATGACTCCTGCAGCCACTCCCCTCCTGCTTCAAAACAACAAGAGAAGTCAAGGACGCAGGGATGGACCGGGCTTAGGTCTCTGTTTACACAAGAAACCAGAGAGAGGAGGAGAGGGAGAGACAGTCTGGATACTATAGCTGAGAATAAGGCCTTTTTACTTGATCACATCATTTAGGCTCCTCCCTCTCCTGTATTGGTTAAATGTTGATTAAGCAGTGATTTAGTCCAAGGTGAGTAGTAGCACAGGCGTCAGTATTTTTCTGGTGGAGGATCTGCTACCTATCTGTTATTGCTTTACCTTGAATGTTCCAAAGTATGGCATTAACTTTATCTATCTTGCATTTATTCAATTACAGGTAATTTATGGGTAAAAAAAAAAAATACCTTGAAAAAATATATATTCACATAGTGGTTCTCTACAGACCTAATCTATTACTAGGTCCAACGTTCCTGCTTTTCACCATGTGGATGGATAGTTTTAATGTCATCTTAGGCAAAACAATATCTCCATGCAGACACCAGAAATTTTATTGTGCTGTGAGGGCACTATTAAAACTGTTAATTGTCTGAACATTGTCAGTGGTAGTGGTAGCAGTAGAACTTAGATGTAGTAGTCTAGTCTATAGGCTTGGGGAAGCCAACTGTAGACTTTCTGAGCCTATGAGAAACTGTCTGTGAGACCTTGTCACCATTTGGTGCAAATCTGATAGAGCCAGGAGGCAGATTTAGAGGCCATCAGGAGCATGCCGCTCTGGGCCCGTGGGACCAGTGGACTGTACACAAACCAGATCTGTGAGGAGGAGGCTGTGCTCTGTGCCAAATGTGACTCAAGAGACAGGAACCCAGAAAAGAATCCAAAATAGAAATGGCTGAGTTAAAAGGATTTTATTAAAATAGTGGGTGACTCACTTTCAGCAAAAGAAATCCAATGAACCAATTCTACTTCAGTATCTGACTCAGTGGCATCAAGTGCTATTATTGAGGGCAAGCACCTCTTTAAAGCAGAAATCCTATAATGCCATACAAAGTAAATGCATTCAAATAAACCATGTGGAAAAAAAAGTGTAAAGTTCAAATACTATCACGAGCACTATACTGTTGTTTCTGCTGGTATTCATGGCTTTCAGCTTCCAGTTTATAGACAACATCCTGAGGACTTTTGATCACTGAAGAGAGAGATAGAGTTCTGTTTTTTGTTTAGTTTTGTTTTTTTTTGCCTTGTTATCACTTTGGTACCCATGGATAATCACAAATCTTACTGCTAGTGTTTTATTATTTTTCAACACCTGCAGAATGCATTTTTCTTGTCATGTATTTTTTTCCACCCATTTAAACTCATTCGATACTGCTACCATCTCATCACCTATAACTTTACATTATAAGCAGTCGGTGAATGCATACATTGAGCCAGTGCGAGTGAATACGTTGTGATGATGGCTCATGTGTGTGCTTGGGGGCTCCTTCACAGCACACTGCCTTGGCCTTGTAAAGCGGTCCACCTTGCATATCTCCGCTCTGGGGCTATTATCTTCACAGCGCTGTGCTCTCAGCCGCTTAGACGGGGCTTGACGTGTCACCTCCATCCCTCCCACAAACCACTATCACCCCCTCCCCCCTTTCCTCCCCCCAGTTCTGTCCATGCCGAGGCTGCAGAGGTTAACCCGGGCCCCAGTCAGCCATGAGAGCAGCTAATGGATTAAGACCAAACTCAAACAAGTCACAGTTTGCCAAAGTGATTCTTTCTGTGCAGCACATTATTGTCAAATCAGTGAGGTGAGGCAGATTAGAAACAAAGAGAAAGAACAGACAGCTTTATAAAAACTATGTATATGCAATTTGAAGGTACCCGATTAATCAATTCAATTTGATTTACAGCGCATTGAAAACACAACTTAAGCTGCTCAAATGCTTCACACAAAAGTCAACAAAACAGATATACAGAAAATATGACAGGTAAAGACAAAATAAAACAATAAAACACCAAGATATCCTAGAAGAATTAAATGTCAGAGAGAAGAACTGTTTGTTTTTTGTTTTTTTTAGTCTAGTCTTAAACTGTGTTAAAGACTCCGTGGATCTGACAGATCTAAACAGTCAAACCCGGATGTAAGAGTGGCTGAAGGGTTGGCGGTCCATTCCTGCTTCACTTTGCGTATGAAAAAAGCTGTTCTAAAGCTGGGCATATGCTCGAAAATAAATTCATATAAGAAGGGTTTGTGAAAGCTCGGAACTAATTAGATAGATTTAAATACTTAGCCCTTTTGTGGATTGGAAATGGGGTAATGCAGCTATAAATTGTTAAGCAGCTAATTGCAAAGTTGAAATTGTAAGTAACAAACAATGGCATCATCTGCTTGTCGTTATGGAGATTAAAGCAGACCTAATCTGCAAAATGTTTTAACCATGCTAGTTGTTTCCCATAGCCATTTACTCACCCAAAGTTGTATTTGGAGTGATTTGTACATGTTTGAGCAATCTTTAATCACTTATTTTCAAAATACCATATTGCAGATCAATGCAGAAGTGAGCGTTTTAGATGAATATTGCGATTTAAAATGTGCAAAGTATAACATAATGATCCATGGGTGCCACAGATTATAGCTACATTGCAGACACAAGCACAATAAGTCTTCTTTAAGTTAAAAACCATACTGTGGAATATTGCAGCAATAACATTTCATGGATACAAGCAGGTGTTGTACATTCCTTCAGAAAAGTTACATGGTGCAATTTTAACTTAAACACTCCTATGTTGCAGGACAGCCACAACACAAACAGTAGAAGATTTTACTTCTTTCACTTCATCTCCCTACCCTAGTAGAGGTAATTTGTTGACAGCATTATTCATATGTAAATGAAGAAGCCACCGGAGTTAGTGTGTTTCCAATGGTGAAGCATGTCATTTGCATGTACAATTTCACACAGCTCTACGAACAGGAAGATCTTCTGGTAATGCCTGAGCAGCTACAACAAATAAAGTAATTCTTGGCTGGCATTTCATTATCAGTTTTAATTACAAGGACTCTGGTTAAGAATTGAATAGGTGAAATAGTGCCAGTTCAAAGGAAGAAAAATAAATGGTTGGTAGAAGATTTTTTCTTTGTGATTCAGTGAGTGATTCCTGCGTTCTCTAATTTGATTCTGTTAACATGGCAAATTTCAAGACAAATTGCAAAAGTGGCTTGTTCCGTGGCACTCTTGTTCATGGGCATCCTGTACAAAACACATTTATTTTCATCGGAATTCACAATTTTCTCTCCTCACCTCAAGTCTTTTCCTTAGTTGATCAAAACATCTTTACACCTGAACATTTTGCAGTAAAGCAGTCAGGGAGATTATTGTGCGAGAGATCGGCACATTCCTTTCCTGCAGACAGATGTGTTGAACAAGATAGAACGGCCAAGATGATCGAACATAAAAGAGATAGAGCTCCGTCATTAGAAAACCTCTCAGGGCTATGAAATGGCACCATACAAAGTTATGAAGCAAATCAGCCAACACTTGATGTTCTCCTCTCTGAGTGAGGATGGGCCCAGCTCTCTGCTCAGCCTGCATTCCCTGTGGAAACCAACGTCTGCAATCCTTTATAGGGAATTTTCAGCACTATAAAAAGACACTTTTGCCGCACTGACAAATGTGAGGCTATGACAGAAGTGCATAGGTAGAACGAGATGTGCATTAGCTTTGTGTAGTGGAGCGGGTTAACCTAGGCTCATTTTGCTGCTGCTAATATTAGATCATTAGAAATCTATACTTATTATACCATGAAATCGTTATATTTCATAGTGCAATAATCCAGTCAGAACTAGGGCTGGCATCTAGATACAAATCAATAAAACTAGTATCATACTCACTTGAACAAGCTTTGATACTGAAACTCCTGTATAGTTTACAACGGTCTTGATCCATATCAGATCTAGCAGGTCATATAATAATTACCGAATAAATGGCTCTTATTTTGTGCTGAAAATATGTTACAAAGGTGTATTTCTAATCATCACTGTGGTTTCCAAATCTGTAAAGAGTATCAAGTCTTTTTTTTGGTATTTTGATATTTTTGTATCATGACAACAGAAGAAGAGTTTGCATTTCCTTTGGAGTTAATATTAATCTACATTAGCAGTAAGAACCAATATACTGGCAGGCTGCGTTTACATGTCTGGCAAAAGATAATTTTTCTGTTTTTTACTTTACCAAGGAGAAACTGGAGCCTTTTCAGGGTTCTTTTACAAGAATTTCCTTAAATGTTATTTGTCACATCAATGACTCACATCACTTATTATATGCTAAACAATCAAGTCTGGCAAACAAACTCTATATTATTTTCCAGGTTTGTTGACTGCACACTGTGAAGTTGATGTTTTGGTGTGGTTGCTGCTTTTTCAGAGAATGCTTAAATCCCATAAGCTGCTATTGTATCTCAAACAGCCAGACGTGGGTTGTTTTTTTTAATCGCAACTAGACAGTGGCTCTGTTGTATGCAGGAAGGCCTCCCGCTTTGTAGTTTAAGAGAAACAACAGAATCAATTAAACTTAGAGGGGGACAGCGTACGGAGAGGTGCGAGTGAAGAATGGGAGAGGGACAGGTTGCAAAGAGGCGCAGACACAAACCAAAGACAATCTGGACACATTTATAGAAGTGGTAGCCTGCTGCTCCACCGGCTCTTCTCAAATAAATTAAAGACGATTCAATGGGCTATTTTTGCTTCTGGTGCAGACTAAATAAGTGGGTTCAGTGAAACTCATACAGCAGTGACTTAAGTCATATTATCAACAAGGCTATGGGCAATTTCAGAAAAGAACGAAGACAGGAACACGAGGTTGCATCCTTTCTATAAATAACCAACTGGATTCTCAATAGCAAAATATATATTCATTGGGGCTGTAGTGGACTAAAGACATTAGTGGCAGATTAAAGACTTCATGATTCATTGCGTGGCACTGGTCAAAGTTCTCAAATTAGGAGCTCATGCAAAATCAACTATGTACACAGAGAAGTATCTTCAGAAGTGAAAGGGCAAATTATACTGTCCAGTCACTCCCAAAACTCCAAATAATTCACTCCATGCACTCTTCTTTCTGCTGCTGTGCTTATAAAATGTTGTATCCTAATAAATAAAATAGTATTACTACTTAATACCTGACTAATAGAAAACTGATTCTGTCAACTGGACAGAATACATTTTTTGTTTTGTTTTTTTAGAATGGATTAATTTTGTCACGTAGCTTCTTCAGCTCTGAAAGGGTTCACTGCCTTCACTGAAAAGTCCCTGCCTTACAAATTTGGCTGAAGGAAGGAGTTAACTGAAACAAACACCCTCTGAATGCTTACAGAAGTACAGTGCAGTATCTGGACTACTTGACAAATAAAAAAGTAGAAAATTTGAAAAGCAAGGTACCATCAACTGATTAATAGGCTGAACAGCTGAAAGACTACAGGCCTAATATTCACTCATTGTCCCGCAAATATTGTCTTTTCTCATGCTGAAAAGGTTGCAGTCAACATTATTTGTGTGTTGAGGGGAGAGGGGTCTGTTCTGATTAATATTTCTGCCAAGGCCAAGCTCCATTAATGAATTGACATTATACTTGGATCAATGTACAGGCTCTGAGGGTGTGCAAAGGTACGCCTAATGAAAGAACACGCATTAGAGTCATAAGATCAAGGCTGTTCATACTCCTTTCTTCTGCTTATTTGTATTCTGTTACCTCATGATTTTCCTTCATCAGAAAAAAAACTGCATTGGTACGGTTGGGTTGTGCCAGGACACTTGCCTAGAATAAATATATGCACTGTTATTTAGATGATGCAAATGAGCTGACCTCAAATGTCTCAGCTCTGGATAAATGTTGTTTGCCATCATAGGTTACTTAAGAAATAAGTGTGAAAAAAATGTATAAATTATTCCCTCATAATGGTTTAAATTTTTTCTCTTTTCTAAAACAAATTGACACTAACATATCGATTTCATGAAAATAAAACTTAAGTGTAATTTAACACAAACTCATTTCTTTCTGGAAAGTCGAAATTCTGCTCCAAACCACATGCTTTTACTGACAGGGTTGCTGCAGATCTTTATTAAAATGACCCAAGCCATTAGACCATTAGACATGACTGCATCTTGATCTGAAGTACAGTCCGATGAATTGGCCAGCCCTAATTAAGAGTGCATACACACCATCCCTTTGGCATTAATTAATCACACTATAATTTTACCTTTAATATGTTTCGTTTAACATCCTCTTTTTAGTGTTTACCAGTATTCAATTCCTCTTCTGCAGTTCTACAGGTATGCTTTTCTCATATGACAAACTGATATGGGGTGCCTTTGACTTTTGTTCGCATAAGAATATTATCTTTGTACATAAAGGATGGCTACCTTCAAAACACATGTCTTCAAGATCAATGTTTGCCTATTGAGGTCAGATTATAGTCCATGTGTGAGACCGCAGGGGAATATTCCAGCAGCATGGGAACAGGTTCAAATAAAGGACACCTGATGGGGCTTGTAGTGTGTATAGATTCATGTTCAGATGTGTGGTTGCTGGAGGTTCTTTCTCTCTAATCGGCCCCATGTACTTAGTTCAAGCAGCTTGTGAATGATTAATGGCCAACTAGCAGCACATGTGCCTGCAGTGACTGGGCAGGTGAGGCGTTTACACTGTGTGTATGTGTTACATGCAGTGTTCTCCCCAGAGGCCCGTTGAGAGTGGTCTTCTCCTCTGCACGTCCTCCTTGTCTCCTGGTCAGTCTACCCTATGAGTTGATGAGCTACGGTGCACTGTTCCCACGCACGCCTTTTTCTGCCCGATTTCACATTTCTCCGTGCCTCTTTGAAGCCATTAGCTTAGCCCTGTTGAAAACCTGTATGTGTATAAGCACCAAAGACTCACCTGTTATGAATAATTGATCTGTCGAATCTGGGGCAGATGAGGTTGTATGCAAGAGGCGGCAGCTGTGTGTACAGAGGAGAGGCATCTTGTTTGTTTTAAGTGGAATCATGTAAGGACGACCAGAAAATGCTCCACTGAAAAACACCACTATTCTCTGCAGGTATATGGAGCTATACTGACCTGATGGCTCCTAACACAAGGAGCCATGCATCTTTAAACTATAGTTAATCATTCATCATAAAAGCTTTTAGCAACATGTACTATAAGGCAGGGCATGTAGTCTGTCTGTGTCTGTGTCGGTGCCTGTCCACTGTCAATAATATCTCATAATTATTGATTTTAGTGATGCCATCCTTATTTCTTTATTATTTTCTGGTAAATGGAAGTGGTCAGTGGCCACATTTATACAGCGCTTTCCCACCTTCAAGGCACTCAAATGCTTTCACCCATTCACACACCTCCATATACCAGTGTACACAAATACTGGGGGCAAGTGTCTGTTTACCCTCACCTCTCGTTGTTGTCGTTGAGCCCAAGGATACAGCGGTAAAATCACACTTGTGGGTCAGTGTGGCTCTGTGGATCACACCTGTGGGTCAGTGGATCTGACAGCTCTACCAATGATGGTTATGTCGAGAGCAGGATTCAAACCACCAGACAGACTATAGGCCAAACCTCATGCAAACTGTACATTATACTTTATGCAAAGGCGACACCAGACATCAACATGGGATATGTGTAGGGATAAATGCGCTATGTGGTCTGATCCAATTGTAAGTTGTTATTGTCACCTTTCGGCTACAACAGTATTTGATGTTTCGGGACACTCGAGTTAGTACACTTGATATTTAATTGATATTTTAACAATCACTTGAAAATAATAACTCCTTAATAAAGTGCACTTGAATGGATGAATCATGACAAATGCCGACCTAAAAAAGATAAGAGGCTTTTGCACCACAAGAGTTGAAATAAGATGCAGATTGACATAAATTATAAGTTACCTGAACGCATTATTACAGTGATCAGAAAGGCATGACACATAATTGCTTAGAAATGCCAGGCTTACCTCATCTATGACAGCTTTGAGCGCGTGTGTTGGTTTTTTTTTAACTCAATATAAAAATGCTGTTTGTTTGGCTCGTTTCAGAGAGGGATATTGAATAGGCCTGGAGCTGCACTGATTCAACCCCACAGTCAGATTCTTCATGCAGCTGCCTCACACTGATGCAAGTCCCACAAAACCGACCCAGCCTAACAGCAGCATGTGGGGAAACTATTAGACATGTTTTGACAATTTCTCTTGATTGAATCTTTTTGTCCCTCTTTGGTTTGAATGGATTGAGCGTCGGCTTTCTTTCTCTGCGTCTGCATTCTGTCACTGCACCAGCCCGCTCACTGTCACTCCACACAGACACATAACGACAGGCAGGGTTGCTCTCTGTCATTGAAATACATGTATATAACTTAACAAGAGGCTGCAACTGGACAGGCCAGACAGACTGACAGGCGGCCGGTCCACTGCCCAGACCAATGGACCTTACCCCGCTCACCCCACCTGCTCTGGACTGAGGTGTCAGGAGAGCAGGGGCATAGGCAGCTTTTGTTTTGGTGTAGTTGTTTATTCAGTTATTCGGGAGTATAGCATGACCAAAGAGATTCTCAAACTCAATATCAAAGCGAGGGAGAAAATGTTTTGAAGAATTTTTACTTTCATCAAATTTTCTCAAATTAAAAAGGTGTTGGATAGCAATCTAAAATGAATTTCAGTATGTGAACACAAATTTCTGGCAAATGCATCAATAAAAAGAAACCAGAGTAGCGTTTTCTGAAAAGACATCAAGTTTTTCATATGACGCAAATAGGGCATTTTAGCTTCCAAACTCCATAGAAACTAGCGCTGCACAACATATTGCAATTTGATCGAAATTGCAATTTGGCTTGGCACAATGATCAAATCTCAAACGCTGTAAATGTTTAGAATCATGTGTTTTAATACAAAACCGTGTTTATCTGTAGCTTAGACCTTCACAAACATATTCTGAAATTCATGGGATTGCATTAGTTTATCAGTTCCTATTGCAGCCTTCTTTCAAACATTATTACTTCTGGAGTTGTTTACAATGTGCACTCTGAACAGAACCCTACGTTTCAAACAATTGCAATCTGTATACTTGTTGAATGTTGAGGTTTTATCCAGATGGTGATTTCACTATTTGACTTTTCCCTTACAGAATCCACTGACTGATCTGCTCCTTTAATCTTTAGATGTGCCTCTCCATCTCTCCAAGCTTGGGTTAGCACAGAGCTTGTACAGGCTCCTTTGTGGCTGCTTTATTTGTATTGAGAAACGGGCACTGGCTGTAAAACAAGATCATCATTAGCCGCATGCTTTACCTATGGAAACGTCAAGGATATAATGACTGCTCTCTGTCTCTTTAATGGGGCTATGGTGTGAACTATGAGGCCTCGCACAGAATGATTCATAAGAGTTTGGCAGAGGCATTAGTTTGGTTAACTCAGTATAGAGCGATGCCGCCATAGGGAGCGTAATATATTTGAATCATCTGGCTTTGTGCAGTGGTGATGGATGGTGCAGTGGTGGCTGGTGCCTGGTAGTGTTGCTCCCCACAGTGATTTGGCCATTGTGCCTTGGAACATTAGTTGTATTTGCGCATAGGAGCCATATGGCTGCAGAACGCTGAGAAGAGCCCGTAAACAGCAGATGAGAGTGAATCAAGTATAATAACTAGGCATTCATGGCAGCTAATGAAAGCAGCAATACCCAAACTACCACTCTATCAACCCTAGTACTTATCCCATCAACAATACAGCAATGGGATTTGCAGACATTTGTAACATAAAACCAAGGTGTTGTGGTCATTCATTATTTACATGGTTATGAACAGACCAAACATCTGAACTCAACTCAAACTTGAACCTCAAATTGTGTGTACTGAACATTTATATACATTTCATTCTATTGGCACAGGTCCTATTGTTTGTTTGTTTGTTTGGAACATACACAGAAAACTGTACCAAAACACAACAATGAAGATAATAACAAAATGGTATACCGCTGATCCTTTTACAGGTGGCATAAAGAAAAACAACCAATAGTGATGCCTTTTTTATAGATGAATTCATACATGTTTGAAAAGGAGTGGGTGGATGTATAAAGTTGAAACTATGGAGACTTATAGATTTCAAAGAGGTATTAATGTTGAATTAATGAATAATGAATAACAGTGAATCATCACTAAAGGTGAATGCTGTCTAACTTGTTTCGGTGGAAGGGCCTTCTCCAGCTCGTATTCATGGAGGTGGTATTACATTGGAATCTGATGTATTTTGCACTTTTTTCATATGATTAAAAGTATGCACCTGGTGGCATCATCTTGTCTCTTTAGAGATGTATTGGTTTAATGCCATACTTTGCAATATTCTAAGTAAAGCAACATTGTCATAGAGACAAGCAGGTGGTAAACCCTCTACAAGAAAAGTTACATAGTGCACCTTTAAACCATGTTTAATACTTATTGTATATAAACATTGTATTTGCTCATCACATACTAGTTGTATATTATGTATTTTGACATGATGTGGCAGAAATGTCGTTCATGCACACGCCCCTCACAGTTTATTCTCAGGCCTCCATATGGAGCAGTGCGGTGGAGGTATTTTTAGATCTTGAGAAAGAAACACTGCTGCTACTCACAGCTTTTCTCAACTTCCCTCTCGCCTGGTTCTTTTTGAGCTTTTAGTCAAACTGTACAGGTTACATCAGATGGCTCCGGTTGCTGGATCTTCCTCAAGTTTATTTATGGATTCTTTCCACCTCAAAGTCACAAATATAAATATAAATAGAACACTGTGCAGCTCCATAGCCCACACAAAGCAATGAAAACAAGAAAAACTGTCTAATTCTATGAAAAGTTTCCAAAAAGTTCAGAAATCTAAATTGCATTATTAAAAAAGAGGAGAAAATAACCAAATAGCATCTAAATTAAGCAACATGTACCATATGGCAGGGCATGTAGTCTGCTTTTCTTTTTCTTTTTTTAAATTTAATTTTATTTTATTTTTTGAAAGTTCCTACCTCATAAATCTAATAATGTATTCAGAAATTGGAGATATAGCCTCTGGGATCTCAGCATCGCTTGCTACTATTCCACAGCCTTTATGTGGTAATATCACCGTGGCAACGCCAGAAAATGAGACAAAATCCATAACATCCTGCACCAAGTTGTTAGAAAAGAGTATATCAGCAGAATCAGCGCTGGATGGGCTGAGATACCGGCAGCTATTGGTGACTTTGCAGTTTGGGCAAAATGTTAAAAAGAGGTGGAACATTTCTGCAGCAGTGAGAAAAGTAATCCACAGAAGCTGAACCATATGATATTGATTTGCGTATTTGTGAGTGAGTTGACAGTAAGAGGGAGAGTTGAATCACTGTGTATTGTTAGGGAGAGCAGAGTCAGAGATCAATACAGTAAAAAGGTAAAAATTGGGATTTCAAAATGCATTGGTGATTTCATGAACACCCTGCCTGAATTTCCTTTTTTCAAAACAATAGCCCGCAAATAAATCTGCAATTTGGGAAAAAATATACTGCGGATGTGATAATTGACAAGAATTCATTATGTTAATTGCAAGATTCAGTGCAATACAAAAATTGTCCTAGACCATAGATTGGTTCATAGTGTCCAGTGTCCATTTTTTATTAGTTGACCAATTACTTTATATGCACAACAACAGAAAGGAAAACATCTAAGACGTTTTGGAGTGGCTGTTTTTATGGTCTCTGTAAATATAGTACACGTTTTGAGATCTTTTGACAGTCCCCCCCACCACACAAGTGTAGATTAGAGTCAGGTGGCATAGCAGTCATTAATGAGATTTGGATGTTGAAGCTGGACTTGTGGCATTACTGTACCAACACAGTTAAAAGGCTATTAAGGCTGCAGACATGTCATATGTAAACACATTTGGAGTGTTTAATGTCATGTTTATGCAAAAACGCCAGCATAACTGTACTCACTGAGGCACAGAGAGGCAGGGAGTGTGTAACATTGGACAGAGTCAGGCAGCAGCATAGATGAACTCCCATTAGCACGCATGTGTTATTCATGAGGGCAAATCCAGGGTGAACTTTGTTTCATTCATATTCTGTACAGACTTTTCTCATTGTCTGGGGATCCTAAGTCATTCTTTTTATTCAGTTATTTATCTATTATCTTTTTAAAATCCCCCAGAAAGGAGGACTCAGTGAATGACTTACAAGTAAAACGTGGTATTTTCTTAAGCTACAATGGTCATTTTAATCAGTAAGCAGTGGGGAAAGTGTTGGGGTGAAAACCTTGATGAGAGAGTTAATTTACAGCCCAGCCCTGAATCAGCTGAAATAACACATTATCTACTTTAGAGCCAGACTGGCATATATGGCACTGCTCAAGTCCTCAGCTTTTTATAAGATACAATTTGAGCTGAATAGCCTTTTTGTGTGAGCGTACAATGAATGTATGACACATTCATTTCTTATGTTTTCATTTCACTTTCCCTTGCATTGCACTGGTGGCTGTACTGTGGCTCTATTCAAAACAATGCAAACAAAAGTAATTCAGCTCTTAATGCTTGTCTGACTGGCATCTTGCACTCGCCTCAGACTCCATAAGTATGCCTTACATGTGTTGTGAATACATGCACATTCTACTGATTACAACTGACAGCAGCTGAGATGGAATCAGCACAGAGGTCCAATTTCACAGTTGTTTGACAGAGCACACATGCCCCTTGCACAGATAAGAAGTAGGCGGGGTTGTGTCTCCCCTGACACATTGTTGGCATGCATATGGAAATATATGAGTCATCTCAGCATGCGCCTCAGCATCCTCTGCTTCTCTCATTAAAATATTTATCTAAGCAGACATTGTTTCTTTGAGCAACACAGTCAAACACAATTTAATTCAACTCAAATAAAGTGATTGCCCTAAATCATCTTTGCTAACGAAATAAATGGTAGGGGTAGTTGAAAATGCAAATACTTCAAAAAGCTAGCTTGTAATCATTTGTTTTGACTGTTTTGTACTCTAAGCCTTTTTCACATAAAAATTGAAATTCTTGGAAAAAAAATCTATTGCTTTGTATTACTCATCTGCAAGGAGGAGCATCCGTATGTGTCCAACATCATTAGCCAGTCTCTCTATTCTCAACGTTCCCATTCTCCACTTTTCCTTTGTAGCCTTGTATTCATTTTTATGATTGTCTTTGCTACAGGCTTATGTTCTACTAAAGACATGCCTGAGTAAAGGTGGTAATGAAAATACTTTAAGACCTTAAAAAGTGTAATTATTTCAGAGCTGGCGCAAGATACAATCCATGAATAATAAAATATCCTGCTGGTTAGGCATTAGAAGACAGTATTGGATTAAAATCAGATAAAACATTAAAGCAAAATATTCAATTTGGTCCCTGTCTTGGAGGTCACTCTATGTGAACTGACACCAAATGAAACAGCCATAACACTGGCCCTGGCTGTGGGCACTGCGTAAATGCAAATGATTTTAAATAGCAACTCAAAAATGTACTTTGTCAGGTCTTGTGATTTTTGTTTGATAAATTCCAAAACATCTTTATTTCCCAGAGGCACTGCAAATGGTTGAACCCATTTGTTCAGTCAGGAGGTTGCCATTTCTGATATGTCTAGGTAACAAAAGCCAACCGAGATAAAGATTGAAATAAATTGCCTGGCTCTGTGCTCCACGCTTTTAGCTATTACAGTGTGGCAGACCTGAAGTAGACGGTAATGCGCTAAAAACACCATATCCTCACGCAGCTGTTAAAAATAAAGCCCTAATTCAAAGCATGCATGGCTGTATTTTCATGTCACTTTGTAGTTGGACCTTTCCCCGCTCTTGTCTTTCTGGGCTGTGCTTAAGCATGAACAATCACATCATTTACTGGACACATTCCTCTGCAGCAGGATGCATTTCTATTGTTGCCCAGTGTCGAGCCTTAACAAATAGGATTAGATTTGTGCCCGGGTAGGCGCTCTCCAGTTCACGCTCCACGCTGCACCTAGACACCGAGAATTACAGCTAAAGGTCAGTCAAGTCAGACACTGAACGCCACAGCTTAAATCCCTCTCGCCCCCAAAATGCCTGCTAGTCAGTAATTCGTAACCCCTAAACTCCAGCAGAAAAGCAGCAGGATTACAGTGGGTGTAGAAAGCAACAAAGGCGAATTGGAGGTGGTGAATCAGGCCTCCATTAAGTTGTGAATAATACATTTAAGTGCATAAAAGGTTAGGCTATTTTCCTACATTAACATTTTACTTAAAAAAAAAAAATTCTGAGTGAAATTTATCGTTTTACTTCCTGGTTGGGCATGGGCAGCAGACATGACATATGTAGAGGTGATTCTGTAACTTTTACCTAGCAACAGTAATGTTGACAAGGATGATAACTTGTCTAGATTGCCTAGTTATGAGTAGACTAATAAAAACAAAAGACGCCGCGATTATGAAGGCTTAAACTGCCAGAAAATTGCCTTCCTTGTGCATACATTTTGGATGAAATTTTCCGTGTTGATAACAGAGATTCCATTTCAAAACTCAGCGCTACTTCCTGTACTTTTATACTTTTCTCATCAACTTTTTTTTTCCCACAAACTGACACTTTAGTGATGTAGAGCTATGATAAATATTTACCCTAGGTACTATCCCACCAAACCAACTCATAATTTAGAAACGTGAAAAACCTGTCATATTCACTTAATGAGTCGAAGTGGAGGTAGAGGTTGTTCTGTGTTTGAGATGGATATTTTTCTAATGAATTTTGCAATTTTGCATAAGTCCCTATAAGTTTCCATTTCTACTGTGCATGAAACCGTATCACCAATCTCCAGCTCACCAAAGTTTAAATATACATTCCACGGCCCATTTAACGACACGCAAAAAGACGATCATTGCTTCTACTCAACTGCAAAGTGGTGCCAGCTGAATCAGGGATTGGGCTGTTAATAGCAAATCTCCCCAAGGTGCCCGAATATTGGGAAATATAATTTTGTAGAAAAGCTGCATATGCCTGGCATGACAAAAATATTGCACAAAGGATTTCATCAGCCTCATAGAAACATCTTGTGACTTCTTGAAGCAGGTGTTATTGTTTGCTCAATTCAATAAACATGTGGAGCTGACGGTTTGTGTGGATTCTGACTGCAAATAATGACACTGAAATATGCGGCGAATGAAGCAAGGAGAAATTAAACTTGTAAGAGAAAAAAGTAACTGAAAGTTACACTGAGAGACAGAGCAGGTTGTTTTTCTAATAAAAAAATGCATCCATAGCCATTTTGTTTCCTATTTTGATTCAAGACATGGTTCAGGATGCTAGTGGTAGAACAAAATGCATTTAGATCAAAAGTATACAAAACTCACCAACTGTGCTTTCTGTTTTTCTGTTTCTCTGTTCGACATTTTTAAAACCTACGGGTGAAAAGTGGAGTGTCAGTAAGACTCACCTGTCTTTTGTGTTTGCAGGCTGTGGGTTGGAGTTCCTGCTGGTCTTGTGTGGGCTCGACTTCTCCTGGTCTTGCCCCCTAAACTGCATCTGCTACACCACCCCCAGCACCGTCTCCTGCCAGGCACACAATTTCTCGACGGTCCCTGACGGCATCCCACCGGACAGTGAACGCATCTTTCTGCAAAACAATAAAATCCACCTTTTACGTCCGCATGATTTCAACCCCAACACAGTAACTCTTTGGATTTACTCGAACAACATCACACGTATCGAGCCGAAGACTTTCCACGGCTTCACCCAGCTGGAGGAGCTGGACCTGGGAGACAACAGGCACCTGCGCTCCCTGGACAAGGACACCTTCCATGGGCTGATTCGGCTCAACGCGCTGCACTTGTACCATTGTGGGCTCAGCTCTCTCCCCAGTAATATTTTCCGAGGCCTCAGAAACCTGCAGTATCTGTATTTGCAGGTATGGGTTTTAATACAACCTTTTAATACAACACACAGCAGTTTTAGGAAAATCTATTTGATGCTGCCACAAAACTGCATCATCCTAACTTTTTTAGCTCTGTACTTGTGCTTTGATGTTGATGAACAACTAGTTATTATTCAAGAATCTTTATGACCATGACCAAGAAACAAAAGAGGATAAATGTATGTAATCCTAATGACTTTTAGAGCTTTTAGACTTTTACAGCTGAATGTTACTGGTATATTATATTTTAGTGCAGTGATTTGGAAACTCTCCTGTTAGTTTGGATTGGATTATGTCACATGATGACAAAAGCATAACTACGCGGTAAAGTATGAATAGATCTAATAGCCCCTAAGACCGTCATGTTACTGTAATTATGGCCCCCCCATGGAGTTCATTCATCACTTCATCACACCAATCAGAGGCACTAAAAGAGACTGGGCAAATGGATTTCAAATGGCATAAAAATACCAAAAATGCCAGTACTAATGATGTTTGTTTAAAGGCACTATACCTGAGTTTTATAGAATTCCTCAATTATTCCTCACTTACCTTATGTATATTGTGCATCCTAATTTTTCAATGCGATGAGGTTATGTGCACTTTTCACAACTTTCAGAAACCAGAGCAAAACTCTACATGCTGCATAGTGGACATATTTTGACAAATTTTCGCAAATGTATGGGAAAAGAGTCAGGTACAGGGTATTTAATTTGCTAAAATGAAAACTCACCATATTGATTCCCAAATTTAACAAAATACAACCCAGTCTCAAGTCACATTATTCATGAGTCACAGCACATATTAGGTCTTAATCTTTTCTAACCTTCCCGCTCTCTGTACTTCTGTCTCCCACTTTAGGATAACCACTTAAAGTTTCTCCCTGATGACATGTTCTCGGACCTCCACAACTTGAGCCATCTGTTCCTCCACGGGAATCATCTGTGGAGCCTAAACCAGAACACCTTCAGGGGGCTGCGTGCTCTGGACCGTCTGCTCCTGCACCAAAACCAGATTGAGTGGGTTGACCGCTTGGCCTTTCACGACTTAAAACGCCTCACCACCCTCTACCTGTTCAACAACTCCCTGGTACAGCTATCCGGACAGTGCATGGACATGCTTCCTGGCCTGGAATACCTCCGGCTCAACGACAACCCCTGGTCATGTGACTGCAAGGCCGTGTCACTATGGGAATGGTTAAAACGCTTTCGGGGCTCCACGTCCACTGTAGGTTGCCAGGCTCCATCAAACATGATTGGGAAAGATTTAAAAGAACTCCGTAAAGAGGATTTTCCCAACTGTTCTCCGTCCGAGTCAAGAGCCCAGACTAATAATATGTCTGGGACGGTCAACCCATCTATGAATCGAGGAGTTGTGGGCAGCCCCGGGAATAATGGCCATTCACCCCGACCGGGCCGTACACGAAACTGCACAAAACCTCGGATTCGGGTGAGCAAGGGGAAGGGAGATAATGAAGTGCATCATTCCAAGGAGGTCATGGCCGACAAGGATGATTCTTCGGATATGACAGAAGGAGGAAAACATGATCACACTCTTCCAGATGGAACTGTAACACGGCGGAAGCAAAAATGCACCCTTCGGACCACTGTACGGCCTCCTAGCGGGGTCCTGCAAGCCAACAATAGGGCGACCTTAACCCAGTCAATATTATATGTCTACGCCCTTTCAGTTGCTTTGGTAACAACAAGCACTGACTTTGTTCGCTGACCTTCAAAGGATTTGGGAACTCAGCTATCACACACAGAGTCAGACCCTGCGCTCCGGCTTCGGCATACAGGCTTGTGTAACTTCTGTGTGTGTGTGTGGTTATGTGTGTAAATGTCCTGTAGGGGGCGATGAACAAAAAGAAGATTCACAGCACAATGTAAGGGACTAGGGAAGGTGGAGAACAAGCTTGCACTGCCACTAAGCCAGAATGATTCAACATCCATCTCTGTCATAGTCTGAAGAATTGGAAAAAAGTGGTACAAGTTAAAGTGAATGGGAGAGAAGTATGGGTGCGTAAGTCTAACAACAATGACGGATTGAAAGTTAAATGCTAGTTGCCTTTTTGTTTGTTTTTCTAGGTTTTGTCCATATTTGTTTGAGACTATCAACTCAGAATGCCAAGTCATATCAGGAAAATGTGGCAGCAATGTCAATGCAACACAAATTTTCATACACAAGAATTCTGACATACGAATGTGTCCAGTACAAAGGAGGAATAATGTTCTTGTTCATTTTTTGTTTTTTGTTTTGTGTCAACTATAATTGCCATACAATTCAGCTTTCTGCATTATTGTGTTCATTTCCATTTCTTATTATGTGCATCTTGATAATAAGCTGCTAATTGTTTCGCCATGACAGCACTGACATTTTCATTTGCTCTGAAAAACAAAAACGTCTCTGGGAATACAAGCTGTGAACATCAAAGAATCTGTCTATATCTTGTGTCAGATGTTGTTTGATTTTTAAGACAATAAATGGACCTAAAAGTGGATGCTGAAAGCCACTGCAGGGTGCAACTGGAGCCTTAGTGGTCCCAAGGGTGCAAATTGGGTGCTTTTCACAGTGTGGTTGTGCTGGACAGACCCCACTAAAATCGGGCATCCCTTCCTCGGAGAAGAACCCAAAAGAACAATGTGTTAAAAAGAGTTGTGAGATCAATAAAACATTACAGATATGACTGGAGCGTGGGGACTCCTGCTGGGACTACTGAGAATAAACCTCTTTATAAAAATGATGCGATTTTCCATGGATATTTGTCATCCAGGACCAAGACAATCGCGTCGGATGTATTGAGGGAGACGCAGTACAGTGCAGACAGGGACACTACAGGATGTGCTTCTGCAGCTTTCGTGCCTCCCATAAACTTATGAAATGAGAACTTCAAACATTACAGATAAGAGGACTGTGCAGTGGATATAAATCATTTACTGTATACCTATGAGAAAAACAATATTGATGATAACAGGGTTTAACTGCTCCTACTGTCCCCGGGAGCCTATGATTTTGGATTATCTGGTGATTTGTTAATTTGCATATTTTTCATTATATATTTTTAGAGCCATTCTTTGTTAATGCACAGGCCCCATACCTCACATAATTTCCTTGTTTGTTCGATTGTATGCCTTCAGATTCTTTTCTTGTCACCAATGAGTTGTTTCTGTAGTTATCATCAAAGACCAACATGACTAAAATGTTTATAAAGATATTAAAATCTATATCTTCTTATGTCTACTGTTCCTGTTTGAGTCTTTATTAGTGCTTTCTTGATGCATGATGCAACTCAGTGACTAGCGCCCACAACAAGAGGGACCGGTGTTTGATCCCCGGGCTGGGTGGGGTCTCTAGGGAGTTTTCATGTACTCCCCGTGCCAGGGTAGGTTCTGCTCAGGGCACGGCACTCCGCATCAACCCAAAACATGCACATAGACTCACCATGATTTTACTATAGCTAGGGCTAATTCCGGGATTATTATATTTTAGTTTTAATAAAAATCTATTTGTAGCTTACATCATTTGATGATGCAGGGTGAATCTTCATCTTAGTCTCAAACCATTGTCCTAGAGCAATCTGTTAAAAAAACAAAAAACAAAACATATTTTTAATGAGGTCAGTAAAAGGTAGAGAGCAGTCAGTCCAATTTTAGATCATTTTAAGATTGGAGCAAATTGTAACTGAATTTTAATGGAAACTGTACTAATCTCCAATTGATTTGTCTGTATAATATAATTATAGGATTATGGCCCTGCAGGAGCTCCATACTTTAGAAAGGGTGAAGATTGTGCAATGAATTGCAGTTTTGTACTTGAAAACCTGTACCATTGTATTTATTTAAATGTATTTAAATGAGGTATTGTCAATACATAGCTCTTCCCATCCCATATTCTTTTTCTTATAAACCCCATTACTCATTTAACCACCTGAGATGAACCTTTGTGGCCACCAATGGCATAAGGTAAAATGATATACTGTTGTTCAATAAATCTTTGAATAACACTCCAGAGATATTAATGAAAGTGTCATACAGAGTCTGCAGATATTGCTGGCTATTATGATTATTAATGGGCCTTGAGAACAAATTCAATTTCCTTCCTCTAAATCCCTCTCCCTGGGATAGAAATTGATCCACAAGTAAATGTTCAATTTAATATTTTTTCAGATTCTCTTAAATGATGAATGAGGGCAGACGGCTTGGTTAATGCCAGAATTGGTTGCAGTAATTATATTGAAAACTCCAACTGGTGAATGACACTTGCACTCCCCGGGTAGTCTTTGGTGGTACTTCAAACACATTGAGCAGTTTTTCAAAATTCTCACTGATTTGGTCCATGCCAGTTTAAAACTTTTAATGATGAGCCATATGGTCAGTGATGTGTGACTTGTTTGGAATGAGCTGAACAAGACATCAGGTGATCAAGGTTGAGGTTTACTGCATCAATTTGTGTCTATTTGGGAGAGGTGATGAGCTGTGATAAGGTAATAAGGTAGGTCATTCATGTACATAAACAAAACATTAGTCAGCCAGTTTTCACATGATGAGAGAAAACAGGGTGTAGAGGACATGGGTTGATCTTGGGCTGGTGTCTTATCAGGTCCTATTCAGTCTCAAGTAGGCCATCATTTATAAATACATATTGATGCCATACATACTTTTTGGGAGGAAATGTATTACCTGGAGTCTTTATAAGAGTCTTACATCAGTAAACGTTAGGTTACGATGGTTTCTTTGTAACCGTAGGTAAATTTGCTTTGCAGTTTGAGAGGCTAGTCCCACATTTCACATTTCATTCATTCACATTATAGACAAATATATAAAAAACATTAGAATAAAGTGTCACAGTGCATGTTTTTTGTTCCACAAATAATGAATCACGCTTGGCTAAAAGTCATGATAAGTATCAAATATACAGAAACCCATTTAAAAAGGCTTTGCAAGAAAAGGAAATAAGACTGATAAAGGAATTCATTACAATTTATTCATTAACGAAAAAGCAACTGGAACAAATCTCTTTTTTAAATGATTTGTTTTAGATTTTGGTTCTACAAACCTCTGACCAGGAGGAAGCATCTGAAACTCTGAGTTTAGAGGATGCTGCATGTCTTTTAAGATACTTTGGGACATCTGCTGTAAGTGTCTTGAACACAGGGAGTCCAGGCTGTTCTGAGCATGGCCAATTACCTTTACTTGCCCATTTAACCAGCTGATTAAGGGAGTTCTTGTTTCTGGCAGAGATGCTCCCAAACCAGTGAAAAAGGTTTGGTCGTAGGCAGCACACATGTATATTCAGATTCAACAGAATGCTTCTTCCCATTCTTCACCCCATTTCACTCCTGTATAATAAAGCCAATATCTGTAAATAAGTACAAAAAATGTCACTTCCACTGGACCCAAACCACATAAAAAAACAATAAAAATCTAAAAATAAATGTTCGCAAACCACATGGATAATTGATACTTAAGATGAGTTCTTCAGATCTGTTGAGTGTTCATTATCTTTAGCACTCAGTGAGTTCCCCAGTTATTTAGACGCACCTCAAAGACTCTGCTTTAACTGTAACCTCATTGTAGACAGTCATCATCCTTCATCAATATAAGAACAAACTGGGTAGCTCTGCATATGCCAAGTAGTAAGAGAAAAGCTAGCCAAAATATGTAATTAAAAACTAGAGAAAACTGCATGACTTGTAATAAAATAATGAAAGAAACTGAGGCTACAGTGTGCAGAGGGAGGGAGATGTCTGCGCATCATAAGACACACATAGTGCACAAGGAACGCACATACACAAAAAATGAATAAAAATGGGTACGTGCTACTTTTGAACACGGCAGGAGTCCTCACCCTATATAAACAGATCATGTATGTTGATATAAACAACATTATACACAGGCTCCACCAAGGCCTTGTAAGATACAGGGCTCCTGATATAACATTGTGCATGGGAAATTTCACATCACTTATTCATGCAGAGGAGAGGCAGCTTGTTGATTCAACAATCAAGGCGTGACAGTGCGCCGATACAGAAATACCACTCCTTCTCAAAAGAAAAAACAAAGGAAAAAACAAAAAACACTGCAGCCTCGACTATCGCAACTTTCTTGCCTTTTAATTGGCCCGGCTGTCACCGCTGTGTAGCTGTAATTAAAACCATGCAATTAGAAAATGAAAAATAAGTTGGAGGCAGTGCGGGAGCGTAGAAACAGTGAAACAGTGCACTAAAGAACCTGTGTAAGGCTGGGTGATTCCTGTGACGACATATTATTTTCATGAATATTATGATTTGCTAAGTTTCTGTTTAATTCAGCTCTATGCTTCCCCACCCACTCATTCTATTGGTCAGCTTTCGTAAGGCTCTAAGAGAGTAACAGGTGGATTTAACCAATTAGAGTAAAGGGTGAACTTTTTTGTACCTCTTTAAGGCAATAAATTATACTACATGTGTCTGAATCATGGTTAAATCAAAAATATTTTTTGGCACATCGCTCACCCCTGTTTACTATACCTAGTGTGACTTGTGCAATCCACGTCACTCCCCAAGTCCCTCTCTCCCAGCTCAATCATGGAGCTAATATCCCTGTTTTCTCCTCTCAAAATCGTTTCTTATTCCACTTCTTTTGTTTTGTCTATTTACTTTAGCTGAAAATCCCCCCTCGAGCTCTGGTGTGCTGCAGTTCCTGAGGCAGCGGTTGGCATGCATACAGAGGAGGGAGGAGAGGAGCAGCCCAGGGCAATGCTGCCACCTGCACGGATTATACTCCTCTAATCCTCTCATGTCCAACCTCAAGTCACTACAGACATGCAGAAAAAGTTGCCCTGGATTCAAAACAATGACTCTAGCTTTTATTATTTATTAATCATTAGAATGGAGTCACAAAAAGGCTGGGACAGTTAAGTAGGTAATGAAAATAACAGATAATCAAATAGATTATAGAGCAAGAGTTGATGTTTGGGTGTTTTCGATGTGTATCTCTTCTCAAATTTGAGTCAAAGTCAAAATGTCACATGGAAGACAAGAGATAATAAATATGGAGGATTCAAATTGGAAATTCACAAATGTTGAACTTTCATACTTTGTGTAAGAAACTCACCTCACATTTGTATTGATCAAAGTCACCAAATGAATAGTGTCACCACGTTTAAAGGTATACTGATAAAATCATTTCAACTAACTTCTGCAGACAGGAAAGATGCCAACCTGCTGTGCCAGTTTTTCTTTCATGTCCCATTTGATAAATTCCCTGACCTTCTTCTTCAGAACATTCAAGATCTAAAAATATATTGTTGGACCAAGTTTTTCAGCAGCCACATAAAATGGTCTCACAACACAAACTACTGGGGATAATGAATGTTGACATTCTAATGAGCTCTGAGAATGTCCTGATGTAAAACACATGTTATGTTTGAGCTTGGAGCAGTGCTTTGAATCATACATTTTGTGAGTTTCTATTCAGATATCCTACTGTTTTAATTTGATCACACTCTGATCCTCTAACAAAATGTCTTTTTGGTACTGTTGCCACTGGGCATGAACAAAATGAAATATGCTGATGTGGGGATGATCTGATATCTCGGGGCTAGCCAGTGACAATCCCCCTCAAAAAGTCTTAATCTCCTCCACACGGCAGCTCGCACAGAGCAGTCACTCTGCCCCAGCACTGTTCAAATAAATATGGAAGACTACAGCTCAACTCACTATGGATATTTGAATCAGTTTGTTCTCAGCTCATCCCTGGAAACAAAGAAACTGAAATATTGTATTTTTTCACTATACACTTTCATCAGAGAGTTGAAATGAGGAAAATGTAACCTCAAAGACTGTTTTCCCAAAATGTGTTTGCTCTCCCACTGAGACAGAGTTATCCACTGAAGGTTCTTACAGATACCAAATTAATCATACCAGCAGTCTTATCATTCTGAGTCTGATTTAATATTGAGACATTAAAAAGTTAAGAAAATCATTGTAATTACAGTAATTGCATAATGCAGCTTTAAGCTGTAATAATTGATATAGTGAGAGAGAGTCCAGGTGCTACCTCATATAACCTGAAAAAGGCTATTGCACTGAAATACTTCATATGACGCCATCCAGCAGCAGCTCTCCCTGACTCCATGTCTTCAGAGGAGTGTGACTGTTTTATGCTTGTGCCCCAGCAGAACTGTCCCTCTCAGGTCACTTAGAGGTGTAGTGCCCCAGCAGAGATGTCCCTCTCTGGTCACATAGAGGCCTGGTCCCCCAGCAGAAGTGCCCCTCTCTGATCACATAGAGGTGTAGTGCCCCAGCAGAGATGTCCCTCTCTGGTCACTTAGAGGCCTGGTGCCCCAGCAGAAGTGCCCCTCTCTGGTCACATAGAGGTGCAGTTCCCCAGCAGAACTGCCCCTTTCTGATTGCATAGAGGTGTCCTGCCCCAGCAGAAGTGCCCCTCTCTGGTAACGTAGAGGTGTAGTGCAGAGATGCCTCCCTCTGGTCACTTTGAGGCCTGGTGCCCCAGTAGAACTGCCCCTCTCTGATCACAGAGAGGTGTAGTGCCCCAGCTTAACTGCCCCTCTCTGGTCACCTCACTGCTTAACAGAAGGAGTCACAATGTTACAGGTTCACTTCAGTCATGTCTTCCTTTTGGCTGTGTGCCACTGGCCCAGGGCACAGGCATCACTCACATATACACACACCCACATGCACAGCTGAATACAGGCCTAATATCCAGCCAAACAAGCACCCCATACACACATGATACTCATGCCCCACTATTGTGTACATAATGGAGGTTTGTGATGCCCATACCAACAGCAGACAAAGCTGTGCACAGAACAAACAATTCAAACAGAGACATGAAACCATTTTAGAAGCTTTTGTGAAATAACATAATACAAAATATTAATATTTATGCAGTCATTTATCCGCTCTTATGAAGGCACTGTGTAACACAACAATTACATGATATAAGTTATAGGTATACTTTATTGTCCCTTAGAGAATTGTGTTCTTTGCATGATCCATCTTTCAGTGTCGCTGTGAAAACCTGTGACACACTGTAATGCCCAGGGATCCATCTGCAGATCTTGAGCTAGGCATGATCAAGACTTTCTTATAAAAGCAAATGAACAGATTTGCAGTTGGTATATGCTTTAGTTTGAAAACTCAATAGTTTCTTCAAAAAAAATAATTTTTTTTTTTTTTTTTTTTTTTTTCAAAGTACAACTAATGTCAAAAGTTAAAAGGGCGCATATGAATACTTCACATATCACATCAAAGTGTGATATCCCTTTAAAATGTTTGTCACTTTCTTTCATTAGTAGTGAAATCTGCCAAAGTTGTGCTACTGGAAGAAAGGTGCCAGACTTCAAGAATAAAATTACAAAACAAAAACTTCAAAATTTGAACAGAAAAAAACAAAAACTATGATCCAAGAGAGCAGATCTGTAGCTCTCCGACACTATACTTCATGAGAGACTGTTGTATCAGATTGCACCTTTTACAACACAAATGTATTGATTTTATGACAAGTGAATGTGAATCAGTCTTGAAATGTGCTTGTGCAGTTATATATACGGGTCCGTTTAACACCATCCACTGGTCCCAAAGCCAAATGGTGTTTCACTATTACCACTTTATAATCCCCAAAGTGTGCAGCCCTGGTCTGAGTAATCAGCCGGAGTCTGAGGCAGAGGCAGAGGCTGGCTCTGTCACTAATGCACGAGGAGAGGGACATCAGCAGCACGTCGATAACGTCCTGGGAGGCAGGTGCCGCGGTCAATAGCTGGATGTGTGGAGTGAGAAAAACATCCTTGTTAGCAGTGAGAGAGGCTGTTCCAACAGGCCAACTCTGGATCTTTGGCTCCAGAAAACATCAGAGGAAGAAGACAGGTATTTCTACAACTCAAGGTAAGTGTCCCAGTATGGTGGAGTATATTTTGAACCCTTTGCTCATGAAGTTTCCCCTGGCATTGGCAGAGCCCAGCTGGCCCTCACAGATGTGCACCTTCGTGTCCATTATGAGGTGGGGAAAGCCCTGAAGACTGAACACAGCTGCTGGTGTACCATTCTTTGTCACACACTCAACCAACAGTTTGGACAAGTGTAATGGATGAAATAACGAACCACTCGAATGCCACAATAACTGTAGTGATGGAGGGTACCATGCTTTTGACATGGGACAGACATCTCAAGATCAACATATTAAGCTTTTCTGGCCAGATGTGATTTAAATAACATTGTGCACTTTGATTCCACATCAGTTCTCTTAAGCCTGTCTTATGTAACTCTTTCCTCTAATCAACAATGTTTAATGCTTCCCCCATTGATTCAACAGATGATGGGTTCTCAGTACTCTGTTTTTTTCTGGAGGCTCATACGTTTGTTTTGAAACAGACTCACCATGAATTTCCATCCATTAATTCATCACCGTCATTGGAGCTCATGCAAGATAAGACCAGGGGCCAGGATGCATGTCTTTGTATAGGACAAGCATGTTTGGCTAGACAGGCGGGTTCTTCTGATGCATCCTATCTAGTATGCAGTACAATGATTAGTTGTTGCACACTCAGACCAGAATGAATAGTGAAATAGTAAAAATATATTTTATAAATGTGTGTTTATACCAAATTGGATACATTGGAGCAGGTGGACAGAACTAATTACAAAGCACAGGTCTGATAAATGGGTGCACTGATCAATAGATACAAAGGAGCACAATAAAAATGATAAATGGGTTTCATCTTCTTTTATGTTCATTTAATAGCACTTCTGCTCTTGTGAACAGTGCTTCAAATCGTGCTATAGGAGTGTAAGTGCATCCATCCCAGTGGTGTCCTTTGCTGTACCCCAGAGGGAGAGATTGGAGTCTGCATGGGGGGGGGCATCACTGACAGGAGGTGCTCCAAGTGCCACTCTGCCACTGGAGACTGCTCATGTCAAAGCGCTGCCATTGTTCTTACAGACCTAAAAATAAGAACTTGAAAAAAGGGTTTTTTTTTCTCTTCACTCCAACATTCCAACATACCAACATTCAGCTTCAAATCAAGTATCACCAGGATAAGTCTTTCACAATCTGAACACAGCAGTGAGACGTGTTGATTACCTCCAGAGATACAAAGGTTTGGTGAGGATGAAGACACAAGAGATACTGTGTATAGTATGTTAATAATATTAACATAAATGTGTTCTAATTTATAGCCTTCATACATAGAAAAATGCCAAGTAAACAGGTGTAATACATTATTTTGGAGAACATTTAAGGAACAAACAAATCAAACTAAAATCAATGTTCTGTTTATGTGTGTTTTTGAGTATGAACAATCTAATAGTTGTATGAACAATCTAATAGTTCTAATTGTTTTTGGTGGTGGTTCACAAATTTATGAGAATCTATTTTGTTTGTGCCCACCATTGTGATTGGGTCTGACTGACCAGTGGAGCAGAGACTGGACCAATCACAGGGCAGCAGTTTGAGAGGAAGGTGATGGACGTAGTTTGGCCAGTTTGAGCACACTAACTTGTTTTTTTGTAAAAATGTGCTGAGGGACGGATTATGTGGATTTGTGGATGGGAAAGATGCTACAAAATTAATTTCATAAAATGTATTAATGCTACACTGTGGAACATTCCAAGCAAAGCAAAAGCATTTCCATGGAAACAAGCAAATGGCAAACCCTACTCCAGAAAGCGTCCTCAACATTCTCATAGTAAATCAGATACATCACATGCAGTTTATACATTGTTAACTTCAGTGATCTATAGCACTCATTCCTGTCCAGAACTCCACTTTGCTTCTAGTGCATTGCTCTTTGTGATGTTCAAAAGCCCCATGCCATCAGTCACTCATATTCAGTCTCAAAAAGATTAAAGACTACACCCAACGTCTCCTACACACCCCCCACCAGGACACAGGGAGGGGAGGTGGGATCTCTCATTCACAGAGTGCAGAAGAAAGACGGTGGTCTCACACATGTGGCCAAACCAAGATGGCGTCTGTGCACTTCATTAGCAGCATCCTCCCAGAGAGTTAGATCTTCACAAATCAGTCTGTTACCCACAGCCTGTCACCTGTCAAGTGTTTCTCATCTGCAGCTCAGCAGGTCACAGCGTACCCCTCAACCAAAACCACACCCTGTCAGACTGTTCTAGGGCACCGTGTTCTGCTGTTCTATCCTTGGGCAAGACACTCGGATAAAGTGATAGAATGAACCTATGACTGTGAAGCTAATTTGAATGCCTTGAATAGTATAATAGTGAACTATAAGGTGCAGGAAAGCTTATGATCTATTTACCATTTCAAAGTGGAAAAGAAAAAAGGATTAATTGAAGCTAATGCCACTGATTATAACTTGATATTTGCAGATTTCCCAATGGAGGCAATAGCACACACATCCATTGCCATTCTTAAAGGTCAGAATCATTATACCATTATAGACTTGGCACAATACCATTACACATTATTACACTTACACTACTTAGTCTTTAATAAAGCAATAGATTAGAAAGTAAAATGGACAGGCAGCATGTCAAAAGAGAGACACAGTTCAATTGGTAATTTCAGCACATTACATTTGATTGCAAAACTTAAATCAATACAGATTTTTGCTACTTATTTCAAACAGTTTTTAAGAACATCTGCTGAAAACTGGCTCTTTGGTGCACAAACCCTACCTCCCTCTTTTGTCATCAGGACATTCATGTTACCACGGCGACAAGGCAGGTCAGAAGTCACTGTTCGTGTGGAGAGAGCAGAGAGCACTTTTCGGTGAGTGCCACAAATAAGATGGCAGAGGGCTGGAGAGTGGATGGGGGGGGTCTTTTATCTGCCCATCATAATTATTTTCATACAGAAGGTCAAAACTTAAACCACATAATAAAGCCAAAAGAAATACCGAATAACTATGGTTTAATCAAGGACAATTTTGAGCTCATATTGTTGTTTCCTTATATTGCTGAGTTGTATTTTGCTACATCCATTAATCCAAAATCATCTTCATTTAATTTGAGAAATTTAAAGAGATTTAAGGAGATAATCTAATAAGTGTTCTCTAAATGGCATTGCTATGATTACCAATGCAAGATGCTAAAGCAAATGTCTTCTCCTGTGATGACAGCTACAGCCACGTTAATAGTTCCTCCTATTTACAAGGGATGTGTCACTCTACATTCTTGCAGTACAAAAGAGAGTCCTCACTTTACTCTTTACAAATCACTCAGAGGCAAACTTTTTTTTGCAGTGACTTCTGAGACACACGTCGCTGCTCTGTCTATTTCACGCACTCTTGACATCAAAAATACAACTCCACAAAATATTCCCAAGCAAGAAGGGATTGAAATGTAAAGTACAGACATGAATTTTCTTCAACATGAGACTCAGTAGAAAAGCACATCATGTCTCCAATGGAAACATGCCCAAAGTCAAGCTAATAAAATAGTACTTTAGTAACAGAAGAGAGTTTTAATTAAAATTACCCTAAAAAGTAATACATTGTCCATTTATTTCTAGCCTGCAAAACCATGTTTTCTCCAACACTTGCATGGTTACTTAGGTTTGCTTTTGTGAAAAGTAGAAACAACATGGTTATTGTTGGGAAATGAACTTGTTTGTACAATAGTGTAGGAATGAAAATGTTGTTGATAATTCCACTTCAAGTTTCAGGTGGCTGGTGGGGAGTCACATATGGAGTTGTTCAGTGGTACTGTTTGTCTCCCTTCACTATATCTACCCTGCAGTATCAGGACTTCCACAGCCTCAGGTTAGGTCTGGACCAGGTGGAAATGTAAAACAAGGGACATGTTTGACCATGCTGCCACTGGATGCTGGAAAAATAGTAATTCTGTTGCTAACTTCAGAGATCTCTGTTTCACAAAACACGTCTCAAACATAAAACATAAACAAAAAGACAATCAAAAAAGTCAATTCACTAGTATTTCCAGTGAATATGCTGATGATAATAACAATAACACCTTACACTTTACAGACTAATGGAGGCCTCTCAAAGTGCTGAACGAGCCATTATTCTGTCACATCAGAGGTGACTTCTTTTGTAGCCACAGATAAAAGCGAGGCTGCCAATCTGTGCCATCAACCCTTCCCACCACCACCAATCACCTGCACACACCAGATTCATAAAGGAAAGTTGGAAGAAGTGTCTTGGCTAAGGGCACAATGACAGAACTTGGACTCTTGCTAAAAAAAAAAAGAGCAGAGTAAAAAGATGTGTGGAAAAAGCAGTATTCATAAACATAAGTTGTCTTGGACAGTATGTCTTGTGTAGGATTCAGTACAGAGACAGAGCGGGACGACCTTCTTCGAGTGTCCAGTGATTACCGATAACGCCGGTGTGTTGGCCGGCTGACCTGCTAATCAGTCAGGCCAGAGAGGACACTCTTTCAGAACAAGAGCCTATCTTTAGTGTAATTAACCACAACACAAAGTGGATAGCAGCTCAACGCGTTGATTGCAGTGCATGTTGGGAATTCACAGGTAAATAATAGCCTTATATCTGGACAGTGACCTGTGCTTATTGGTGCTGAAAAGCTCTGCCTCTGCTGTTAATGCCCACTCCAGTGTGCACAGTGTTGAAAACAACATTATTTTCATCTATCCCCCCGAAAACCACATTGTAACCCAATAACTTTACCTGCTCAGGTCTGTAGTGACTCAAATCTGGGCCAAATCAATAAGTAGGGGCCCGAGGGAGATGGCACTGTGGCCTTCAAGCAGCCACATCACAGCCGTGGGGGATGTGGGGATGTGACACCCACACTTTTTGGAAAAAGCTGATCCAACACCTACACTTAATCTCACAAAAAGAATGTGAGAGGAGATCAGCATCTATGTAAAACTTTGAATAAGTTGATTTGAGATTTACAGTCTCATTGTGGAGTTTTCCACACGTGTCAATCATGTTTACTTTGAAAACTACTAAAACAGAGATCATTTCTTCCTAATAAGCAGTGAGCTGGCTGATTGAGGACACTGCTGGCCTTGTATTAGACTCATAGTGAGCGAAAAGGAGAAGACGACACAGAACAGCCACAGCACTTTTGAAAAAGTAGGTGCTGTCTCAAAAGATTAAATAACATTCCAATTAATATTTTTATTTTAGGGAACCTATTTTCTGTAAACGTGTATAAATGCAATTAACTTTCCAAATAACCTGCTGTCATCAAAAATAAAGCTTTCATATTATGTATTCAACAGAAAAGACCTTTTATCTGCAAATCTATGGCTAAATTGAAAATAATACCTCAACAATTAAGGCTTGTTGAGAAACTGTACCAAACTGATTATTACTTTATTGGACCACTAGAAGGACCAAGAGCTATACAGGACAGAATGCACAAACACACTCTGGTATACCTAATAAAGTGGCCAGCAGGTGTCAGTGAAATACAGAATCATATTACCAGAAATAGGCACAAACCAATTAGACATAAGTGATTATGTCTCCACTCATAGCAATAGATTCTCATTTGCCTCACAGGCTGCAAGGCTCTGCAGCTGAACATAATTGAAAATGTCTCATTAAATAATTATGAGATTTGCAGAATGGTGTTTATGGTATTATTGTCCACTGCATTTGGATGTTAGATAATGACTGTGATGTAAGTCAAAGGGAGAGGCTAATTGCAAGATTGTAGCCTTGTAGTTTTTGCTTGGGAGAGAAAATAACTATTGTTTAATTAATAAAGAAGCTGCCCACGGGCATAGTGCCAAACTGTGCCTGCAGCTCCACCAATCGCCACTAACCAAACAATTACATTTGCAAAGAAATAAAACAAATGCAAATATTATTTACATTATCAGCAGTAACAAGCTGCATAAAACTGTAAATGTGTTCATAAAAGATTGTTAACATTTGACTGCATGCATTTTTCAACAGTAAACGTGGGCCTGTGTGCAGAGAGCAGAGGAAAGCGTCTCCCTGAAGGCGGTGCGAGGTATCATTAAGGATTACAGCGGCTGACAGATGTGTCAATATTTGTGAGGCTCTTCTCAAAGCCATGTCAGATCCACGTTTAGCATGAAAGAAGCATGTTGGCCCCCAGGACATATCTAGTGTCAGCCGTTTACTTGATAACACAACTTTGTATTCAGTTCAGGTATATTGCTCTGTCAAATTAGAGACTGGTACTTTTTTGCTATTACTTATAGTCACAACACGTATATACCAAGACATTACACTGCAGATATCAATTGGGATTCATCATACAGTTGGTTATATTTAATTTATGCATCTATAGACAATCCGTGTTCTCCTGCTCCAGCCACCAACCGCAAACTGAACTCCTCAAAGTGGCACCTCCGAGATAATTCATTGAAAACAGCACTAGAAATACCATATTCCCCATAAAACAATTTACGATCTAATGATTTATTCAGACTCTCATACACATGAGATTTGCTATGTTTGGTTTTCATGTTGAGATTGCAGTGTCTTTTTTCAGCTCTTGAATGTGAACTTTTGCACCATATTGTTTATTCATGGAGCAAAAATGTGACAAAACCTTTTCTTTCTGAGGTTGTATACCTCACAATAACTCGAGAGCACAGCACTGGAGTTATACTGTAGTAAATGCATCACTGTAGCAAAGGACCTTTTGGTGTATCTTAAAGGGGTATCCAAACTAATAATCTAGAAATGATGTTTAGTTCACTTTCTCTGATGCAGATAGATCTGCATTTTGAAAACATTTGAGGTGTAAGTACTCTACTCTCTGTTACATGATATTTTTTAATGAAATAGTTCAGTTTTTGTTAAATGTGCTTAAATGTATGTGTAAATGCATTGCATTGTTAATAGATTAATTAAAAATACAAATCAAATACATACTTCTAGTATGTATTTGATTTTCAGACACTTTCTGATTTCTACTCTACTACTCATGGTTTTACAGCCACCCACTCACATTGTAGCTTATAGTGAAATCTATTTATTCATTTATCTATTTATCTATTTATTCAATATCTACTTTTATATCTACCTCTGGTCAAAATGTAGCATTTTCCTCAACTACTTTTTTTGTGTCCTGTGATGTGCAAAAACAGTCCAAATACAAAATAGGATTACATTCAACCCCACAGCTATACTCACAAACTTCAAACACAGCAGCCTCCATAGGTCAGCACTTGGACAAAGTGCTTCAATTAGGAAAAAGAAACAGATTCTAGTTCAGTCTGCAATGGGCCGGAGGAGACTCTCTCACCCACACATCACTGTTATCTCCGGTCCTACAGAAAAGCACATGTCGCCTGCAGCTTTCATAACAGACTTGTACAATTGGCACGGCCTGTTTCAATCATTACTCCATACAGTAACAGTGAACATTAGCATCTTTTCCTTGTCATTAATGATTGTTGTAAAGCATCATCCCATCTGTTAGGTTTTATGTGCTGTTTTATAGGCTGCAGCGCTATGGCTCGTAGATGTAATGATTTCAAATAGGACCGTGGGCCAAGTGTTGAATTAATGCCAGCGCCTCAGCAGCAGTGGGGAGAGCAACACGCTGTAGCCCTCTGACAGCTGGAGACTGGGGGAGGATGATGCATTTGCTGGACACTTTATTAGGTATACCAATGCTGCTACTGTATGTATCCCTTGCCCTATAACTTTCAGCGTATTTTACTTAAAGCTACACTGTGTAACCTTCGGAGGTGGCATGTCACCTTCATGGAAATATAATATGTAAGTAAAACCGTACTTATAGGAGACATTCTCCATGGAGATGATACGTTTTATGCCATACATGAACACAAAGCAAGAAAAGTTACATAGTGCACCTTTAAACACTGTACTCAAACTTGTATTATTAAGTTTATATCCTATTGTGTTACTACTATAAGATTGTATTTATATAACATTTAAAGTTTAGCCTTTTTTTTTTCTTTTTTCTTTTTTAAAAAAAAAAAAAAAAAAAAGGTTTATCTGTAATTAGACTGGCTCACCAATCATTGTTGTATTCTCGCATAACTCCACTAGAGGCTGTCTATGTTACTTCTGTCTGATAGTTTGTCAGCTTTAGGCCTGAAGAAGACTAGAAAGCAAAGGTGAGCGGGAACAAAGGCCATGTGAACGGGGAACTGCTTTCACCTCTGCCATCTACTGGTGACATGTTGATTTAGGAAAGTTGAAAAATTGTACCAGATTTGTGCCAATATGAGTTAACCTAACCTTAAGACCCGAGCTTCCATGGCATGCTTTATTCATTTCTCTTTGTTATTTGGGATGATTGAGACCTGATGAGTGTAAAAACAAAGAATTATCTTTTTACATTATGTGGTTTCTAAGAAAAGTGATGTCCACATATGAGGACATTTGTTCTACGTTTTAATAATTTTGATAGAAATTTGAATAATGATTTGCTAAAACTATTTATTGAATGCCTGAAAACAGCAATATTTGTCCTGAGTGTAAAACAAAGTGAGAAACAACAATTGCGTCTCTTGGAACAATGTGTCTCATGTGAAGTGCTGCTAACAGTTGCAGGACGACATACGCCTTTACAAAAAAAAAATAAAAAAATATTCTGAACATTCTTAACTCTTAAAAGTATTCTAAATTGTACTTTTTTTGCATTGTTGCTGTTCTTGTATGCTGTGCTTCCTCTTCTAAAAAAAATGCATTGTGGCCTTGACAACCCAAAATGTCCTAGGAGGTGAACACAAGAAATGTTTTATTATGTATATATAAAGCTTTAAATGATATCATGGCCACTTTATTGGCGCAAGGCCTAATCATAAAGGGACTATAGTTTGGGAGTATACACAGAATCAGCTACTATACTGTTGTTGTTGTGCTGGTTTGGCCTTACTGATCCTTCCATTGAAAGTCTGTCCCTGAGATCCGAAAGCCATCAGCAGCCCATAACAATGACTTTAGTGTTCTGCAGCTTCAGTAAGGAGTGGTTCAAAGAGACCTTCTGCTAAACACTGCTGCGTTCAGAGTGTATTGTTTCTTCCTGGCACACAGTTGCTGCTCTGCTCGGTTCTGCTACATGAATGGACTGGAGCCATCAAAAAGATCTGACTTTACTCCTACATCTGCATGATAATTTCAAAGCCTAACATCTAAATTGTCTACAAAGAAATGCTATAATGAGATGCCATGGTAAGAAGACTCTGCAATAAATCACACTGTCAACTACTAGTGTTACTATTTTGAAGACCTCATTCCATCTTAATATTGAATTATCGAGTAAAATCATTTGTGTCAAGCATATTGTAATTGTATAATATGAATTACACTTTAAATCAAACATTTCTTACGTTCTAGTTAACAGTAGTGAGATATTCTGAATTTGAAATCCCTTTCAAAATGTATTCAACAGTCAAAACAGTCGGGGAGTTACATTTTCCCAATATAATGAATAAATTGTAGTACTGAGCTGTTTTATTAAAATCTATCGTGCAGTTCTTAGTTTTACTCTGAAGTACCATGTGGGCCAAAAGTTATTTTCCCATGCATATTCAGACTGGAACACAAGGACAGAAACAGCACCCCATTTATATTATAATCTAATGAAAAATCACCTGTAAAAAGTACCAGATAAAGAATAGGATTCTTACCACACATATGAGTACATTTCAGAGAGAGAGAGAGGACGACGCCACTGCCTCTGCCTCACCATTATCAGGTCAGGTCTGGCCTTGTAGCGGGGCCCGGAGCTCCCTGAAGGCAGCTCTTCCCCACAGCTGGGCCCACTTGACATGGAGATGTAATCTGTGTCCTGGGGAGAAACACCAAGGCAGGCACATTTTGTTTTCTTAACAAGACCCTGGCACCGATTCAAATAAACAAGCCAGTGTGCACAAGTTACAACTCACACTCCCATCGCACTGAGCAGATAATGTGGAGGAGCAGTTTCCAGACAATGTAAATGTAAAAGAAGACAGTAATTCTTTCCACTAAGGAATAGCACAAATTGCAGATGTGGGTGGGAGAAATGTTAGTAAATTCTCAAGCAGCTTCCACCGGCATAAACTATTTAGGGTCAAAAACACATGCAGGAAATACGAAAAATAATAAAACAGTAATGAAGGGGTAGAGACGCAGCACTTGCAGAGTCTCGTTACATAACTAAAAGGCCTGTCCAAATCCACACCGTAGGGACTATTAAAACCAGGGAGAAGAGTTGAGCTGTAAAATGGTTAGAAGACCTGGGAGAGGGATAGAGCACGGACAATGGCAATGACCTGTTTTTAAGAGGATATAAGTCTAGTAGCTACTTCTAATGGCACTATAATGCTTTTGTCTTTTCTAACCAATATTAAAGGTGACCTATGCAACTTTTCCACTGGAAAGTCTGTCACCTGCTTGTCCCCTGGAGATGTCATGACCTTCCCTAGAATCTTTCCAGTCATCAAACTTGTCTAACATGACATGTACTTCTTGCAGTGAATGGGGTCGCCTCTACACAGATCTGACCACCAGATTGTTTCCATGGAGCCAGGTAAGTTTAATGCCATATTGTGGAAGATTCTAGGCAGTTGTAACATATCTATCTGGAGATAAACAGGTGGTGTACCCTCCATTAGATAAGACACATAGTGCTTTGTCAGGCTCCCCCTTTTCTCCTCCAACATCTAATCGCTTGTTATCCTGACACTTGACTGAACTCGGAGATGATGTCATGACTGATGAGCAGCTCTTTTTCAAAGCAAAGGGGTCATCCAATTAGAGCGAATGTAGACAAGGTCACAGTGCATACAAGCACCTGCACATACACAATGAAGGCTGCACCGGCGGACAGCGGGACATGTCAGTATACAAAAGGAAATCAGAAAACTTCAAAGTTATTTTGATTTCAAGAGACACAGTAGGAATAGTAATTTCACTGGCACACACAACCTTTGATGTTTCTTCTCTTATTTTCCTGCCTTGAATGTAATGAGGATCTGGACAATTCAAAAATGCCCCTGGTGAGGACCCGGGACACATACACATATAGAGGTAGTGGACATAACCATTTTAAGTCAGGGCTTGCACTTATGCCGATGCATTGAGCTATAGTCAGTTGTTGAAAGTGGTTATAAAATGTTTTATTGGGGCACTTGGATGCATAAAGGCCAAACTGGACAGTCCTCATCACTATCCGGCTATATCGTGCCTGATAGTTGCTTTTCAGCATAACAAATGGGGGGTTTTGCGGCACATAAAAATGAACCACGCACTATAAACCTCAGAGCGCCACAATGAAACAAGCAGGACAAACATAAATGACAGTGTTATAATGAAACATTGCAGGAGACTAAAAAACACACACCAATTCAATCGGTTTCTTCAAAACAAACAATGCACAATTATCTTATTCAATTGGCACCATTATAATAACGATCTGCTCTCCACCTGCCAGACATTTGACAGCCCGTGCGTTTTAGGAGACAAAGGGCCGCCTCTGCCAAAAGCGCTTCACTGTCGCGCCAGCGCAGCTGTGCGCAGGATAGTGCCACATTCACACGACCAGTATTTAGACAACACGTCCCAGCACAGGGCCGCTGCGGAACACTCACACAATCACAGGAAAAGAACAAAGCAGCGCACCTGTCCTGACTCTCACACACAGAAGCAAACACCTCTGGAGCAGGAGCAGCCCAGACGCATCTTCAGAAACACGAGCACCACATGCGCTCATTTGTCAGCGCAGTGCGGAGGACAAGCAGCCGCTCCGCACGTCATTTATCTGTGCTGCCACTGGCGTCTGCGCACAATATGGAGCTGTAACAGGCAGGCTTCTTCAGGCCAGTGCAGGAGAATAAAGAGCAAACCTGTGTTCAGATCTGCAGGGCCAAAAGTATCAAGTGAAAGACTACCCGTCCCAACTAGTCACATGCACCATTAATCCAGACTGTAAAGAGCCCACACAGCAGTGTTAAATTACAAACATTTTATTCCAAGCATTACAGTGCTCCATTCACAGCTGTAAAATAGACCTTGTATCTGCTTACACCTCCCACAGAGCGTGCATATTAGCATGTGTACTGCTGTTTGATACTTAGTGAAAAGACAAAATAAAGAAGGGGAAGAGTCTTCAAGAGAATAACGAGTCCAGTAACTGGGACAGAACACAAGCTCTGTATCCCCCCACAAAAATAACAAAAAAAAAAAAACACACACACACATTTTGGGACAACTGGACCAATTTAGACAGACTTTTTCTTAGCTCATTAACCCACTCTTTTACAAAGAATAATCTAACTACAACACTAAATGGTCTATTTTTACATTACAAACACATCAAATATTTATTGGCCAAAAACAATACATGAAAGTGCCAACAAAACAAAAACAAAGATGTCATCTACGACTGGTTGGCCAGTTTTCTGATGTTCATAATCAACCTCTTGCTGTACTCTTTGTGATCCACAGGCTTCACTTCCATCACAGTGGCTTTGATCCTGGACTCATCCTTAAAAACAAAAGGAAGCTTGAGGTGAATACAACATACCAAGACCAATATCAACAATGGCCATGATACAACGAAGAGTTTAGATGAAAAACAATAGAGACAGACTGAGTGGCAAGTTGCAGGTGTGTTGGTAGAACATGAGCCTGGTGTTAGCAGCCAGTGCATGCTCACAGCGGTGCCAGTGGCAGAGAAAAGTGAGCCCACACAGAGGCCTCTTCTGTGGGCGACGCGGGTACAGCCTCTGGCACAAATCCACACTTCCTGCTCACACTCCCAGTCCAATCAGACCTTATATGGGCTTCCTTCAACAGTACTCGGAGGCCAGCGGAACATGTGACCCCAGCTAAGCTATGACAGTGCCCTTTGTGAAAACGCTCAGGTAACTCATTATCCTGTCACTCACACACAAAGGACAACTTTGTAATCTGTTATCACTGTCAAGTCTCGTTAAGTCATTAACAAACAGCTGGCAGGTAAAATGATTTAAAAACATGATTCATTTTAAACAATATGTCTGCAAATGTTATTGTTACTTACATTATATGTTTCTAGTTTGACTCTACTGCGGAAGATAAAGGTGTTGAAGTTTGCTTGTTGAAAGACTTCGTCAAAGGCAGCTTCATTCTAAAAGAGCAATAGGAATATTAACATGTGACGGTTTTATTACAATTTATTATGACTTTAAAAAGGTCCTATATTTCACAAAATTGACTCTTGAGCTTTAAGCCATGTTAAAATGTTACCTCCTCAAAAAAACATAACTGGAACTGTGTTTTGTTTCATTCACAAATGTTTGCGTCATCCTTTATCTTCAAAGCTCAAAATGCACTATTCCACCTTATGATGTCATGAAGCTGTAGTTTACAAGTTAACAGCTACCTTTTACCTTTTGCTCTGAGAGATTGGTAATTCCAGGACTGAAATGTGTTTTCTGTGTGAAAGAAGAACCTAAATTTGTAGGGTTAGTGTGATAAATGTGTGAGTGAAACAAAACACCACTCTTGAGTATGTTTCTGATTAGGAAGCAATATAAACAGATCAGAAAACATAATATGGGCTCTTTAAAAATCAATACCTTTTTTGGTTGTGCTGGTTTTGTTGGGCCATATTAAACTGAAATAAAGACTTGTGCTCAGGTCATTTCCTAAGAGCAGTATTGCATTTTCTCACCGATTCCTTGAGCTGTCCCAGGTAAGCTGAGTTCTGTCCCAAAATGGCTTCTGCACTTTCCTGGAAGCAAGTCACCCACTGGTTGTCTCCATAGTCTGCAATGTTTGCCTGCACCAAAGACAAACAAATGAACAATGCACAAAATGCTTTCGTCGAGCATTTTAAAGTATCTTGGATGTATCCAATATTACACTTTAAAATACTTTAGCGCAGCTTAGCAAAAGCCTTGTTCCAGAATGCTGCTAATGCATAGAGCAGCAATAGAAACGGCTACAAATTAAATAAGCAAAAGCAACATTGTGGAGTCAGACCACTATTGTGCAAATGCTGAATAGGCTTTATCACATTACAGTGTTTTTTGGCAGTATCTTTCTAATGAAACCTCTGTAATTTATCCTCTGCACTATACTGTATTTTATTGTGCGAGCCTGGGTGATGCTCTAACTCCACTGTCAGGCGGGGGGAGTGCAGGCGTAGCAGAAATGCTGAATATAGGTGTCACTTACAGAAAGGATGAGGCGATACTTGAAGTTGGGGAACTCTTTGTCACACTTCTCGCAGCGGAACATGCCATTCTGCTGGTCCACCACTTTCTTATTGCAGTCTTGGCTTGGGCATGCTTGGTAAAGGCAGTTTTCCTTTCGCAAGTACACTATAGTTGCAATGCAGGTGTAGTAATCCGCCTTTGGACAAATAGGAAGAAGAAAATCATTACAACACCAAACAGGGAGACAAAGAAAAATATGAAGGTGAAAACTGCAATTAGCAGGAGGAAAAAAATAAAATCACAATATGGCCCAAAGGTTAACAGTAATCTACCCCAATATATCATACATATGCAGACTATCAAGCTGTCTGCCTCTGTCACAAACAGGTGAGCACTGCAGGAAAAGAGAGCCTTGAGGGAAACAAAAAAAAAAAAAAAATAAATGTTGGAATGTATTAAATAAAATGATTAATATAATGTAGATAAATGCATTTAAACATTAATGCATATATCCTGGGGATTAAAAAGTGAAAAATACTATGATTTACTATTGTTTTAACATTTCTGTAATTAAGTATCCATTTCTTAATTTACCGTGTTTGTACATGTATTTATTTTTTACTTTTATTTTAGATGTTTTCTTATATACTCATTTATTTCCACTTTTGTCATTTAAATGCGAATGAGTGGGCAGGGCTGACTGACAGTATGTTGGGCTTGCAGGCAGGTGTTTCTATTTGGGACGCTGCTGCTGCAAATACCAGTAGCAGTTGTACTAGTATTTGAAGTAGAAGAAGTAGTAGGAGTAGTATGTGAAGTAGTATTACTATAGTATTTGCAATAGTCACAGTATTTGTAGAAGTAGCAGTAATTAAATACTACAACTATTTCAGAGAAGTTGTACTTGAAGTAGTAGTAATAGTAACCAAAGTAGTAGTCTCCCACATGAACAGGAGGAAAGAGCTCAACATTCTGTTCAGCTGGCCGAGTTATTTACATTTACGCGACAAAGAAAAGTGTGAAAGAATAAATGAGGAAACAAATGTAGCAAATAAAAGTGGAAATAAATGAGTCTATAAAAAAAGAAAAAGAAAGAAATTGTAAATAAAAGTTAAAACGTATGTATAAATGTGTACAATATGTGTAAAAACAAAAAATACAAATAAATGAAGGAATACAGAAATATAAAAATGACATTCTAGCTTTTTAATCCCCAGAATGTACGCATTCATGTCTAAATACATTTATTTATCATCATTCAATTTGATATATTCCAACATTTATTCATTTCCAATTACGTCATTTTTGGTCCTCCATGCTACTATTGCTGTCCCCCCCGTGCAGAAATGTTGGGGCGCTGTACATGCAAATCTTACTTTAATCTGCATCATTTACCAGGCTTGTCTGAAAAATTCAATTATTCATCATGTATTTTAATGCAGAAATCTGAATTTTGGAAAAATTATGTAGTTACATGGAATAAATATTAAGAGCTTTGGAAACATTTTATTCCCATGTAGGCAGTGCATGATATTCCCACTGGAAAACTGAAGGCACCTGTTCTGCGAGCAATTGGCGATCAACCCATCAGTGAAAGCATAATGTTAATGTAATTATATGAACAGAGGAACTGCTCAAGGCTAAACCAATGGGTAATGAGAGTCTTGCTGTAATGAATAGCAGAATTACATATTTAACAATTAAAAGCCACATGAGATATAAAACTTCATACTCTGAGGACAATGGGTCAGATTTCAAGTGCTTGTGTAGAGCAGTATTAAACTGCTTCTACTGTGGCTGCCATTATTTAACAGAAATGGCTGGTCTGACAACCCATTCTCCCTGTAGTCCAATGAAAATCAAATGTCTCAGATTTTAACCACTACACGAGTACACAACGAGCAGTTGACTTCCGCACAGGGGTGACAAAAGTTTATCTCTTGATTTTTATGCACGTCTTATAACGAACAATACTAAAAAGACATAATGAGTTTCATTAAGAAATACTAAATGCAGAAATATCACTTTATACTTATTTGGAAGTTTATATCTTTTTTTTCCCAGTTTTTATTTTTAATCAGCAGTTTTTGCAGCTTTTATTATAAATATACTTGCTATTGAAATTTCTCGTTTCTTCAAACCAGTATTCACAATATTAGATTTTGAACATTTGCCCATCTCTACCTCCGCCAACTCCCAAAACAGAACCATGGATTTAAGTGAGCCTGGATGTATAAAAGCCCCTAATGACAGTAACAAATGGAAAAGCATTGAGGAGCTGCCAGTGAAGTGTTTAATGACCTGCTTTGATTTAGCACAAACACGCTCCACAACCTCCTCTGCCTTTCCGTACGCTTAATGAATGAAGTCAATGCAGTTTTCATTAGGATGAGAATGACCAGAGCGCTGCAGAAAAGAGGACAGAGCACCTATTTTTGCATCCATCATCTGCCTTTAGTAACGCAGTGTCAGACCAGCGTACAGCAAGGAGGCACCTGCTGTCAGAGAGGGGACAGGGAGCAGCACCCAAACCGAGACTGTGACACTAAGAGGTAGCATGTGGGACAATTAGGATCATCAGTTTAGTCGGAGGTCCTACAAGGGCTGAACTTTGACCCCCTGTATGAGACACATCAGGAGGTGCAAAGACAGGATCTTTGTCACAAGATGTACAGAAGGTGAAAGCTTAAAGTTAGAACTTTACTGCAGTGAAACCAATACATCCCCCTCTAGAACACAGGGGCTTGTTTTTGTGCTACATCTGTGTAAAATCCATTTATCATGAGTCTAAGCATGATAAATGCATCACCACTTTTATATTAGTACTTAATATTTGACCAGATGTTGAATGAATTTAGATTGAGCTGTATTAAACCCACCTTCTCCCCATGCCCCAGGTGCTCAGTTTTCACATCTGAGAGAGACTTCCAGTTGGTGTTTCCTCCTCCTCCTCCACCCTTCACCTCTGTCAGAGACTGTGCATCTATGGCATGTCCCTCCTTGTCATACCTGGAGATAGAAAATATGTTCTATATACAGGATAAAGGCATTTGGGAGTCAAAACAAGCATAACCACATCTTCCCTGTAATTAGTGCAGTTTCAAATATCAACAAGATTGGAGAAAAGATAAAAGACAAAAGCGAGGTTTAATCTGTAGAAACAAACCGTAAAGACCATTAGTAAACTTGTGGCACATGGGGAAAGCTGGCTGAAGCTGAGAAAGTGGAAGAGATTTAAAAGGATCAATGACACTTATTAATCAGGTTGCCAGGGGGTCCAGCTGTGCACAACAGGCGCGTTGGCGGTGGATACAGGAGTAGTGTGGTGTGATCTTATAGGCAGGAGATTTGGACATTATTGTTCACTGAGCCTTGTGTAATAATCAGGCAGAGTCCCTCCCTCCAACGTCACAGTGCTCTCTGGTGGCAGCAGCTCTTACAAGAGCAATAGCTGGGTTTTAATTGAGTCTGCGAGCATGGTCTCATTGTAAATGATTCAAATGTGAATCAACTCGTACGGCTGAAAGAAGCATGGGGAAAACTAAATAAATAAGGCCTCTACACCAGTGCTTCCCAAAGTAAGGGTCAAGAGGCACTGTACTGGGAGTCACAGGACGAGTTATAAAAGATCATTTTAAAATGATGACATGTTTCTTAACAGAACATGACTGAAATTTTAGATTAACATAATGTTTTTTTAAAAAACTGAAATCATGACAAACGTCAATTTAATTTTTGCTGCGCAGGTCCCAGGATGGTTGCATGGTTATTTTAATGGTCTGTCTGAACAGGTTGGGAGCTGCTGTGCTACACCCTCAGAACGTATTGAATGGCATGTCTATTTGCATAAACGGCCGTTTTAAAATGTGTCTAACTTGCACTGAATTCAGGTGAGCAAACCTAAAACTAAAGCTCAAGGCCCAAATTGGAGGGCATTTGCCGGCATCTTACCATTTCCCCAGGAAAGCCTTTTCTTACTCTATAAAAAGTTTGATTAGAACAGATTCAAACCGTAAACTAGAAAAATAAAGAGTTGAGTCCAAGTTTTCAAGAGTCTACTAAATGACCAACTGCTCATTTGGGCAAGTCTCAAAAATCTACCAAAATATTACAGAAGTGAAAGTAATTTCCCTTTGTGGATCAGTAACGCTAATCACATGATCAAGTCAACTGTTAAAGCATAAATTCTTCCCATGTGGCATACAAGATGCAGCTCTCATCAGGGGAGATATCCATGTTGCTGTTCACAAGGGGACAGAGACCGCAGAGTCCAAAAGGACGAAGAGGAAAGCTTCAGTGAAGCCATGCTCTAATGCAGTGCTTCTCAAACTGTGGTGCTAAGGCTTCTGGTCCTACTGCAGTTTTAGTCTCAGTTTTATACATGTTGGAACTTGGCTCAGTCCTGCTTTGGAGTCAGGGCTTGTCCTGTTTAAGACCTGGCTCGCACATAGTGAAATGATCCTGATTTTATCTTGGAAGACGATTAGGAAGGTAAAACGCATTTCCCCAGATTAACAATGATTTCCATTTATATGTATTGCTGTGGCAAGGCTCTGCACAATGTTGCTAATGGGCAAACGTTAATCTTGATAATGAGAATCAGAGCATGCACTCGCACAACGTGAGTAATGGAAACTGACTTTTACATCCTTAAGAGATGCTCACTTATGTGGAGGTAAAGCACTCACAATGATATATATTCTATACTGTGGTGTAAGATTTCCTACCAGCCTCGGAGCTTGTACGCCTCAGGGATGTCGGGATTGATCATCAAGGTGCTGCTGAAGGACGAAGAGAGAGACCTGCCCCCAAAGTCGGACAGCTTTGCCCCCTTGATCGCAATAACCGGTTGTCCAGTGCCATCAAATTTTTCAGCCTGTAGAGGACAATGCACAAATAAACTCAATTGATCTGACAATCAAACTTTTAGAAGTCAATATAGAAAAAGCTATGTGTGAAGTCTGTGTGAAGCCTTAAGAGACACAGGATAATAATGTCAACACTGACTTATTTGGACTTGACATTGTTAAACTCTTGTGAGCTGTGGCAGCTCTTTCAGGACCAGAGTTGTACACCAAAGAAAGGCAACAATGCACTTGGTGTTTGAGAATAAGAAAGGGAGAAAACCAATGAAGTACTTATCCACTGCAACATTTCTTTTTCTGTGTGTTCACAACAATTCATTTGAAAAAAGGAAACTAGCTTAATACTAGAGCAGATATATTTTTGAATCTTTAAAATAGTATGACACTGTTTGTGTCATGTTTATACTCACCTCCTCTCCCCACAGAGTGACCGTTACCACCTTCCCCGACATGTCCATCAGGTTCAGGTTGCGCTTGGAAACTTCACGATTTGTTTTTGTGGTGAGGCGAGTCACCTCTTCAACAGACTTGCACACACCAATCACATCTGCACAGATTGAGAGAATAGTAGTATTAAAAAAGAAAAAAAGATCAGCTTCTAAACCATTTATTATGTAAATAAGTTTATGTAAATCTTATTTTGCCATTTTATTTAGAGAAAGTGCATTGAGCACTGAAAGCAAACAGAATTCATAAAATAAATGGCTTGAGCCCGTGTACATCCCAGGGAAAGATTTACCAGTAAAAATAAAAAGTCTGCCCATGTGACTGTCATCTGCAGTGGTGAAAGGAAAGTAGGTTTCAGATCATCTTACAGGATGGACGGGCGATGCCCCCTGGTGGTACAATGTATTTATTTGAATGGTTCATTTTGAACCAGGACATTACCATTTGTTTTGTTTTTAAATAAAAAGGAAATTAATCAGATTAACATAAGATATTTTGTAATAATCTGAACTTTAAATTAACCTATTAATTACTGTAGCAGTCCTTGTTGTCTATTATTCCAATCTAATGTTTAAAATAGGAAGTCTTCGATTCTTTGTTCATAAATTGAAAACAAACTAATCATCAAATTACTTTTTAAATGATCCAGAAAAGCTTTTCAGACATCCTACTGCATACATTACCAACAAGCTCAGGTCTGAGTTTCTTACCCAGGACTGAATCCTTTTCTTTCATTTCCAAATCTCCAATGGGGACAAAGTCATACTGCACCATGGGCACGTCACAGCCGTCTTCACAGGGGATGATAGAAGACTCTCCGTTAAGAGTCATCTCATAATCGTTCTTTACAGATGTGTACTGTTTGTTGGCAATCTTCAGTGATGCTCTGGAGAAGTAGTAAACCTGGAACATAAATTTGGATAGAGCATGTGTTAATCAGTGAAATATTTACCTGAATGAAATGGTACAAACAAGATAGGACTTCAGAGAGTGGGGGAAATCAGCAGCACTGGCTGTGCATAAGCTGCTTATTGTGTGCTACAGTGGTACCAGATGACTCACCGTCTCAGTGCTTTTGATTAAAGCCACTGACAGCCATTAACAAATCAGTGAGCAGCCAGTTCTGCCTTCAGCTAACCAGGACTAACTCAATCACTGGGAAAGGCCTCACCTTGCCAACTTCAATTAGCTCATAGAACTTGTCCACTTCTTGGTTGAAGCCAGTGACTCTTATTTCTCCCTACAATAAAAAAAAAAGAATTAGATACCATTATGCTAAAAACACACAAACTGATGTCACTTGGAAACTCACACTTTCATCCACAATCTCCATAGAAAAGAGTTTTCCATCACCACGAGAATTGCTCCAGGTTCGAATTGTACTTTTATTAGTAACTCGAGCACGAATGGTCCACCTAAAGTACACATCAGGAATTTTATTAACCAGGAGCCTTAATAAATTAAACTTAACAGGATCTCGGCACTCACTTTGACTGGTAGGGGTTTAGACTGGCAATGGGTACAACTTTGGACCCTCCCCCGGGGGTGCTGGGTATGTTGGATAGGGGCTTCTTTCCTATGTCCCGATTGAAACCTCTGTTGACTAATTTTGGGAAGACAGAAATGCTGATTAAATGGTGTGCAGAAGCAAAATAGTCAGGCATATTATATACTTTATTCCTCATGCATGCAAGAGAACAAATCTGCCACTACCATTACCACTTTTGAGAGCAATGACGTGCGGTGAAGTTCGTGGCTGGTGAGGCACGGATGTCATTACAGTCAGATTTACAAACATGTAAACCAGGTGTCAGTACAGCTCTAATAGTATGAAATAAAAAGCAAGCTGGTTCTGTATTGTTTATCCTTCTTTTGGTTCCCCAATTTTCAATGGATTGAAGTCATTACATGTCTTACCATTTCGTACTGTTTGAAAAGAGCGAGTCTTTTGTCCCGTAGTCTGGAGCAAACCCTTTAGCTCCTTTAGCGCTGGTCTTCCTTTAATTATAACTTCCTGCTTCGACTGAAAGTCCAGTTTAGAAAACAGCTTGAACCTTAATATGTAATCTTTCTCCATTTAAAAAGTAGGGCCAGACATGAAGAAAAAAGTGAATAGAGTAAGCAAATCAAGTTTAGCAATCCAAATTGTAGCTTGCTGTCACTATTCTGTGGGGGTTGCAAGAATCCCTGGGCTCACGAGGGCCCCCCTATCAAGAGACCAGGAAACTACGTGCCTCACTCAGCGCTTTTTCACAGCCACTTAAAGGAGCAGCGTCACTGCTGAGCTACAGCACAGTCAGTCCATGTGAGGCACGAACGGCTGGTGCCTCTCTGCACATCTCATCTCATTATCTCAACAGTAAACAAAACAAAATAAACGATTTTGAGTTAAAAAAAAATAATAATAAATAGCAACGTTAAATAGAAAATAACTTTATAGTGCAAATCATTGGAAAAATATAACCATTTCATTCATTTCTTCTCTGTGATGACAGGTGAGGCACAGCCTTACCTGCCTCACCTGACCGCACGTCACTGTTTGAGTGAAGTCCTAAAGTAATGCTCCCATCCAGGGTATGGTAATAGTTTTTTCATCTTTTTCTCATTTTGTAGGGATGCGTAAACCAGGCTTTAAGCAAGATGACTCACACTTCACAGCTGAAGCAAAGTGTGACAAACTGAACTTGCAGAGCCGAGCCAGACTTTGAGAAAGATGCTTAAATGTGCTGCACACATTGATTTGTGCATCTCAACAGAATTACAGTTCAAACATGTCCACTTAAGGCCTCATACTTGTGTCAACCTCTGCACTCCTGGTAATTACACCCAGAGATCAAAAAGAGCATGGAGAAATAATTAAATAACTATGCTGATGGGGAAAGTGCTAAGGGGAAAAGTCCAACTCCCTGGTGACAGATTAGAGGAGGAGAACCTGTTCTGACACACAGTGGAGACTGTAAATCCCCTCTGACAGCCCGATTGCATGTCTCTCCTGGTACAAGTTATTTGCAGAGTGGGGAGGGGAGCTTATGAGAAAAGGCAGAAGTCTCATCTAGTGAGGTTATTATAAAGTCATATATTTGTAGTGCGTTCAGAATCTGTCCCCTACTTAATAAAATTTAAAATATGATATAATAGTTGGCATGTTGTCAGGATAACGGCAGGACATCTTCTGTAATTTGTAGTGAAATGCTGCCATCTGTTGGTCACATGCAATAATGTCACTCACCTCCATTATTGCTGTTCTGGGGCTGGAGGGGGGCGCGAGGGGCTGGATTTGACTGCGGTGCCTGCGGTGCTGCTGGTTTCTGACCTACAAAAACATGTCCATTGTAAATAAAGTAATTAAGCCACAATTAGCCTTGTGACAAGACAATAGTCCTTTCCTATAATAAACTAAAACTGATAAAATGTTTGATTTACCTTCAGTGTAAGGAATGGGCTCACCGATCTTCCCACCAACTTGATCTGCTGACTTTAAAACTTCTATTTCTAGAATAATAACTACACGCCTGCAAAGGGAAGAGGTCAAAATTGAAAAATGTTGTTCTAGAAAATGGAAAAGGAACACAGGTTATAATAATACAGCTGGTAACTGAGAACTTGCCTCCCATCCTTGAGTATGTTGGTGACATGCCGCTTGATCAAACAGATGCAGTGTGGGGTAAGTGTATTGTCCTCAGCCATGTAGTTCAACTGGGTGCAGAGCATAAAGGCTGCAGGCACAAGCAAAAAATAATCATAATGAAAGAAAAATGAGTTGACAAAGGAAACCAAATGCCTCAAAACAAAGCAGATATATAAACTTACAGGTCATGGAGTAACGACCATCACTCATCATGGCCCTAAAACGAGCAGGGCCACTTCCCCCGTCAATCTTGCGAATATTCTGTAAAGACAATACAAATGTTTACCATTTAAATGTATTTAGTCAGGGAGACAGTGTAGAATTGAGTACTTACCACCAACTGCAGCACAACGTCGTTGACTGGGTGTCCATTTGCTAAAGCCTAAAAAAAAATAAAAGATAACTGTACAGCTGATAGGTTTAAAGTTACATTACTGAAAAACATTGAATAGTTTATGTGGCAACTAAAGCATCCTCTTTTCTCAACAAACACAGACCAGCCCGAACAATTCCATCAAACAACACAACTGTAGCATGTAAACTACAATAATTCGTGTACAAGAAACAAAATTACCTCGACTGCGCCTTCTGAGAGCTTCATTATGTCTTTAGAGTCGTATAAATGATCGGTAAACTAAAGAAAAGTCGCTCTAAAAGCTCCTCACTCCTACAGCTGTCTCTGCTCACTATTTAGTGCGACTGGCGCCAACCACTTTGACAAACGCGCCAAACCATGCACGCGCGCTTCCTGTTTCCGGTCCCGCCCACTGATCGGGGGTCAGTTATGTGCCGTTATCCATGGGCGTCCTCTACACGATGAGGTACGATTCCTACAAATTCTGTAGCTGATCTGGGGTCAGTTCTCACTGTCTCACCGCCAATTGATATGACCAATCATAACGCGAAGCTGTAGTGATGAACTCATAAACAAAGCACAAGTAAGAAAGATAAATGTGGAGAATTTTAGCTAGCATAAGGTTTAAGCAGGGGCGGCCCAGCTTATAAGCGGACTGAGCAGCTGCTTAGGGCCCCGAGGCCAGCAGAGGGCCCCCAACAGCCCAAACACTTATTTTGAAAATAATATGTCACGTTTTATTGGAAACAGGGCTTGTGTGTTTTCAGCAGCCTAAATATCCCTCTCAAACGGTTACATTTGTTTTATAGAATTTAGAATTTTCAGAATTTTATTTGGAATATCTGCTCTAAACTGGACACTTTATAATACCAGTCACCTTAATTTATTTATTTATTCATTTAGAAAAGGGACAGTGCATATTAATGAACATAAGATACATATGTAAATATGTCAGATTTTAGCCACAGGCTAGTTTCCATCTGTTGTCCCTGGACAGGTTGATGGTCACACTTAACATAAATAAGCCATGTCTGCACTGTTGTTCTGATGTTGTTGTGTATATATATATATATATATATATATATATATATATATATATATATATATATATATATATATATATATATAATATATATATATATATAAGTATTTTCATTTTATTTTTAAGCATATCTTTTTTAACTTTATACATGCCCTTACTTGCACTTTATCAGAAGATCAGAAGAAGATTTTTATTGCCATTGTCCGTGAGCCGTGTTCACTGACAATGGCAATGAAAGTCTTCTGATCTTCTGATACTTCTGATATCTATAGTAGCAAAATATCTGCTAAATTTGTTTTTGAGCCGGGCAAAAGTGGCATAGGCGAGAACAGCTATGTGTTTACACCAGTGCAAGGACACCCTATAATGTAAATGTAAGCTCACTGTCCCCAACTGGAACACATTAAAATCCTCCAGAAACTTGTGCAGAATTCTTGAGCCCCATTATATGTTTGTGTATTGTTAGTGTGACTACAGTAGTTGTGACATTTTGGATGTTTTCAGTCTGATGCTGGTCATATAAATACAAATACAATTAGTCAAGATGATGAAAGCACAGTCATAATGTTGTCAAATGTGAGTCACAAATAGCTGAGCCGGAATACATCTACTGCCAGGGGCCCCGGACACAAATTCAGGTTAGGGCCCCCTGAAAGCTTGGGTTCAAGTGTCATATCATATGGTAAGTAATCACGCAACAACAGCCATTTGTTTTAATACTTCAGTTTAAATCATGTAATGACAGTGTGTAATTTTAACTTTACATAACATAAACCTTGACTACTTCACCAAAGCACAAAACGATACAAATGTGTGTTTGACAGTGGCATTTAGTAGAAGACACAACATTGAACATTGTGCACACCTGGCTCATATAATTCACAAAAGGAAGCGTATACTAAATTTTCTATCTGTCCGGATAGTAAAGTCTTAGTATGAATAATCAGATCAGATCAGGTTTTGTATTTACTTAGGTGGTCCTCCAAATGTACCCATGTAATTCTTGTCAACTGTGTATGCCAACTTGTCTCCAGGATCTGCTCTCTGGATGATTGGAGCTCCAGGACTGGGGTTGTTGATGACACCCATGAAGATTGGAAGTTGAAGAACATCGTTCACAAGGGCAATGAAGAACGGCTGGGTCAGGTGAAACACTGGGTTGGATGCCCGGGAGATGACCACAGTTGTTGCAGCAGCTGCCTCTGCCCCTTCCTCATTTATTTCTATAATGGACTTGTGCTGGACACTGGACACTAGCAGGGGGCCGTCAGATATATCAGCCAGATTAGGCTTTCCAAACACATCTCCTAAACCTATAACAAAACACAAAACATAATTAATATAAAACACTGCAACTTTGATTATAGAAGAAATAATCAACTCTCACCCAGTTTTATGAAGACTTCCTGTAGTTCCTGGCTGTACTCAAGCTTGAATTTGGGGATCTTCACCTGTACAGCTTTCTCGCGAGGCAGCCGCTCATAGATGTTAGATAGGTTTAATTTTGTAGCAATAGAAGAAATGTTGACATGGCCAGATACAGGCATGACCACAAGCAAGCTCATGGAGTTTAGGAATGGGAACCTGGCTACCTGCAGACATTGATATTATTATGGAGGGGGCATTTGGATGTGTGAAAAGTTAATAATTCTGACTGAAATTACTGACTGCAATGATGAGTTAGCAATAAATTATTATTACTAATTACATGATCAATGTTGTGCTGAGTTTTCTTTTGGTGAGTTATTTTAAGTTGTTAGTAAATTTAAACTAATACCTTACACAGTTCATAATACATACATGGGCATTTATAACATAATTTACCTGTGCCTCTAGTTCATTGTCAGTGAATAAACTCAAGGGATGTTTGGCAGCTTCCATAACTTCAACATCTACCATGCTGTTTTCATCCAGATAGAACACACCTCTGGAAGTGAAACGTGGGTCAAACTGAGCTTGCCATTGTCCTGAAGAAACAAAAGCAAGGTTTGAAAATATTTTTTTATGTATAGTAGTTATAGAGACTTAAAGTTTTTCCCACCTTTAAAGTGGATTGCATTGATGAGCATAAGAAGCATGTTTGGTGGTAAAGCCCTGAGGAAGTTGTTCATCTTTCCATTTGTGGCTTTGTCAACCCACTCGTTTATCTGCTCAAGACTCTCCACAACTGCTGCATCTGAGCCATAAAACTGCTGGGATTTCTCAATAAATTCTTGCTTTGGCTCAAATCCTAAATCAAATGATACAATAATTAGAATTCATATTCACTTAAGAATCATGGAACTGTTTCTCTGACCTTTGCGTAAGAAGATGCGTGTGGCAAGCTGCAGGTCGACGTTTCTGAGCTGGGATAACACATGGCGGAGGGCCTGGTGGTAGCAGGGCAGAGAGTGGTTGTGGAGATGGTGCATGAGAAGTTCCTCTGTCTCATTAACTGCACCTGTTTTGTAGTAACAATAACAGTAGTAGTAGCTGCTAATATTTGGTATAGCAATAGCTATATTTACCTAAGGCCAGTTGAGAAAGTCCTAGTGCAATGCTCAGAGGAGAGATGATTATATTTGGTTGGTCTGGTGTTGTCTCCAGGTTCTGTAGAAGCTTCATGCCCAGTTTTTCAATGGCAGTCGCGATTTTCTTCCTCGATGAAGGACTTTTAGACAGACATCCATCTTCATCTACCTCCTCTGTCACGTTTTCACTGGGCCCACTGGTTACTGTTGTTGTAATTATGGGCACTTCTGCAGTAACTGAGTTTTCATTATCTCCTTCTACTACCTGAGAGCAGAGATGAATTAATCTAAAATAACTTAGAAAAACAGTTGTGTTAAAAGTAATGATAATTGTAAAATAAAAACCCTTTGCCACTCAAAGCACTTTATATAAAGGAACTACTCACACAGACATTTCAGGTAAACTGGGTTAAGTTTCTTGCTCAACTCACTCCCACTAGGTGGGTGAACGCTCTACTAACAGTTTTACTGCTGCCAGTCATGGAAAGAATATTAAAGATTTTACAGAAGATACAGAATACCAAACTACACTGAAATGTTTTTTCTAACATAACATGGTCCAATCATAGTGCCATATTCTGAAAACTTTTCACACTGAGTTGCATTATATAAAAGTGTAAATCTGACTTAGGGTTAAAATATCTTTGTTTGTTGCACTAACTTTATCACTAATTAGAAAAAAAAATCCTACTGCACACAACATATACATATTTTTTTCTTACTAATGAAATCCAGCTTTAGGCCTAATTTGCATGATCAAGTACCACCATGTAGTCCTTTGATTTGAGAAAAGTAGCCCTAACTGTATTCTGAATAACCCCATGAAATAGTAAGGTTGTGCTGAAGTTACTTCGCAACACTGGTGGATTGAGTGTGGTGGGGAATATTTTAAATTGTATGCTTTTTTTTCCTTTGCTTTTTTAAGTTATTCAGTTTATTTTGCCAAATATATTCGGTTGTAATTATTTGAGAACCATTTATCCAACAAAGGCCAGTCCTTTTTATCACTGACCTCTGGGCTGTGACTCGGTATCATGGGAGCCACCGTAGAGATTGATCCATTTTCAGCCACCTCAGCATTCTGCAATGTTTAAGAATTGCACAAGGTAATGACCACTAATCACATGATATATACAAAATAGTAAAATAGTATAAAAAACAAAATAATAAATAGGTCTTACAATGGCTCCTATGCTGCAGATGAAGGATAACAGGAGTGTCAGACGAGGGTCCATGTCCATACAAATCTAAAAAAAAAAAAAAAGGTCACTGTCCGTTTGTTTCTTATTTTAAATTCAGGTTCTTGTCTTGTTTCTATACAAGTTGTCTTTTGATAATTTGTACACTTTAGACAGAACATTTTCATCTGTAGACTACATGTTACTGATTAAAGCTAAACCTTAATTAGTAGGCCTACATCTTGTGAAAGTAAAAAGTAAAGTAAAAATTACTCTTTAGTCTTTTTTAAAGCCTTTCAACTTGATCTCCAACCTTTTATTCAAGTGTAAATATCTTATATACTGTTAATAATTCTGCAGTCCAGTCTATTAAATCTTACCTTGAATAAAAATTGAAAATTATCCACTGTTGTATCCAAAAAAGGACCCACTGCGTACGTATGGAACAATTCCTGAGAGTAAAAGATTGGCACTTGCTCAGCAAACAGTTAAATATCAACTTCCATTGATCGGGCCACGTTTAAGCGCCTATTTGTTTGTAAATGTAGCTAATGAGACTCCTCTGGGGTTAATGCTGAAGTCGACATGGCTTTCACACATATAATTGGACAAATCACATGACGACTGAAATATTAGATAGGAAAGACTTAAATGCAACAGAGACTTGAGTAGTTTTGTGGTGAGGAGTTGTTATGCAAGTCCAAAAGCCCACAAAAATGGTGAAGGTTTCTGAACATCTACAGTATCAACTATTCAAATAACACTATTAAAATTAGATCCCAGGAGATACTAACTGCAAATGACGCAACAGTACCAGTAATAATTGTCAACGAATTACATATTTAGTCTGCATCACATGACACTGACCAACCGGTGTGCAAACAAAACCACGGACTTTGTCCAAACTGCAACACTTAAAAAACAGAAAGCATGAACTGTGATGTATCTAACACATATGACCAATTTGGAACATTCAGACAATAAAATGTTATGGCAATCAAAATGTGTAAAAGATACTGAGCCTGTAAAAAGTTTTTAAAAGTTTAAAAATTTAAATTTCTCCTCACTAAATATGTTCACATAAATAGGTAAAACAAAATGTGTAATTTGTTTCACACTTAGCTGGATACTATAAACTGTATGCAAAATCATCACTGAGCCACAACTCTGTAATTAATTATATTCAAGTAGTTGTTTATTAATAGGTAAAACATTCATTAAAAAAGACAACATAAAAACAATAATACTTGTGCAATAGAAAACAACTGTGCATCTCTAACTCATTATTTGACATTTACCTGCAAGAAGCTTTAAGCCCCAGGAATGCACTGTTGAAAATGTGATTACAATGTATTTCAAACTATAAAAGATAGAAATAAATCACATTAAATTAACATTACAAGGTTAATTTGATCTACAAATACTGCATAGTTTAATCAGTGCCTTTCAATACAGAATGTTAAAGGAAATAAATCACCAAAATTCATGTCTATTTGGGTATGCATCTATTTGGAAAGTGTAAACTCTACAAAAGAACCAGGATAGGCTCCACTTTCCTGAGCATGTTTTCTGATCCATTCTTTTATCTGCAAAAGAATGTAGTTCACTATAATACAATTTATACAGTCTGTAAGCGTTAAAAGATGGTTTTCTGTAGGGATAGACCGATGTTTCTTTTTTCATAGCCAATACCGATTAAAATCCAGAGCAACCATTGGCCAATATGCTCGATATTTTTTTGATTTTTGAAATATTCTCTCCAAATTATGTAGATAAATTTTTTACCACAAAACCTTACGATATAGTCATTTTCTGCAGTTATCTTTTCGTATTGTAATAATATAAAGCTTTGTGTGTATTTATAAGGCAGCAGATTGACCAAAACAAAATATTGGCCTATGCTGAAGATTTAAGGCCAACACCCGATACACTTAATACTCCAATATCAACTTGATATATCGGTCTATCTCTAGTTTTATGCCAGATAGAGGCAAGTCTAGAACAACTCCATAGTGGTGATGACTGTCAATAGCTGTAAAGTTAAAGTTTGTTTTGTTTTTTGTTTTGTGCATTTAGTGAAAGTATCAATCATCCTACCTCAAACAGACAATACAATATTTCGAGAGCCAACACAAGGTTAATGGGTGTTTCTGAATGAGCCTATGCTAAGAGGCGGATAGCTCCATTCTCAGAGCCCAGCAGCAGAAGCCTCTTTGTGGGTAGAACTGCCAGACTGGTCAGGGTGCCACGGAAGTTCTCTGAACTTAACTTTGTGCTGCTTATAGGGCTCAGTGAGATGTCTGCCATGGAGTACACCCCTATTTTATTAGAAAGTGTCCCAGTTACAATCTCGGACCCATAAATGTCAAATGCATGGACGTGATCAGACTGTGACTTATACTGCCGAAGAGGCTTGTTTTCCAAATCTTTCCACACAGTGAGTGAGTTGTCAGTGGAGGAGCTGATGATCAAGTTTCCTTCTGCTGCCTGAAACATGAAAAAAAAAAATGTAGTTTGTCTCCACATACAACCTTCTTAATATGCCAAATTTGTATCAGTAATAGGTAATGCTTTTATTCTTTCATTATTTATTGCGTTTAATGTCGTTTTATTATTTTAGTTATACTCTTTGTTTTAGTGCTAATAGAACCACTGTTCTGTTTTGAATTTGTAACTCGTGTCGATGTTTGCCTAAACCTGTGCCGCTAAAACTAGCGATACAATCCTTGACCTAATTTGAGGTTAAATAAAGTTTGCTCATCCTTGCTGTGTTGACAGCAGATCAGTACATACTTCAACCTATTCCAGTATTTGTACCACCCACGTACAATTAACAAACACAAAAAAATTAAGCAGTTAAGATCAGGCTCAGAATGAAGAATTCTACTAACCCTAATCATAATGGTTGAACAGAAAATCCTGGACCATCCCATGTGTATTTTATAAGGAATGTGTTCACTTACAAGCTGGATAAGAATGACGTGAACGCCCACATCTGACTCAGTTACATGTTCCTAACCCACTGAATGTGTAAACACGCAGGAAGCAGAAAGAAAACAACACTATTGCAACTATTTTTGTATGCCTTCCAATTATCCTGGTCAGAAAACACACAAGGAGGATATAAAACAATGCTGTATCTACATAGCATACTTGTATACCTTCATTTGCAGAACATCGCCGTCATGAGCAGGCCAGCCCTTCATAACCAGTCCTGTGCGTGCATCAAGCAGAACAATGAAGCCTGTTGAGAAACCTGCTGCCACAGTGCGCCCTGCTGGACTCACAGCCAGGTAGCGGATGAGACCAGTACCTGTATTGTTGTAAGCCAAACGGAACTCATGCTGGGGACAAATGTACTCAGTGTCACATGACCTTAGCATATACAGGTATCATTCGCTATAGGGCAGCAGAAAGTAAATATGTAAATATAGTATACCTGTAGCCCTGGTTTGCGAGGATCAATAAAACGAAGAACAGAATCTGCACTGCCCAACACTACGCTGGAGTGAGGAGCTGGCATTGTGGTGACAGATGTTATTGGGTTTTTACCATCCACAGCTTCATAAGAACGAATTAGTTTTCCTATTTAAAAACAAAATTAGTAGAGAACCAAAAGCTTATTTAGGATTTATTTGGCAACTTTCATGCCTTACCTGTGTATTGGTCCCACAGGTGCACTATGCCATCACAGCTTACCACCTCCTGAGAACTGTCCAGCTGCCCAACATAAAACACAGACTTCCGATGTTCTGAGTAGGTCAGTCTGGGTTCCACCTCTTGTGTGCCATCGCCATGGTTATAGAGAGGCCACAGCTTCACTGTCTTGTCTTTACTGCCTGAGAGGAAATAGTCCTCCCCTGCCAATGGTGCTATACATTTGGCTGTTCCTGAATGACCAAGGAAGCTCTGTAAGCGGATCTGGTGAAAGTGGAAATGATCTTGCTGGTTAAGACCAATCTCATACTGCCAATAAGCCAACCAGTTCCCCTGAAGACTGCGGCCACTGCGTGGGAGCTCCTGTTTTAAAGCACTGTCCTCAGAGGTGTGCCCAGTCACCCATGAACTTGAAAAAGAATTTGTGGCTACTGTTGTAAATGTGGAAGAAGTGGTAACGATTGGGCCAGTATTACTAGAGTGTCCCCAAGAGCTTGACAGGCTAGATGTGCCACCAAAATCTGCATCTTGAGACACCTGAATACGGTTACCTATGAGGTGACTGCCAAAAGTGCCTGACTCAGAGTCTGAGGGGTGGAAGTTAGTTAAAGATGAAGGAAATGGACTGGATACTTGTCTGCTAAAACTAGATGACAGACTGACAGGCTCCACTCTGGAGGAAGTCGCATTCGGAATGTCTTGTCTGGGAGTGTAGGACTGAGACAGCTGCCACACGAGCTCATGGTTGGGAACTAATCTCCGAATGGCGGTGTCACCTAAAGAAGAAGTCAGAGGTACAAGCATAAAGTGATGTTTGGAACACATTTTTAGTGATACATTTTTATACACACCTATGAGGCAGTAGAACGGTACATATGATGCGTGGGCCATTTGTGGGTTAAACACAGTCTGCAGCTCTTCCAGTACTCCCAGTTCATATGTGACATTGGATTCTTCAGCACTACAAACATCCACCACAACCACCTCTCCTACCATTCTCCGAGGAGCACTGTCCAGCTATAGTGTATAAAACAGGAAGCCAGCAACAGGAGGAAAAATAAAGGTTTAAATTACACATTATTTTAATAATTCAATATACGGTTATATTTTAACCATTATGCCATAAAAGTATGATTTATCAAATATTGTGCCCAAAATACTATACAGTAGTGCATATTTCTTCATTTTAAGATGTTATTTATTTGAATAGATTTATTTAAGAAGCAAATATTAACTTTCCATTCTGAAAGAAATGCATACCTGGGGCTTCAAAGAATGTAGTAGTGAGAAAACTGCAAAGAACCTCCGCAGAGTGTCAGCCATGTGTTGCTGGACCATCTCTCTCCCAATGCGCAGACAAATAAGAGCCATCAGGCTGAGTGTTTTCAGACACACAGCAGTGCGAGTCTGGACCCCACTGGGGAATCTTGACATAGCAAATAACACAAAAGACATGTAGAGTACATGAATCATTCTTCAGAAGCCCCTTTCATTTATTCATTTTGCACCAAATAAATACTTTACTGAAGTTTTGTGTTAAATATAATTACCCCATTTTTGGAGTTGTCAGTAAATCCAGTAGTGGTAGGAGAACATCTTGGTTAATCTTCATCAGCATATCCATTAAAGTGGTATCAGAGAGAAACACAATGATTTTCTGTGTAAGTGCAACAGCACCAAGCAAACTGGCCTCCTTGCGTGTGTTTAGACGCTGAGAGGAAGGAGGGGATACCTGAAATTACAAAAAAACCAAATGTGTATAATGCAAAAAATAATGTAATTCATCAAAATACAAATTATAATAAAAATCCCCAAGTTACCATCTTACCAGGTATCCAATATAAGGCAAGTACTGATATGTGAGTACTGGCTCTCCATATAGTTGTGCAATGTAAATAAGACAATCCAGCACTGGCCCTGCTGTCTGGTCACCTACTACAGGTTTCCTCTCATACACACTGCCCATTTCCACACTCTCTGTTCTGCACTCCACATGTGGCGGTGTCACAAACTGGTGGTTTTTAGGCCCTGCAATTATAATGTCATTATCAATTTGTTCAATGCAAAACAAGTGCGACATAAAATGTTGATATTTTGGAAATCACTAATTTACCAATGTAACAGTTGGTAAGCAACCGTAGTAGATTCCGAGCCACATAGCGTGAAGTCACCGTTGGCCCAAGCTTTGCAGATAGCCATCGAACTGTTTTGCAGATCGTATCTGTAAATCAAAAAACATATTTCACTATAGGCTACATATATTTTACTTTAATTTAAACATTACAACTCACCTAATAGAATTTTCCGCTCTCTCTCTTCTGACTTTTCTGATGGATCATGGTCAGTATCGTCCTCCTCCTCTGCAGTTTCTTTTTCACTCTGATCCAGAACCATGCCATTCACAAAGTTGTCCTCCAGAGTGGTGACCATGGCTCCTTTGGCCTCTGTGTTCTTAGATACAGTTAGATCTATTTTTGAATAAGGAGGTTCATCTGGTTCTTCTCTACCTTCACTGGTCTCAGTCACTTCCTCTTCCTCCATCTCTGCTCCCTCCTCGCCTTCACTGGCCTGTTTCAGGTCTTGACTGCTGTCTGCAGATTTCAGACTGGCTCGATCCCTCATCGAGTCAACATCACCCAGTGATAGTTCACTTGTGCTACTTTTGTCACTGAGTTTGCCTACACTCAGAGACTCCTGATCTTGATCCTTGGCTACAGCATTTTGGTTGAGTTGTTTTCCCCCTCCACTGCTTACATAAAAGCCATTCTGAAAGTCCTCTGTCAGAAACTCTTGGTCATTGAGGCTAATGCCAGACAGCCCACTGTCAGCCACTGCTCCCCCAGCTACACTCACTCCTCCCACAACGGCTGAAACAGAGCCTGAGGAAGACTCAAAGTCCTCTTCTTCTTCCTCTACATTTCCTGTGGCACCTCCTTTACATGCGTCTCCACCAGAGACCATGTTGCAGCTTTCAAAGCCAGTGAGAACCTGTAGTATGTGAGGCAGTAAGCTTGACAGAAAAGCCTGAAGGCCAAGACGTACAATCAACTGCAGAATGAAACAGTCTGTATAAAGATAGAAACGCCCTCGCAGACACTGAGGATTCTCATAAATGTTGATGAGTGGCTTCAGTAAAAATTTATTTGCATTTTTGGGACCTAGTACTTTTGATATTGGTTCAAAAAGGTACCATGCAGCATAAATTGCTGTGGACTCTTCAAGCAATAAGGTGAGAATAAATGGCAATAAAATCTCAAGACCCTCAGCTGTGATGTTCTCACCAAGCAAGGTTTCAAGTCGCTGCCAAAGATGAAACACTACATCTCTTCCTTGTACATTGCAGACAGGCTGCATTTTAGTGTGATATGAAAAAATAAAATGATGCAGAGCAGCAAAATATGGAGGAAATGGAAAAGGGCTGGTGACAGAATTCAGTAATTGCCAGGGATTTGGAGGTGGGAGACCATCTCGAACAGCCGCATATTGGAAAAGCAGTGGTTTTTGGCAAGCTGGCAGTTTCTGGTTTTCCACACTAGAATGCTTCTCAATAAGAAGCAGAGTCTCAAGAGCATAATGCAATGGCAGTGGCACGTCACGAAGACTAGCTGAACACAGCTTAATGACAGCCTGAAATCGCTGGCTGAAGGGAGTGTCTGATTTGAACCCTTGGAGTTTGGAGGAATAAAACAGCTCGGCAATGACAACTCCAAGGGCCTGCATGTCCCTCTGGTAGAGGTGTGTATTAGAGGGCAGAGTGTCTTGTTCTGTGGTGCCTACACTTGTAGGATTCTGCACTTTGGCATGTAGACACTTCACTAGAAAATTGTTCAATTTCTCCAGTTCCTCCAGAGGTTGTAATGGGTTGAAGCCTTCAGGAAGAGTTATTTTAACTTCATCTAAATTTGTTGCACCAACATTGCCCTCACAGTGCTTTTTGTTTCCTCCTTTCGTCACCATAGAGCTGCGTAGGTTTGGACCTAGATTAGGTGGGAAATCAGTCCCTGGTGGCTGAGAGACCTGAACTGAATGGTCTGCACTGAGCTTACCAGGTGTTGTACTAACGCTTGTGCCAGAGCCAGAAGATGCCAATGAGTCAAGGGCTTCCATACCTTGTTCCAGCTCTTCATCTTTGTCAACCATAGTCCACCCACTCGATTCACATCCTGTGGTCTCTGGCACCTGTCCATCTATTCTGTCCGTTGTCGCACCAGTGTGAGGAAAGTATAGAGAAGGCACACTTCGAGAGGCAAGGCCTAGTAAAGGAGGTTCTGCTGGGGCATACTGAGATGGAGACAGGCGAGGTGGGTGAGGTTGGTCAAATAATTGTACAACACCGTAAGTGGTCAAATTGGTGTGGTTGTCAACAAGGTGCAGGCATACATTTTTGGCCTTGACAGCCTCTTTTCCTGACAATTTGTAACCAAAGGTGAGGTCTATCCAGTGATGCAGATGTTGGGACACTTCTTGACTCTCTAGAAGGTGCCGGTGGACCTCAATAAATTCTTCATAAGATTTGCACCAAGAAGGTACGTCCAGATCTGGCATGTCAGGATGGATGGACCGGAAAATAGAAGGATCTGTGTAAAACTCTGGAATGCATTCATCTGGGGTCCAGCTCTGCATTCGTTCCATGCTTGCTGGATACTCGTTAGGTTCCCACTGAGACCTCACATGACTGCATAACACAGATTTGGGAGTTTGCCGTGCTTTGTAGACATAATATGTTATGTCTGAAAGCACGTCTGAGATGTGATGAGGAAAGTGAAGATGGTCAGACTGTCCAGTGTTACCAGATACGAGTAAGCCACTGAGGTCTCCTCCTACACTGCTGCCCCGTACTCCATTGCTCACTGCTGCCAAAGCTTCTTTAGTCATCTCATAAGTAAAGTCCAGCTGCTTGTCACCCTTGTTTAGTCTAAATTTTGATCTCCGAAGATCACGGAATTTTCCAAATGGCACTGTAAAATCAACCACCCATGGAACAACTGGGTGGTAGTTAGGATCTCCATAACGACGGCCAGCTAATCGATTAAGTTCCATCAAGTAACGAAAGTTGCTAACTTTCCCATGAACCCAGTCTAAAACCAAAGTCTTAAGATCACCAAAGCAATCTTCACAAAGTGCCTTGTTATTCTGTACTAGTGTGCTGCTAGAAAGCAGAGCAGCATTTTCTTTATCAGCAACACTAGCCTCACTCTCTTCTGTCCTGAGATTTTCATAATGAGCCAGGTTAAGTTTGACTCTGCTGCAAAGCTGCTCATCGACTGCTATGTCTTGTAGAGATAGTTCTCCACAGGACAAACCAGCTGCATGGGAGGCCTGTAAGGCTATTAATATCTGGTAGATAATGAACAACACTTTTGCATGGCTGTTTGACAGCTTGGCTGGGCTGAAAGACACAATGTCATGTAGAGTATATTGAGTGTAAGGTAGAATGACATAAAGCATATCAGCAGTCTCAAAAAGACACTCTACAGGAAGAATATTTGGGCACAGGGCATCTGACTGAGACTTGGAAAAGCAAGAGGATGACAAAAGGTCTTTCTCTTTTGCTGGAGACATGGATGGTGACATTTTATCAGAGGTGATAAATGTGGTTTTGAAAAGTTTTTGCAGAGCATTGCGTATGGCATCAACAGCTGTAACATGCATCTGCTCGCAGGTCCCGGCATATGGCTGTACAAGTTTACAATGTGCCTCATACCACAGGTTTCTGAAAAATAAATAGTAAACATTCAGATATGAATAAAGATAAGATTTTACATAATGTTTACATGCATACCACATTTATAATATTGGCATTACCTGACATTATGTTGGGACACACACTGCATGGTTTTGATAAAAGAATGTGGTGAGTTGAGCTCATTTTGACTGTAACATGGATCACTTGCTAATCTATAGTCCAGTTTGCTCTTTCTTAGGCCTTGAATGCAAACTCGAGTCCAACCAGAAGGCAATTTCGTATGACTACCGTGAAGATAAGAGCTAACTTCTGTCTCATTGCTACTATTAAAACGCGGACAACGCAGGATCCTTCTCTCCCTGAGACCCGTCACCCAGCGAGTAGGCACTAGAGCTGTAAGCTCTGTGGGCTGAGGTCCGGGCCCCAGTTGATGTTGGTCAATGCCCAGGTCTTTCCCCACCGCATCTATAAGCCAATCCATAGTGACTGGTGCAAGTAACAGACACTCTGCAAGTCTTGTTCCATTCACAGCATCATTTGGATCTGATGACACGCTCTTAAAGCAATACTCTCCTCCAGCTCTAGGACAAGAAAGAAAAAAAATAACAATACAATTTTAAAGTATGATAAGTTGAGAAGCGGTCATTGTGTAGCAGTTAAGTGTTATTGCGTCGTTTTTTAAAATAATATATTTCATAAGACAAGTAGTCATTCAAATAGATGGGCACACATTTGCAGTCTCTTGTTGGTCGCTTCCTACTTGTATGAAACAATACCCTTGTATTGTATAATTCTCATGATATCAACTCGTCCACTTGCATACGTGACCAGGCTATGCTGCTCAAATATACAATTCAAAAATGGTCAGAGTAAATCACACTTTTGTCGTGTTGGAAAAGTGTTAGCATAAACGGATACCGCTACGGAAATCAAGCAGCAAATTAATATGAACATCGCAAAAAAATATTTGGGATAGTTTACAAAGACTGAATATTAAAACATAAAACGACACTACCTTTATAATACAAGGGATGTGTAACTTACCGTTTGTCAAACTTGTAGCAAGCAGAAGTTAGCACTGAGCTAACAGTACCTTGCTAGTTTAAAGCACCGTTTTATGTCAGTCTTGTTTCAGATTCTCTCCTCTGACTTCGACGCACGGCATATACTGCTATATATATGCTTCATTTTGTATGTGAACAGCATCTGTCAGCTAAAACTCCACTCTGGTGTTTTGTTGTGCGCTTCGCAGAGCCATGTTTTCAGAAATCACGCCTCACGTGACAGCACGCCCGTATCACGTGACAGCGCGCTTGTGTCATGTGACAGCGCACATGCGTCATTTGACTGGGGGACTGCACTACATTTGGATCGTCTTTACTCGGTTTACCATACATGTGATAGGTGTTTCTTCCCTTTAAGTAGTTTCCATTATTTCTTACAGCATATCTACTCTCCACGATAAATTTGCGCCTGTTTTCTACGATTAAGAAAACCGTCCAGTAGATGTCGTCCTTGTATTTCGCTTTATTTCTATTGTATATTTTGTGCTGCCTGGCTTATTAAATCCCCAAATGTAGGCGTTTTTTTTTTCTCTTGTGTTTGTGTACCAAAAATGCTCTGTTTATTTTTTGCAATGCTATTTTTCAATGTCCCAAACACACAGTGGTATTTTAGTGAACATTTAGACAGATGTAGTGGTGATAGAAGTAAATCAGCATTTAAAAGGCATTAAAGATAATTAGTAAATTTGGTCACGCTCGTCAGTCAATAAAAGTTCTACTCCCTCTAACAATACCGTCGATCGATGATTAATAATTCCTGGAATGTACATTGTTTTTCAGACTTTTACGGACAAGAATTAAAAGAACTAAAAACATTAGGGCCAGATAGAATAATGGCTTGAAGAACAAAACTCTCAAAGCAGTTTATGATTGTAAAAACTGAACTGCACGGACTTTTAGTAGACTATAGGTGTATTCGTTTCTTTTTGCACACACTGAAAAGAAAATAAATCGTGTATTTTAAAAGCCTAATAAAAAAAACATATAGTCTGAAAATAGGCCTTAAATAATTGCTCTTTCTACAGGCTTCAGGCAACTTCAAAAAGTTGAAGAGTGTGTGGAAACAAAGCTTTTTAATTGTCAAAAGTAGCCTGAATGTCAGATGTTTGCAAAGATGCACAGTGCTGTCTGCACAGGAGCCCAGGCATGTCCAGCCTTTGTCCAGTCACCTTCATTGTGATTCGTCCCCACACTCTCATGCCCCCGCCTTTCTCCATCGCGCCTCAAAAGCAGGATCCATGGAGGAAAAGCGCCTGTATGTTTGTGACTCTTGAGTATGGCTTTGCTCAGAATCCTCAGATATGTGCGCTCAATTAAGGACCCACTTATCCTTTTCCTAAGTCCGGTGCTTCTTCTTCCTTTGCCTTTGGTGATCGGGACACCGGTATGTAAAGTATCCTACACCATCTGGACCAATGTCTTTTTTACTGATTAATGTTTTTTCTCGGCAAATGATGGTGATTTAACAACAAGTCCATATATGTTTGTGGGGGTTATCTACCTCAGAATGATCTGCACCTATGGAGTTAAAGAATAAGTTTAGTAAAGGGGGTGGTTGCACCTGCTGCACTGGACCCTGGGATCTCCTCAGCCTGGGGCCGGACCTCACTGTGGTTTTAACCCGTTGCTGTAAATATTAAGGGTCATGCCCACCGTGAGAACCCCTCTGCACCCTACTTGATTTTGTCAGAGACAAGCACATTTGCTGCTGACATGTTATTATAGACAAAGATCACAAAAGATACGCAGTTACGTATGTAACTAGCCGGGTTCAGGATACGGATCTAGAGTGTTGATAATCATTTACTCCAGCGCATCCTTTAAACACAGGCTGTTTGGGCTCAATGTGCACTTGAAGAGAGCACCTGTTTATCTTTACTCTTTGAACCATCATAATTTCAGATGCCCAATGGTGCCCCACTACATGTTTAGGTATGTATAACAAGAGCACTCACATGTGTATGTGCCTCTGTGCAGGAGGCAGAATGTGCCTATGTGATTGTGCTGATGGCTGTGTACTGGTGCTCAGAGGTGCTGCCTCTGGCTATTACTGCTCTGCTGCCAGCTCTCCTTTTTCCTCTGTTTGGGATCATGGAGTCAAAATATGTGAGTGCTCAAAACTGTTGAGCTATAGCCTGCATATTCAGCCTTGCTAATGCACTGTGTGGTCATGTTCCAGGTGTGTATGCAATACCTGAAGGACACAAACCTGCTGTTTGTGGGGGGGCTGATGGTGGCGGTGGCGGTTGAGCACTGGAATCTACACAAACGCATTGCTCTACGAGTCCTACTCTTTGTAGGTGTTCGACCGGCCCTGTAAGTTACTGTTACTTAATGATAATCTCTCAGATAAAAATGAGAGCTGATAACATTTTATATGCAATTGTACTTTACAGATAGTGAGATTGTACTTTAAAGATAGTACTGAGAAAGCTGCACAGTTGTTTACGAAACTCTTATCATCTGTCAGTTTGATGTTAGGTTTTATGGGGGTCACAGCCTTCCTGTCCATGTGGATCAGTAACACAGCAACCACAGCCATGATGGTGCCGATTGTCCAAGCTGTTTTGGAACAGCTCAACAATAATGAAGCAGATATTCCTCATATTCTAAGCTCTGAGCAGCTTCAGACATCAGATAGTGACAACAAACAGCTGGCTGAGAAACAGAGTGAGACACAAGGTGGATCTTGGTTTCGTCTTTATTTACAGTTTATTTCATCTTTAGGAACAAATACAGGTATAAGTGTCTCTTGTTTATAGGTCCTGTTATTGTAACATTCATCGATGCTGAGGCAGAAGCGGCAAAACATAAGGAGGCCGCTGAGAGAAGAAGGATGTGTAAAGGGATGACTCTGTGCGTGTGTTATGCAGCCAGCATTGGGGGCACAGCCACTCTGACAGGGACCGGTCCAAACCTTGTGTTCAAGGGCCAGATGAACCAGTAGGTCCCCTTTATATATAAGGTTTTCAGTCGTTGTACTTTTGTTTATTGTTTTTGTTGTTGTGCTCAGATTATTTCCTGATAATGGAGATGTGATCAACTTTGCCTCTTGGTTTGGTTTTGCATTCCCTAACATGATTCTCATGCTTGCACTGGCTTGGCTGTGGTTACAGTTTGTCTTCATGGGTTTTAAGTAAGTTCAATGATATTTCAAAGGTAATTGCAGTTGAACAGAGTAAAGCATAACCTCTGCATTTTATCATAAAAATGTGTTTGTGAATTCACAGCTTCAGGAAGACGTGGGGATGTGGTGCAGAGAAGACAGAAAAAGAAATAGCCGCCTACAACGTGATCCGAGAGGAGCACCGGGCTCTGGGGCCCATGTCGTTTGGAGAGATCAGTGTCCTGAGTCTCTTCATTCTCCTGGTGGTGCTGTGGTTCACCAGGGACCCAGGCTTTGTCAGTGGATGGGCAACAGATATCTTCAACTCTAAAGCAGAGTGTGTACACAATGCCATTCATTGTCTTTGATCTTACGTGCTCCTTAACATTCTGTATTGCTATTAGGTATGTGACAGATGCCACAGTGGCCATTTTCATTGCCGTACTTCTTTTTGTTCTACCATCCAAGCCCCCACGCTTCTGTTCATGGAGAAGTTACAGTGACCAAAGTAGGCAACAGTTTTAAAAACAGTTTATGTTAAATAAATGTATTACAACAATTTAACATACAAATGATGGGTTCATAGTGCTGAAAACTCCACCACTTCTGACTTGGAAAGTGGCCCAGAAGAAATTACCTTGGGGTATTGTCCTTCTTCTTGGAGGGGGATTTGCTCTGGCAAAGGGTAGCGAAGTAAGTGATTACACTGCCTGAACCATAAGATGAATATTGTATGGGTTGTATTTGGTTTAATTCATTTTCATATCTTCAGGAATCTGGTCTTTCCAAATGGATGGGGGACCAGATGAGTCCTCTGCAAAGCATTCCTCCTTGGGCCATAGCTATCATCTTATGCCTGCTGATTGCTACTTTCACAGAGTGCACCAGTAATGTGGCCACTGCCACACTCTTCCTACCAGTCTTGGCTTCAATGGTAAGATGTCCAGAGACAGTAACACGTGCATGGTCATCAGAGGGCATTTTTAAATATACAGTGAGGTGAAGTTGCATGCCTTAGCTCTCCACTTATTCTTAACCATTTCCATTCAAACCAGTGAATTGTCTATTTCCCTGTATCTATGGTTTCTGTTCTAAATGGCCATTCAAGCTGAATGTGTTTGGTCCCCTTCCCGGGCCCCTCCTCCCATTTTCAGTCTGCCAAACACACCAATTCAACCCAGTGGCATGTACTGTTGTCCTCATCTTCTTCCAACAGCAAAAGAATGGCATCCCTGTGATTGGTTGTACTCAAGAGACTGCCAAACCAGTGTACAGAAAGAGCCAGGCAGTGCTACTGGACAAGTTTTCTTTCAACTTTGTTTATTTTTGAAACTGCACTTTGCACTTGTAAAATCCTGGTGTGCACATTTCCAACATTTTCTCAGATCTGTTCTGTCTTGTAAGATTTTCACATGCAGGGTTTTCCTATTTTAGATGTCATGACTCAGCCTGGAGTCTGCAGATTTTACATCTTAATCACACACACCTAATGAGAGTTTTGCTCCACACTGAAGAACACATGGTTGAGTTATGACTCAGTGATTACAGTGGTCAGATGGACCACTACAGGATTCTGTCATAAAGCTGTGTTCATCCCTATCTTTGACTGGTCAAACTTTGCCATTGTTTCAGTCTCAGTCCATTGGGATGAATCCACTGTATGTCATGGTGCCATGTACTCTCAGTGCGTCATTTGCTTTCATGTTGCCTGTGGCCACACCACCAAATGCCATTGTTTTTTCGTATGGATACCTCAAAGTAGCTGACATGGTGAGTTTCTGTTTGTGGATTTATATTAAATGATTATTTACTTCTACAACTATTACATTGGAGCCAGACAAAACATGACCTAATATTGTATGTTTTCCCTTTAGGCCAAGACTGGGATTGTAATGAATATAATTGGTATCCTTTGTATAACATTGGCCATTAACAGTTGGGGCAAGGCTATGTTTAATCTGAACACTTTTCCCTCCTGGGCCAACGTCACCGGAGTGTGAGTCTGTTCTGATGGAGACTTGAGTCCAGCTTCTTCAGCCCACAGCAGTCACACAGTGGCCTCTGCTCATGGACAGTACAGAGACACATGCGCACTGTCCTGCCTGTGCAGGCTGCTGCTCGCTAATCTTTGTCCTTATTGTCAATGTCTGGTTAGAAAGTGTGGAGGTATGAAAAGCAATGAAGTGACTGTCTGCAGCTTTTACATGACGACACTGTGCAGCAAATACTTCGGAAATAGAGTGTTATGAGAAGATAAATGAATATGAATACAGTGAAATGTATAGTAGTAAATTCTTTGCAACACGTGGCTATAATCAAAGTACATACTGTACTGTAAAGTCTTATATTGTTAAGATGCACAATTAATTACTTAAGACAGTGAATTTAATGGTTGTGCTGCCACCTGTTTGTCTGCAAGGGAATATAATTGCCTGGCCCGGAATGTTCCACCACATGGCATTACATTTATCTATCTTGCCTTTATTCAATTCCTTTTTTTATTTAAATATATGCTATGTTGTGAAACATTGCAGATAAAGCAATAGCATCTCCTTGGAGGCAGCAGGTGGCAGACACCTTTAATATTTCTTGCATTCATTCAAGGATCTGGCTGCAGCAGAGAACTTTAAACAAATGTAATGCCATTCATTCCTCACATTTTTTATTTAACTACATACTTATGAATTTAATTAACCAAGAAAAATGAATTGATCACACTATGCTTTTCTCTACCAGCATCACTTGAATTTTGAAACTGATACAAAAACATTAACATGTGCCTTACTACAAACATAAATCAGTCATGTTTACTGGACTAAATTAAAGGACTGTTGTATATCTGTATTATTTTGGTTTTGATTAAAAAGCAGAATACATCATTTTGTTGAGTACTTTATCTCAATCTTTTTCACGAGTCATTTTTTCGTCATACAAGATCTGGTGAGGGTGTGTGTGAATATAATGGCAATGTTTTAATACTGTGGGATATCTGACTAAAATTGCATTGTTGTCAGACTTTGATAATGCCAGACAAATATTTCCTCACAACTCTGTTCGATTAGTCGAGGTGTTGTACATAGGTACGTAATAAGTCTCATGATCTTCAAAATACAGTGTTGAAAGCCACAACAATCTGGCAGTCAAAGGCCACACCTAATGTATGTAGTAAGATGGCATTGTCCACCTGGTTCAGACATTGCATAAGCCAATGGTCAAGTATCTGGTCTGGTGGTGTGCTCTTGCGTCACTCCCATTATAGGCTCAAATAAGGTAATCTTTTACAGTTCAGAACAATTTAAAGATGTGCAATATTTTTCAATTTTGCACAAAAATCATTACAAACCATTACATCTGATGGTTGGAAAACAAATCCAAATACTGACTCAGCTTTCTTGGACAATTAAAATGTAAGGCAGTTTAAACAGTTGGTTGCAAAGAGCGATTGAAATAACTATGATCTTGCTCCCTGCTTGTGGAAAAGGCTTATGTAATTACAGTGCCTTTCTCTTTCCTTACTGCCTTTTATCCACCCACTCATTATCCAATTGAAACACATGCCATACCTTTTACTACCAAGCATGAATACATACTGTATATTCATGACCAGGAGCTTGAAAACCTGCAACCTTGCCTATGAAGTAGATTGCACTGGCTGTTTGTAAATGACTTTTTCTGCTTACTGAGAAACAGCAGCTATTCTGATGAGTAAGCTAGTTCAATGGCTTAATGAGTGACTTTTGGGGTAAATTGAATGTCTTCTTTGAAGAATCCAGGTATAGCTTAGCCAAAACATTTCCGTTTATCTTTCCTGTATCAGTTACGCATGAGGACAATATGCAGCCTGTGTGATAAAATCATCGCTTCCTGGTGCATAGAGACTTTAGTGTGGAAATGGTTTCGGTTAGCAATTTGAGCAGCCAATTAAGCCACAGACAGAAGCCATCTTTAAAAGACAAAGATCCAGTGCCTAGACAAAAGGCCTTTCATGCACATTGTACCAAAGCCATCTATCCAATGCTGTTCTGGCTTCACTTGGTTTTGGTGTGCATGTGGTATATTACAAAGACATTCGTAATCTATATTAATTAGTGTAACTAGTTGTTCATAAATTACAGGACCTTAATTCAGTTCAAGTTTCTTTATATAGCTCATTTAAAAACAACTTCAGCTGCCCAAAGTGCTTCACATAAGTCAAAAAACAAATAATGCATCTGTCACCTTTATGAAGACCTTAGTGTACATACATGTTGGGTTCCCATGTTTTCTGGAGGCATTACATTGACTTGCATTAATTTCCTGGAGACTGATCCCAACCTTAACCATAGTGACTAGTTCTTTCTGTTTTACTTTTGGCAACACTGAACGTGCCATTTATTCAGGTGTTCAGTTGAAGCGTATGACCACAATCACACAGGCAGTTTCACCATTTCAAGAGCACCCCTAGCATTTCCAGGTGTAATAAGAGGTGTGCTGCAACCCAAGTACTGTCTCTCCCTAAACCGATAATTTACCTAAACATGAAGTTGGCAAGGAGCCTTAAATTGGCACCGCCTGCTGAGTCAAAGTCTATGTACAGGTATTCAGGGACACTTGGAGTTGTTGGTGCTAAAAGAAACCATGGTAAAAGGCCAGTGATGGTCAATAAAACATGGCTTTGAATAGCAGACTCATAAACATTATCTGACATTTATGCTTCATGTATTATATTTCCGAATGTCTAATGTCCTAAACAGAATAACACTCCTGCCACTTAATGCAACCAGACCTCAACAGAGAGAACATGTGGTGATTTAATTCAATTCTAACTGAGCTGTATTTAGGACAACATAGTCTTTGTATTTATAGGTTCAACTTTCTGTTATATCCAACATTTGAGAACCTTTTCCCATTCAAAATATAACCAATAATATGTTGTTTTAAATGCTTAATCACTATGGCAAAGGGCCTATTTTTCCTCAGCTATGGATAGACTATAGTAAGACTGGAATGTCTCACATAGTTTTTCATTAATGAGCCTCCTGTAATTTGGTGAATCTTTAGGCTATATGCCAACTGCAAACACCTCTACACTGCTGCCACCTGCTGGTTACACAGAGACTTAAAGTGGAACTAAACACTTTAAAATGATAGTTTCCTGGTTTAAAAAGCCTAAATCTAACTTTGTGCTGCCTTCAGTGGCCTCTGCAATTCCCAGTAGTTGGTGATATCAAGAAAGACTGTCCTGATCACAGCCAGGTGTTTCTAATCAGGAACACCTGGCTGAAAGGGGCGGAGTCTGAAGCGCGGATGTCTGTTGTTTGACCAATCAGACGGCTCTCTATACCCCTAAAGCCGCGCCCCTCTTCCGCTTCCCTCACTCTTTTCTTTACCTCATAAGTACTGCCCACTTTAGCAGCGCGTATTAAAATGTAGTTGTAAAAAGTATTGCTGTAAAATAATATTGAAACCTATTATTTCTTTATCACATGGCAAAAAAATGCTGCCACTTGCTGAAAATACCATGTCCTAACAGAAAAGTAGGGCTAGGGGCCTTGTAAATCTTAAAATTATGTTTTTTACACCTCCACTGACTGTCCGCGTGCCCTATCCCTGTCAAAGTCCTCATGACCCACGTGGCTCGCTGCAGTGTTTCTCTTTTACAGCCTCTCCTGATGCACACATACCTCTTAGACACTCCAGGCTCTGTTAAAACGACTTGTCGCGCCGTGTTAAAACTTCAAAATCACAGCAAACATGCCTCAGATCTTACTATGCACTTATCTGAGGCACTGTTGCTTAACAACTCGTATTCGCTCTATTTTCCCTGTTGGTTTTAAGACCGAAACAGTCGAACTGGTTAAAATGTCTGTACCTTTGGTAAGTCTGTGGCCTGTGCCGAGATCTGAGATAAGACATGGATTTAATTGCAATAGTTAAATGTTTGCTTTTATAATTTTATTCCTGTGTAGTTTCTGTCCCAAATGATGTCGTATTTAGTGAATTTTGTCAGTACAATTTTCTGTGGTCACCTGGGCAGAGTAGAATTGGCGGCTGTGTCTCTGGCCATATCTGTGAGTATCCTGTCATGTCATTAAAATAATATGTGCAACATTATGAAACTGTATTCTTCCCCACAGGTAATTAATGTTACAGGTATTTCAATAGGAGTTGGTTTGGCCTCAGCATGTGACACTCTGATTTCACAGGTTTATATCTGATCTTTTCACTCATTGAGTTAACAGTGGTAGTGGTTTACATGGTGTGTCTGCTTATAGACTTTTGGAGGGGGAAATCACTTCAGAATTGGGGTCATTCTTCAACAGGCCATACTCATTCTTTTACTGGCATGTTTTCCTTGTTGGGCTATTCTGATAAACACTGAGCCCATCCTGCTGGCAGTGAGGCAGGAGCCTGAGATAGCAAGGTAAGATTTTTTTTTTTTTTTTTTTTTTTTTTCTGTTTTGTATTTTGTTTTGCACAGCTAGGCCTACTGACTGATTCTGTCCTTGATCCTCAGGTTGGCTCAAATGTATGTGAAGATCTTCATGCCAGCCCTTCCTGTAAGTGTTTTGTCATTTTATTGTATTTTTTACACATAAAGATGGATTCAAGGTGCATGTGTGTGTGTCCTTTAAGGCAACATTTATGTTTTCCCTTCAAATAAGATATCTACAAAACCAGGTAGGCCTAATTCTATTCTTCGTAAATATTACATAATCTATCAAGGGGAAACAAGCTTTTATTGGGGGGAATTGGCCAATATTTGATGTAGTTTTTAGTGTTTAAATGGAAAAAGGTGCACAACAATATGAAATGGCATGAAATGAAATCTACTTTTAATTCAATTTAAAATAATTTTAGGGAATCATATGGCCTCAAGTTATCACTGGTCTTGTGGCCAATATCCTTAATGCTCTCATCAATTATATCGTCATCTTTGTTCTGAACCTGGGATTGACGTGAGTATGAAATGAAGCAGGTGGCTGTACCACTGATCACACTTACCTTCTTTCTATTGCCTTGTTATTACAGAGGTTCAGCAGTAGCCAGTTGTCTGTCCAACTTTGCTATGGTTGGAATTTTATGGGTCTATATTATATCCAAAGGTCTTCATAAGGCTACATGGGAAGGTGGGTTCATTCTAGTAACACACTGCATTGTTAGTTATATTCAATACTGTGCAGCTTTAAGTTGAATTAAGTTGAATTTTTTTATACCCAGGTTGGTCCATTGATTGCTTAAAGGATTGGGGTTCATACCTTCGCTTAGCCATCCCCAGTATGGTCATGCTGTGTGTTGAGTGGTGGACATATGAAATTGGAGGCTTTTTAGCAGGTTTCTTCCCACTTTATATTTTAATCATGATTTGACATTGAACAATATTAGATTAAACCAAACTCTGTTATTCAGGTCTAATAAGTGAAGTGGAATTAGGAGCTCAATCAGTTGTCTTCCAGCTGTCTAATATTGCATACATGGTGACTATACAAATACCATTTATACAGTATTTCCAATTTAGCAGATTTATATTTCCATATGATTTCTAGTTTCCTATGGGATTTAGTGTGGCCGGGAGCGTAAGAGTTGGAAATGCATTGGGAGCGGGAAATACAGACCAAGCAAAGTTGAGCACTAAAGTGACATTGTTCTGCGCTGGTAAGGGTTAAGTAAACGCATTGGTGAATATCATTGAATACTTGTTTAATGATTCATGTAGCAACTTCTCATTAAAATAAAAGTGTAAAATTAAGTGGCAGGTGTCATTTTTTTTTTTTCCACAGTATCAGTGTCTGTCTGCTTAGCCACACTTGTAGGAGGCCTCAAAGATCACATCTCTTTTGTTTTTACATATGATGAGTGAGTATATTAGATATTTATATCTTAGAAAGCATGCAGCTTATAAGTGTGTAGTGTAGAGATTGACCAGTAGGGTTTTGTTTTTTTTCATGTCTGATGTCAGTACAGCTTTTGATTACTTTCCCCAAATCATGTACTATGAGTTTACTACTGTCTCCCTCCAAACTCTTTTTACAGCAAACCTATAGAGAAAAAATGTAAATATCAGCTCAATATATCAGTTGGACTATCTGTAGTGTAGAGTATTGTATTATCTTGGTGAGACAATACAGTGTGACATGGACAGATTATTTAATCTGTCCATATGATGCACTGTAACCATAGTCATAGCCACTTATTGTACAGACAATATAATGCACTTGAACTGCTATTTATTCTTGTCCATTATCATTCGTCTTATTGTGCAGTTTTGTACCTTATAGCTTTTCTTTTCTGGCACAGGGTTGTGTTAGTTTTGTGCCTATTGTAAATCTTTATTGTATAATTTATCTTGATTTTGATTGCATTGTCCTGCTATTCTTGATCTTTGCATAGCAACACTGTAATTTCCCTATTGTGGGACAAATAAAGCTTTATCTTATCTTAAATAGTACATAACTATTACAATCAAACATTTTTTCTCATCTTTCTTTTCTTGCAGACAAATTAGGAAAAGGGTTTCTGATATTATATCTTTTTATGCCCCATTTATTCTCCTAGATGCAACTTCAGTAAGTACATGGGTCTTTTAAGAGTAAAGTAAAAACTTACCAGTGTATGTGATCTGTTTTCTTGCTTGCATGACCAGGCTGCTTGTGGATGCATCATCAGAGGAGCAGGTAGACAAAAAATTGGGGCTTTGTGCTATGTTTTGGGTTATTATGCCATTGGGTTTCCCATTGGATTGCCCCTGATGTTCACAGCCAAACTAGGAATAAAAGGTATTTATTGTGGACTTGTTTTTATGTTGTAGGTTATTTTGTCTTTTTGGTGCATGTTGTGGTTAGAGGGATTCATGCAAACCTCTGGATGCTGTTATTTAGAACTGGCGTATTTTACGTGTTCAAGTTAAAGTTTTAAACAATGTGTTGCAGGTCTTTGGACAGGTTGGTTTGTCTGTGTGTTTTTACAATGTTTGTTCCTGGTCATCTACATGGTTCGAATGAACTGGGAGAAGGCAACAGCAGAGGTATTAATCATACGTTATTATATCATTTTTTTTCATATATGTTTTATATTTGAGCATTGTCTTGAAGGCCAAAATTCGAGCTGGAGTCAGTGAAACCTCTGAAGGTATACCTTATGTTTTCTTTCAATTTTATTTATGTAGTCCAGCCATATTAGGTCACAAGCCAGATAACAACAATTCCTAATTAGAAGAGCAGTCAGGATAAACCTTATGTGAAATAAAAAATTATTGTACAGTGAACTGTTGGACCACATTAACAACAATATGCTACAACAAAAGTACAGTGCTATGATATGTGCATCAGGACAGGAAAAGAGATGGGAACTTCTTTTATTGACTTTATTATATTTATAACAATGTTTTCCAGTTATGCAGTGTTATGGCGCAGCAGGTGATCAGCCAGACTTCGTGGAGCTGGTCCACACTGGGCCTTCAGCAGGAGGCAGCTGTGGATCAGAGGAGCTTTCACATACAGCTCTGATACTACGCAGAGGCCTGGCCCTGGCAGCAATGCTCTTCATTCTGGCTGTGGGAATCACTATAAATGTATTAGTCCAAAATTTGATAAAGTGATTTACTCTAGTTATCGTCTTGATTGTTGGAGTAATTAAGGTGTTAATCTAGTCGTTATGCATCTGTTTGCATCAGAGCACAGGGTTGTTGGTCTGTCATCAAGGTTTTGTCTGAAGGAAACATGATAAATGTAACACTGTTCTACAATCCAAAATTACACTGCAAGTCAGATTAAATGTAATAATGAAATTATCTTCTTGTATCATTTTGAACTACTAGAGTTGAAAAATTACTAGAATAATGTGTACTATTGGGCCAATATAAAGAAATAGTATATGCTTCTGGCAGAGGCACAATTAAATGGATGGTTATTCCCAGAGCAAAAAGTCCAGCAGCAGATAACACAGTGATTCCTCTTCTGATGATGAGCTGAGATGAAGACAATTGACCTGCTGACCCTGCTCTGTGTCTATCAGCACAATCAGGTGTGTGGGCATCAGGCAGCTGTAATAGAAATACACAAGATACTACAAATGTATAGATATTACATAAAATATTACATTACATCAAGCACTGTAACAAACCCACAGTTTGTGGTAGGTCCACGTCAATGTTCTTATGGGCTCGTTTTAAAGCCTACAAATAAATAAATAAATATTTTATGCAAAAAAAATGTAATCTCATCACAGTCATACCAAGACTTCTCAATTTACCTCTTCTGTCATTCTCTTCCAGTTCAACTTGAAAATGACAACAATAAAGAAGGTGGACTGTACAATCACGCAAATTAGCAGGCCCAACCAAAAACCTGTGAAGAGTAAACAAGGTTTGTCACCACTTCTATCTTGTGTAATGCTTAAATTGAATACTTTACTCACCAAAGGTCCTCAATTTTGCCACAAATATAAATGTCACACTGAGCGAGAGTCCAATGCCGTAGTATCCAATGAGGTTAGCCACAGCTGGGATCATCTGTTTTCCGCTGCCCACAAAGATGCCTGTGCAGACACACTGCAAAACAATCGTTTTCAGTGTTCTATTCATTATATACATGCCAAGGAAAAGGTTAAGAACTTACCACCAGACCATCAAAGAACTGTAGAAAACAGTACACATTCATCAAATGAGCTACCAAATCTATAATCTTTCTGAAAGACACAAAATATATTGATATATAGTAAAGATGTTGAATTTAAAAATGTAAACTTAAAGCATAATTATTTTTGGCAAATCTGACCCTCTGGTTCAACTACCACTATACCTCCTCAGTCAGTAGCACCTCCAAAATGTGATCAATTTAACTTACTTGTCAGAGGTAAAGATGAGGCCAATTACATTTTTAGCAGAACCAAGTACAACACCCTCAATCAAGGCAATGCTTGCTGTAATCAAAATAAATTCAAACAAGTATATTAAGCAATCACCAAAATGTCTAAAAGTCTCAGACCAACCTGCAAGTGCGAGAGAGATTTTACAAGCAAGAATCGCCCTAGAGGTGTCTCCTGCTCCGAGAGCATTACCCACTCGAGCACAGGCTGCAGCTTGAACACCCAGAGGGAACTGGAAAATTTTATTTGAAAATATTACAATTGTTAATCAGCATTTTTAATTAAATAATTCCATACCATGTATGTTATTAATGCCACCATCATAACTGCATGTTGGGCAGCCAGTTCATCCTCACTCAACATTCCTGGACATTCAATTATGAGTATTTTTTATTTTATTTATTTACTAAAAATGCATGCACTGGGCAGTACCTGCAAGAAATCCTCCTATTTCATAAACCCACCACTCAAAACACTTCATCATTGTGGTGGGAATGGCTAGTTTCATGTAGGAGCCCCACTCATGCAGTGATTCCACAGACCAGCCTGTAGGGGGAGCCAGACAGTAAGGGAAAACCTTGTCAGAGATTTCTGATCATAACTGACACTTACCATCCCATGTTGCTGCATAGAGCTTTTGCCATCGAATATATGCAAATAGAAAAATGCATATGTAAATCTGAGACAGAGTGTTGGATACTGCAGACCCACTGCAGGCACACATAGTGACAAGTATATTTAACAACAATAAGTTAATAAAGTCTATCTTAACTTTCTTGAATACTCACCTCACCCCCAGATTCAGCCAGTACAGAAGGATATAGTTAGTTCCAACATTGGCGATATTTGCCATCAGCCCAGTATATACTTGAGGCAGTGTTATACCCTGTATACAACACATACACTAACTACTAGAACTTAAAAGCCATTTCAAATTAAACTTCAGTTTAGCAGACTTTGACAGAGGAACTCTTTACAAATTACTTAATCTGATTTTCTGCACCTGGTTCTGCAGGTAGGACACTTGAAGGTGGTGAAGAAACATTGCCTGAAGAGCAAAGATCCACATGCATTTTCTATTGCATGTCTATTCAGGGTTTTTTTTTTAGTTTTTTTTTTTTTTTTTTTTAGAAAAATACATTAATTTGGATACAGTACTTACAGGTACAGCTGGAAGGTAGTATGTTATATACAGCTGTGCTATTCTGCAACAAGAAACAGCACATATAAATGATTTTTCTGACACCCACTATCTCACAGGTTTCCCATTGCACTGTATTTTCATGCATTGTATTGTATTTTTTTGCATTGTATTTTCAATGTTGTTTCTTCTAAGACGGTCTTGTTACCTGGCAACCTTGGGGTCCTGTCCCAGACAGAGCAGGATAGCCTGCGCGTTGATGAGCAGGGCCCAGCAGGGCAGACAGAAGAGCAGCAAGATGAGGACGCCCCTCTGCAGAATCACTCCAACATGCAACAGGTTCTTACCCCCAAAAGTCTTGGGAATCACAAATATATCAGGAAACAATCATCTATGTTGTACTGTAATATATATTTCCAAACCTGAGACACCAACGTATCACAAGCCATTGCTAGACCAAATCCTGTTGCTGCTGTAGTAACATTGATTGTCTAGGAAAAAAAAAAAAAGAATCTAAATATTAGTAGCACTTTGAATTTAATTGTTATATGAAATACAGCACAGTTACTTTTTATAATAACAATGTTTAAGAGATCAGACTCTTTTTATAGGCAATGTTCAATACATTACTATATGTACTTACCGCAGAAGCCAGGCCATATCCAGCCATTACCTCATTTCCCAGATGCCCACAGAACATGGTCACCACAAACGGCAGAAGATAGTTGAAGATTCGAGAGAACAGCTACAATAATATGTCATTAATAAGTTCAGTTCAGCTCGAAAATATTTTTGCTACAGGCAGCATCCTTACCAGAGGCCCCGTCATTGTAATGATATGGGACAGCTCCTCTCTATAGGTCAGTGCAATCCTATGGCACAAAGACTGCTCCATGTTCACTGCAAAGGTACCACCAATGGTCTGCTGGAAAGATAAGTCTGTTTTCTAATATCGGTTTAAGCACTTGTTGAAGACTGATGGGATAGTTGTGGTAATATGATGTAGTCACAGCTGCTTTGGAAAGCAGCCAAAACAACAAATAGTGTCAGAGACCAGTACAATCAAAGCAGGCTTTTTGGATCCATGTTTTGATGTCAATTTTTTCTTCGAAAGAAAAATAGAACAGTCTTATAAGAAAATGTATCCTCACAATCAAGTCACACAGACAGTTTACAATATTATTCTACAATTTATTAACATAAAAAGCCCAGATTGTTGCTGAAAACAACAAAGTACATACATTACATAAAAAAGTGATCATAATATACGAGTACTTGACAATTACATAATTATATAATTATGCTACGTTATATTAAATATTAATATATATTAAAATAACAAATGGAGATCTGTAATATTGTATTGAGAAGAGGAATACTCATGTTTCTTTTTGCAGCACATGGGACAATGAAAGGCAAATACAACCATTTAACATTTAATTTAATCATATTCAAAATCACAGCATAGCCTAGTTCATTGTTGTTGGATTCGGAACAACAGAGTGGAGGGGTCAGTTGTGTTGACCCAGTTCAAAGTGGAGTTAGTCTGTGAGGACTGTGATTCAGGGAGAGGTACCAGGAAGTGCACAGACACGCCTATCGCCAGAATTGCCACAGCCCCCAGTACCACGAGGCCACGTCTGAGCAGTAGCTGACAGGGGGACAGAACACCACCTCTCCCCTGATGCTCATTCAGCTTCACTGCCTCGTCACCTCGTGGGTATGTAGCTTTGTAGCCATCTACCGTCTGGGAGAGAAAATAATACAAATTATTGATTACTGTAACACAAAACCACACAATAACATTACCTGAACACACATTTCAGATATCTGATCTTGTGTTTTCAAACAATTATTATTAGTATGCAAGGCATGACATATTCATGTCCTTTAAGACTTCAAAATAAACTAATAATATAAAACATCTAATATGCTACTCACGTTTCCAGTTTCAGATGTGTGTACAGAAGTGTCATTATCCGTAGTTTCTAATGGAATTTTTTCATTTATTAATGCCGAGTTAGTTATTTTGTGTGCCCGTTTCACAGCCTGTAACATGACCAAAACAATTGCAATTGTAAAGTCCAATGCAGCAATGGCTAAAGTCATAATTTAATTAGGCTAATATTTTAGACAAAAGTTTACCTCATCTGTCATAGTCTTCCAGTTCAACTTAAAGATGATGAGGATGATATAGAAGGTGGATTGCAAACATACACAAATTAACAGTCCCAGCCAAAACCCTATGTAGAAAAAGATACTTAACTATGATACTTTTCTGCCAGTGTTACTGAAGAAGGTATTTTATCTACTAAATAATATGGAAATGCCACATTAGGATCATACTGCGCTTTATTTCTAAAGGCCTTAACGCTAGTCAAATATCATTTACTTGTTTCTGTGGCCATAGCTGCCTTATGACAAAATGATCCATGATACACCATATGTCTGCATTCATTTATACAACTTTATCCTCCCAAGATAACACCCATTGAGTTAAGTCTACACATCAACACATACAAGGCTGAGAGAACATATTGATGGGTTTCAGTTGATGCTCTGGAGGGAATTGTTGCAAAAGATGGCGGCAAAGTCAGGTTTTGGATTTAAGACTTGGAATCACTATTATTAGCTATCATATTACGTAATGTAATATGATGGCTCATAATACAATAATATCACAACTTTGCAATACATTTAGAAAATCAATATATTGCACAGGATATTCTGTGATTCATCACAAACGCATTTTAAAAACAGTATATTTTTGTTAATCCTCTTCCTCCTCAAACTTAATATGAAATACACCCATTTTACAACCAGTGCATGTTAAATGTATTGCATTAATTTCATTTCTCTAAACAAGCAACAAAATTAGTGCTGCCACAAACTCTATTTCATAAAATATACCAAAAAATACTCATGACAATATATCAATACTGTTATTAAATATCACAATATGTCAATATTTTAGCCCACTCCTAATTTGGGCAATTATCACATTCTTGAGTCTAAAATTCGACAACAGTTCTTTAGTGAGAATCTTTCATAACAAGTAAATGAGACAAATATACATTACCTAACGTTTGTAGTTTTGCTACAAACGTGAGTACTAGTCCTACTGAGAGTCCAATGCCATAGTATCCAATGATATTCGCCACAGCCGCGATTTTCTGTCTTCCTGTGCCAACAAAGATGCCACTGGACACACACTGTGGACAGCAAGTAATCAATAGAATTCCCCAGATCATCACAGCATGCAAGAAGTGCAACTAAACATAAACATACCACAATGGCATCAAACAACTGTAGGAAACAGTAAGCAGTCATCAAGTGTGAGATCAGGCTCACTATTTTTCTGAAGGGTTTGTACAGATGAATAAACATGATGTACACAATGTAATATTAACATGTAAACTGTATTTGATTCTTACTCATCACTGGTAAAAATGTATCCAATCACATGTTTAATAGAGCCCAGCACAGTACCTTGGACTATGGCAAAGCTAACTGCAAAAAGGGGTGGAGGAAATGAGTAGTAGGGTGCTTGATGGCTAGCATGAAGAATAATTAGACCTGACCTGCGAGTCCAAAGGAGACTTTCACAGTGAGTCTGGCTCTAGAAGTGTTCCCTGCTCCAAGTGCGTTGCCCACTCGAGCACAGGCAGCCGCTTGGATTCCCACAGGAAACTGGAAAGACACGTGTAAAGTTATATTTATGTTGCAGCTCAGCTGAGTTCAGTAAAATTAAAATGTACCATGTATGTGATAAATGCTATCATGATGACTCCATGTTGGGCAGCCAGGTCGTTTTCGCTCACCATTCCTAAATGAAAGGTAGAAAATTAAAATAATAGAAATAATACAAATTATTTCTATTATTGCATGTCTGGTACCTGCAATAAACCCTCCAAACTCATAAACCCACCACTCTGCACACTTCATCACTGTACTTGCTATGGCCAGTTTCATGTAAGAGCCCCATTCCTGCAGTGCTTCCATAGACCAACCTGTAGGGGGAGCAACATGATTATTTGTGATGAATAAATCGAAGTATGGTCATGGTGAAGCAAATTCTACAAGATCTCACCTCCCCACGTCTTAGTGTGCAGTTTCTTCCACCAAATATAAATAAAGAGGAACCCACAGGAATACAAATGAGACATGGTGTTGGCTGCTGCAGAACCACTGTGGGCAGAAAGGTCTAAATATTAGGTCATGTTTCTAACAGTACATTTCATTGTTATCTCACCTGATGCCCAGTTCCAGCCAGAACACAAGAATGTAGTTAGTCACTGCATTGGCTATGTTTGCAGCAGCAGCAGTGAACATCTGAGGCAGGATGATAATCTGCAAATAAGTTGAAGTATTAAAAGTTATTAATAATAACATGACAGATGCTGATATGTGTATATAACACACAAAGCTTCAACTAAGTGGAAATATTATCATCCAGTCATTTACTTATTTGTTCATAAAAGTTTTTGGGAAGAATGGTGCACCTGGTTCTGTAAATAGGAGACTTGCAGCTGATGGAGATACAGGGCCTAAAACATAAATAGAGAGAGTTAAGCTAAAACCTGGTGTTGGGGCTCATGCAGGAGTCAGCACTTACTGGCACTGCTGGAATAAAGGCTGTCATATACATCTGGGCTATTCTGGAACCACAGACATGTACAGAAATACTATTAAGTTAAGTACACATGGTGATTGCACTAATGTTTTTGCCAGGATATGTGTTACCTGGCAACCTCAGGGTCCTGTCCCAGACAGAGCAGGACGGCCTGCGCGTTGATGAGCAGGGCCCAGCAGGGCAGACAGAAGAGCAGCAGGATGAGGATGCCCCTCTGCAAAATCACTCCAACACGCAACAGGTTCTTACCCCCAAAAGTCTAGCACAGAGACAAACAAGGGCTTAAGTATGAGAAAGACACTCACCTTGTATTGTGTGTTATATGTAATATATGTGACAGACCTGAGACACCAGAGTATCACAGGCCACTGCAAGCCCAAACCCTGTTGAAGTTGTTGTTATATTGATGGTCTAAAACATAATATTATAAATCAATCAATATTATATATATATATTTTTTTATCATTTATGTACAGTCTAGCTTACAGTTTATGTAAATGCAACCTGTAATTACTTACAGCACAAGCGAGACCATAGCCAGCCATGACATTATTTCCCAAACGTCCACAGAACATGGTATTCACAAAGGAGGGCAGGTAACAAAGAATTCGAGTAATCAACTAGAATGACAAAATGTATCTTTACTTTGATCAAAGAAGCTACCATGACTTTATGGTCTTCATAAATGACGCAGTTTGTAGGCTGTTGTGTCGTTGTCCGAGCTCTGTACCGTTGTATGTTCAGTGCAAATAATGCTATGCTTCTTACCACTGGCACAGTCATCCTGAGGATGTGGTACAGCTCGTCTCTGTAGGCCATTGGCACTCTGCGGCGCAGCCATGAGCAGCAGAAGAGACGGTCACTGCTGGACGTCTCCATGTCTGCACGATGCTCTGCCCAAGCACTTGTGAATTTTAGACAAAAATGAGGATGAGTAAGCCATTTCAGAGGTAAAACGTAACTTATTAACCTATGTGGTTCTCAGAATCTAGACAGACAATTTGAATGAAGTTATTTCTACAAAAAAAAAAAAAAATAATAAATATAAAATATAAAATAAAAAAAAAAAATATAAAAATATATATATATATATATATATATATATATATATATATATATATATATATATATATATATATATATATATATATATATATATTATATATATTATATTATATTACTTGCATACAGTTTTTGGTTTATCCATGTTTAATTCAGTTTGGTGTAAAATGTATTGATGATGTTGGATGAAAGTATGTTATTTTGTAGCCTTAGGACAACCGAGGCAAGAGAACAGGCTGAATATTAGTGTGTTAACCTAACACTGATGATGTTTTATCAAATTGTTTCATATATAATTTTCTCTAAAATGCTGCTGCATACAAAATTTACAATCTAGTTTTGTACCCTAGATGTATTTCACTGAGTAAATGGTTATGTGAGTAAAGGCAGGTTCCTTGGGCAGCTTACTGAGTATCCACAGCTGCTGAATATGAAGACAGACAGGTGAAGGGTGAATTATAAATTATGCTTATTGTATTTGATAAATAAATTTGATGCACATTGCACATTTAATCAAATGTCTGCAAATACACATTTCCACTAGTCACATAACACACAAGCATATGATCTACTAAACAATCTATTTTTTATATTTTTTATTTTTTTATCTGTCTATGCTCCAGTCTCAAAACATGCTCAGCTGTTCCATGTAATGCAGAGCTGCTCATCTGCTGGTGGGAGATAGCGCCTATCAGGCACTTCATGTTGCTCGGCTAGAAACATATTTTCCATACACTACATACTTATTTTTTTATGTCTTCCAGGGACAGTTTCTGCAGATTTCAGTGGATTCCTAAGGATATTTGCAAAAGAAAAAATATCCATATATTAATATATTAGATCCACCAAAAAATCATGGTGGTGGTTAGCTACTATACTAGCGCATCGGACCACCACCATTCTCTATGCAGTACACACACAGCACTATCATGCAAGGTAAGGTGGTGCAGGCACTAGAGCCGCTGTTGCCCACTGTGGCACCTGGCATTCCCAGTGGTCTTTCATGCAAATACTAACCAGGCCCAACCTTGGTGAAATCAAACTAGATTGGGTTTGGGCGAGGTATGAACATCTTGAAGGGAATTTGGTATGACAGATCAGAGCCTTTGGGATTTACACTTTGCACCAACCAGAACTGAGAGGTACCATCATGTGAGCAGAGCTACTCATTTGTATCTGTCACTTATTTTCTTGAACACGCAGCAGCTTGGTGTCACATCCTGTGCTACAAACCTTATCCTGCCATTACTGCCTCCTTCATTCACATGTTCATACTGAACAATACTGTAGTATTACTAGTATTATTATAGTGATAGCATTGTGCTGTGCTTTGCGGGCCTTAAGAAAATGTCCCTGGTGGTGTATTTTGTATTCTTAAGTTGAATGTTCTTACACAGAGAATAATTACTGATTCGTATGATAGATTTTCTATGTAAGTATTTAAATTAAATTGAACATCAGCTTTGTTTAAACCACTTTGTTGGCTGAGCAATAGCTCAATTTGATCTGATAAAAATCATCTGTTCAGAATTCACATTGTTTGCATTTGGCAGAGTTAAATATTAACATTTTTGGTAAATTGTTGCCGTGAAAAATATTTGGCCTGCACAGTGGAGACTTTGCCTGTCAAATGTCATGACCCAAGCTGCTCTGATATGTTCCTGGGACAGCCTGCCCATCTTCTTTAATGACGAAATGTCTATCTATGTCAAGCAAATAAATCATAATTATGCCCCATTTGGTCCCATTGTCCCAGTGTTAGATAGAATTGCACATTACATAAGACTGTATTATTCTTTCAATGATGCCACTACTGCTGCCAAAACTGCCTTGGAGTAGACTGACAAAAGAAAGGCTGCCACTCTGCGCCACCGCTCCCTCTGACCGCCTCACATCAAGCATGCAGGCCAGGTGGTAGCCGTTGTTTTTTTCCTGATTCCGACCCATTTTTTCTGTAGATTTCAATGTGAATTATCAAGTAATCAAGCATTCCTCATTGGTATGCTGGCATTTGGAAATCACCTGCTACATCACATGAGAAATGGCATCCAAGTCGGTGTATGAGAATAATAATGAGGGAATGCATTGATTAGCACATGGAAAAAGTGTTAAGATGCTACAAAGGAAACAGTGTTAGTAAATTTTCACACAAAATCAGGAGGAAGGAAATGAGGTATAATCACATTTAAAGTGTTAACAGTGTTTTTAAGTATGGTATGGGAAACGTACTTGATAACTATTGACCGTAACCAAGTAAACTCCATTGTTTACCTGTAATACATTCACTTTGCAGTATATGTTGAAATCATTGTCTTAAAACCTTAAACCACTCAATCATGAGCATTAGAGTAATGAGGATGCGGTAAATACAGATGAGCGTTATATGGGTCACAGAGTAAGGTCACACACAGAGAAAGTGCAGCTTGTCTGTTTATTTTTTCAGTCATGTCAGACATTTCAAGTAACACAATATGTACACACAGATTAACTGTACAAAACACAAATCAAAAGAAAGAGGTTAGTCTCACATCAGTGCCTTGTACAGGAAGCATTCAAAAACACCATATAAATATTCAGTAAAGGAGTTCTTAATAAATGGCAGAAAAGTCAACATCCAATAGTGAATCAAATGTATAGTAAATCTTGCTTACTTTATCTAATTGTATGTTGTATTTATGTAAACCAAAACAAATTAAAAATATATATTTCTAACCACAATTTACTTTACTTCATATACTGGGCTATATGCCCACTTTAGAAGAGTAGTGCTGTTAATAATTAGAATAGATACAAATATTATAATTTATGTTACTGCATAAGATGAAAAATAATGCCATGCATAACACAATTGCAGGTAAAACATTAGATCACTGTGTGCCATTGAGTAACTTCAGTACACAAATTCCTAACATTCATCAAAGCCAACTGTTTTGTGTGAGGTTGAAATTAAGAATGGGAAGAGGACTGTTCAAGTAATTAGTGCCCACTAACCATAACACTATTGTATTTACTAAACAATTATCATGTAAGTCTAATTGGTGCTTTACAATTACAGAGGCAGCACTACAGGGAGCATACTCACAGTAATCAAATATCTAATTACTGAACACACAAGGTGCATAGAAAAGCAGTGCATGTCTTACTCCTTGATACGTATGTTTACAAACCCTCTGTAACCTTAAGTAACTTCCTTCCAAATAAAAATACTTTACATTCAAGCAGTCAAGCACTGGTCTTCTATTGTAAGTTTTTCTATAGTTTATATAGTTTACAATAATAAATAAATAAATAAAAATAAATACAATTTACTACACTCAGTCATCTCTCATATGCTAATACATTCAAAAACACACTTACTCATAAATAAACTGTAAACTCAAAACTTTGGTCATAAACACATCAGCAGAAATATACATAAGGCATAATCTACTAGGTGAAATGGGATAAAGAAGAATAATGACATTACTCAAAATATTCCTATTTACAATATTTCATCATAGAAAAATAAGTCTGGACATAGAGCCACAGAAACACTTAATTCAAGTGCACAAAACAGGTTTGTAATTTTGACTCCATAAGATTCAGTGCAGCTTTAAGGAATAGATGCTACAACATCCTGATATCATCACTTAACATTTTATTGTACACTGTTCTAAAAGCCACACAACACACATACTGACACACATGGCAACAATGTCACCTTTTTACATTTAGTGTATACATATATACACCTGTAAACTTCTCTTATTATCCTCTCTGAACATAAAACAACTGCTTGATCAGTTTTTGTTCATCCAAATGCAATTACAATAAAATCCATACATGTCACTGATTTTGGAGCATGAGTCTCAGTAAGAGTAAGTCATCTTTCCATAGAGCAAATATGACCTCGGGCAGATCCGTGTTCAACCAGCAGCCTACTGGACTGAGTCAGGAGCCATGTTCTGCCTGACTGCTCAGAAGAGGAGGGAGGAGAGGGGGGAGGGGCAGAGCAGGGGACAGGCGAATACAGAGGTGTCACAAAGCCCACATGTGGACAGCTTCAAGCTACGGTCCCAGTGTTTCCATCAACCTCCTTTGTGTCTGTGTTTGTATTTGGCCATGCGTGGGTCAACAGGACCACCTGCTACATGTTTATCACTGTTGGTCCACAGGTTCAGACAGTGTTGCTTTTCAAACCACAAGTATCCAATTCAATAAATGTACATAATTAATTAAATATAGTGGTTTACATTCTTATATTTTTGTACCACAGAAATAATGAGACCTGTCACTGGCAGTAATGCTAAACCAGGACACAAAAAGAGAAATGTGAATTAGTTTTTCTGTGCCTTTAGCTATGTTCTATATCTCAAGGGGGAATGATATGTTGTCCTACTTACCACTTGTTCAATTATTTACATAGAGGAGGTTCAAGGGTCAAGGATTGTTTAATATCCAAAAAAAGCCATGTTTTCAAGCAGCTGAAACACGTTGATACACTCACAAATAATTACTTGAGTAGTTCAAAAGGCACAGTGCTGATTTTCTGTATCTACTTCACACAGGGCAGACTGTTGTCGGACTTTAAGCTTAACAGCCAGAAGGAGAAAAGCACCTTACATGTCGCCATTTACTGTACTATAAAGGACACTCATCTTACATAAATCAATTAGCCTTTAAACTGCAGCCATTGTTGCATAGTGCTTAGGAAGAAAAATGTTTAAAATATTTTTGAGGACCATAAAAACGCTGTTATAATGTTTCTGAAACATTACAATATTTAAAACAAATAATCAATGTCTGAATTAAAATCTCCTTGATTTAACTCCACAGAGATGCTCACTATTTCACCTTGTCCCTGGATGTATCCTTTTAGTTGCGCAGCAGTGTAGCCTCTACTGTTTGCCCCTCTCTGTCGTGCTTATGGAGTCGTGTCCCCCCGATGCATAGAAGCCCGTCCCCAGGCCCCCTGCCCCCCTGCTCCTCCTGGACCCGCTCCTCCCGCTCCTCCATGGTCCTTGTCTGATTCAGGCTGGCTCTGAGCCCTCTCTGGTTTGGGGTTGGCTGCACAGGGAGGGTCTGGTTGCTGCACTGACATGGTCCTACGCAGATGGGTCCGCTTACACAGAAAGTCCGGTTTAGCAGAGAGTCCAAAAGAGCCTTTCCTCAGAACCATGCGAACCGAAGGGGATTTCTTGGGCCTGGCTCGGTGCCCAAACTGAAGGGTAGAAAGATGCGCAGCATAACCTTCACTCAGGAACTGGGCACATGACAAGGTTGTTAAATTATCAAAGACAACACCTTAAAAAAAACAAACAAACTCTGATCTTGGTATACCTGGCACTGGTTTTGGTATTTCTTTGATGGTCGTCCAACAATGTAAATTTGTGTGGGACTGAGGCCAAGCATGTTGTAAACAGATATGTCTTTCATGGATCCATAAGCAGAGTTTATCTTAATGTGACACTGTGAAGAAAAATGTTACAGCAGTTTTAGACTTTTATAAAAGCAATACAAAAAGGAATGTGTTTGCGAAGCCAGTGCTACTATTTTGGATTTAGCATGATTTAAGGGTTTAGTTTAAAGTCTGCTGGTCTGTAAGTTACGAAAGACAAACAGATTTGCTGGATAGATTTCCCAATTGTGGTTATGGTTATGTGAAAGAAGGCTTCATACTAAAATCAGATAAAGGCTTTGTGCTGTGTAAGCTGATGTACCTCCTGTATGAGGTTTCTGAGAAAGATGGTCTTTTGCCGCAGGGGGTCATGAACGAGGCCTTCAGAAAAGAAGATCATCCCATGAGGAAAATTGTGCTGCGAGAGCCACGATACCACACGCTGCTTTTGCATATCAGGGCGTCCTGTGATGTAGATGATCAGATAACCCAGATCCTGCCAGTGCCTGCATGCAAATGGTATTATTTAACAGCTCACCCTGGCTATAAGGAAGCATATGACAACTTGCACATAAACCAATCCCACATTATGACAAGCAGCAGCTAATATAAATGACATTATCTCTATATTAATAGGCTTGTTAGTAGGATCACAGCAAATGTCAAAAGCAGGAGACAAAAGTCATCCTTGCTGATCCAACAGATGGGGTGCTGTGGCTCAAATAGCTTTTAAATTACTCTATATTAAGATAAAAGGTTTTCTAATGCACATTGCACAACAATTTGTTCTTTTTCTTTTTGCACTGCATATTAGGCAGGTGGTTATATCAGATGAACATTATCAATATAAGGCAAGTGGTTATAATGCAGCCTGACTGATATATTCACCACTTTACACACAGGATACAGCAGTCACTATGTTTAACTATTACCTGACAACATCCACAGCTCCGGGGCGGACCTTAGGGTCACTGCCCATGATTGACACACTGGCAGCAAATGAGCCATCAATACTGAAGACAACACACTCCATACCCCTTGGCAACACAGTGAGGTAGGCCTCTGCACTTGTCTGATCACCCCTAGGAAAATGAGGAGAGAAATATGCTGTTATGAACCTGGAACTCAATGTGCTCCAGGCCTGCAGCTCATAGCTATGGCCATCATTTAAAAAGGCACATACACTTATATAGACCGCACACAAACACAGATTTTATGAAAACAATATCTCATGCCGGTAAGCCTCTTGATTGTAGCACCTTATTTAATAATTCATAACAGTAGAACAGTATAAGCCATATAGCCACTTACTTGACCACCATTTTAATTGGATAGACTCCTAGACTCAGCATTTTGCTCTTGGGGATGGTGTATGTGATTCTGCCACTGCTATTAGTCACCTCTGTGTCAAAGTGCACCCAGCGGCCAGACTGTGGCTGTGTCATGAGGAAAATGTCCACCTGGAAGAGGCAGCAACAAGTCATTATTGCTGACCTTTCAAAACATGTTAGGGTCCTACTGAGGGATATAATGGTTGTTACCTTTTCTCCTGTTAGAGTGACCATGTCCAATGGGCCGTACATGAAGCGGCCCACCAGCGTCTGGGGCCCATCCTCAGTGGCAATTACATCATTCACCCTGTGGTTGGCAGTGACGTTCTGTAGAAACATACAACACACTTCATAATGCCTGGCCCTGGCCACTGAAGAGCAATTACAAATACATCATCTTTTAAAACGGTTTGGAGGAAAAAAAATGTAATTCTGCAAATATGACTGAAAATTATCTTGAGTAAAAAGATGGATATTTCTAATGCGGTATAGTTATGGAACTGAAAAAACAACTGTGTATTGCTTTCATTAGAAAAGCTCTCTATATGCTAATGTGGCTAAATACATCCGGAATGTGGCCGACATCCTGGTTATAAGACTAGCCCAGATATAGTGTATTCACAGTTAATGGTATGTTATTTATATCTGAAAAGATTAAAACAAGTGTAAATATCACATCTAGTGACTGACAAGTGTGGATAAGTTCCGCAGCCTTGTTGAATAGTATCACCCAAATAGATAAACTGTTTGCATAGACGGAATACCAAGACCTTAGCATACAACCATTTACGGTATGTATCAGAAACACTTGTCTTTATAAGAAATGAGACAGACCTCAAATAGAAATAGGCTTCCATGGTGCTCTAGTAACACAGTTCTATTTATAACTGCATTGAAAGCAAGCAGTTGCTAATGCACTCAAAAACACAAAAGGAGAATTGGCTCTGTAGATAGAAATGTAGGCTTGATTTGGTTTAGCTCAGAAGAGTCAAGTAATTGTTGTGTGTTTGTTTATGCTGCAAGAGCAAACATGGGAGTACTCTGAAAAAAGAAACAAATCAAACAACTCAACATCAGTATCCACTTAATATACACTCTTAATGAGATGGCAAAAAGAGCAATACATTTATGACATATAGGCATGGAAAAGCATGTTGGAAAAATGTGTCACTGTTGTTAAAAAAAAATAAATGTAAAAGTACCCTCAATTTAACATGTGTCCTCCTTCTGAGCCATTTTTCCCGTGGACTGGAGGGAGAGAAAGGAGCAGAGTCCAAATGGTCTGCTTCCTGGGCCTTCACACAGTCACAACGCATGAGCTGCAATAACAAATACATAGATCACCACCTTGGTCTTTTCAAAATTGCTCTAGCAGTAGACATTCTAAGGCTTGCAGTAGCTTTTAAATTGAATCCATGGTAAAGTTCATAAACCACAAGTGGAATGGAGGGTTTTTGTGACAAGACCCGACATAAATGAAGATCTGAATGAGCGCTGATTTTAAAGAATTGCAAGAAATGACTCACTACCCAAAGATATGCATCAAATTACAGCGTGGAGTCAGTGAAAAAATACACAACATTTTGCATAATTTTGAGTCATTTTACTTTGTTTTCAATAAAAGACCAAACATTTTACAACAGGAAATTGAATGTGGATGCTTCACCTGGTTGAATGTCATGTCTACTGAATATTTAAACTTGGCAAACAATTGTGGCTATATTAACCTTTCTTTTGTTTAACATATAGCAGCACCTGCTCACCCTTCACCTTCTATAAAGCAGAAAGCTTGTTTACTTGTGACAGGTTTTGAGTAAGCAGTGAACAGCGGCAGATAGATGTTACCCACAATATGAAAAAGGTGGGAACATGTCTTTGATTGATTTATATTGTACTCTTTGAATTAGCATTTTAATTTGAAATCACGTGGCAAGAAATAAACGTTGTATAGCTAGATAGGCACGACAATACTGATTTTAGCCTTTTACCTAATATCCAAAACTGTAGACTTTTTTGTCTGCTAGTTCATATTTAAGTTGTGTAGGTTTAGTCCAAGTGTTTCATAACTGTTAAAAGTTAACAGTGAGTCCCTGAGTCCCACCCAGGGAAATTTAAAACGCCCCCAGTCTTCCTCTTTGAGCTGCTTACCTGTCGGAGAACAAACGCTGCTACATCAGTGGATTCCCAGTAGGAGGCATGGAAAAGATGAGGCAGAGCCACTGTGGGGAAGGCAGTGAGCACATCAGGGCAGTACAGAGCATAGTCCAGCCGCTTGGAGCCCCACCACGTACTAGAAACTGCACACAGAGAATTGTGGGTAGTAATTATTAGTTACAGTTAAATTTAGTAAAGCAAAATCATGAATATAAAACTGTTCCTTTAAGATTAGTGCCTCACAACAGCTTCTTTTCCAACTGAAGTTTAGGTTCTTAAAGTGGCTGTAACAGATTTTTCCCAGTGTAACTGAGTGAAATTTGTTTTACTCGAGTACAGATTTATTATAATAGCAGCTCTTAGGGTCAAAATAGCATTCTTGCTGCTGTTAGCAGTGGCATCACAGCAATAGTCTGTTCAGTCTTCTGAGAAGTTATGTAAAGTGTGCATAAACTCATTGCTGTAAAAACTTAAGATGCTCTCAATGTGTTAAGAGAGTGAAGACTGCTGCAAACAATGACAAAATGAACTAACTTTTACGCCTCGGTCAGACTGTATCTAGTCCAGCTGCGTCTCCTGTGTCAGACCTCTTTAGTTGCAGTGTGACACTCACACAAGAACCGGAGGCTCTGCTGTACTGTTGTGGTCACCGTCTTTGAAGCTGCACTCACAAGACCACGTGTTCATGAAATAACTATTTATTTATTAAGGGAAAAGGCTTGTGGTCGGCTTAATCCGGAGTGCTGCAACACTTCCGCCAGCACCACCACACTGCACAGCGTGCTGACTGAGCTCCTCTTGTATTTTTTGCTGTATGAATTACTTGCGGCCACTGGACCGGAGTACCGGAAAACGCACCGCGTGCAGTCTGATGCCTCGCTAACTCTCTATTTTTTAAGATTTTTAAAAACAGGTACGACGCCTTCAAAGTTGAAGTAGGACTACCATATTGTTTTTTACATATGTTAGTGTTATTGATATCTGACCAGTTCAATAAATCAAATATTACTCCCAAAAATGTGTACTTTTTTCCCTGAAAATAGTATTTTAATTTCGTTACATTATAATATTTGGTAACTAAACTCTCACTGAAGTGCAGAGTTTACCTACTCTTCCACCTGTGCAGTTGTGTATTGCCTATGGTCACTCACTGTTGGCGATTAGGTTTCCGAGTTGGCTCATAGAACAGACAGAGGTTTCACTTCCCACACTGGTCACGCTCTCTCTGCGTCCTCCTCCCTCGTCTTTTTCAGTCATACCCTCTGACAACGGCGTGGACAAGCTTTGTTCACTTTTTAAGAACACATTTGAATGGCCTTGGATACTTTCATCTGTGAACAAGAGAGGAACAGAAAAAAATGAAGGACAAAGACATGAGAAAAAAAGCTTTGAGTAGACAACAACTGGCCCAGTATAGTCTTTAAATCAATACTGCTGTTTTGGCTAATAAGATCACTTCTCACTGTGTATTGACTTGCTTTGGGCTATATCAATGGAGCCAAAGGGAGCAGAGGCAGCTGAAGGCTAGTGAGTGACTACCGCTTTTACATGATCAGAATCTAGTTGTAGAGGTTTTGGCAAGTCTCCTACGAGGGAAACACAGAAACAGACACCAGACAGAAAATACAATGATTGACCACAGACTATTATATAACTGCTGATAAACTAAACCTTTGCATTATAATATGGTTATAATAATGACTTCTACACATCAAGTAGTGGCTCAGAAACGACTGAACTTTCTCAGCATCATCAATCTGAGCTCAATTACTAAAAATGTCTATACCAGGACTGGACGAATCTATTATAAAAAGTAACCAGGTCAATACTAATACTAACTAAATTGAGGCACTAATAGTACATGAGAGTTCCTGTGGAGTGAATCTACTTACTATTCTTTGAGACAGACAACCTTGAGGAGACATTTTCCATCAATAATTCAACCATATGAAAGACAAGTGTGCAGCAGCTCAGTTTAATATAACGCATTTCAGACAGAGGACATGTGGGAGCTTCTACCAAGAGAAAGAGGGAAGAGGAAGGTAAAGATAATCTTAAATTCATGACAGTGTATTTCCTCTTCAAGTTCAGTTATGTAATTGTGAGTTATCCCAGGGGTTTGTCAGATACATTTTATAACAATACCTCCAGTTTGAGTCAGGGCTAAAGGAGTCTTCAGTAAAGCACAGAGGTGCACAGAGGACATTTCAATCACGATGGGCTGAGAGGCAAATACACCCTTGTCTCTCTCAACAACAAAAGGCGCATTTGTGTGCAGTACATGACGTGCATGTGTATGTACTCTGTGGACACACTGCTTGAGAGTTCTCCTTCATTCGAGACATAATATTTGTGGTATCTGTGTAATCCCTCAGCTGTCCAGTTAGGGTCCATTGCAAAAAAGGTGGAATTCTGTCAGTTGAACCAAAGTTGATAGTTGGAAGTTAATTTCAAGAGTTTAAGGGTAGGGTAAGGGTAATCAAATATTAAATGAAGGTATATCAAGAAAATGGTCCAGTGATAAGGGTCTGGAAAGAGATTTGTTGTAGATCTGCTGTAAAACTTACCTAAATATTCAAAATACCAAGTTATTATTATCACTTTTTATAATTACTCTCTTTTGAGGTTTGTAGACTGTGGAGACAAATATTTGCTGTTTATATGTTAATATTTATAAGGAGCAATAATAAGCATCAGCATGTTATTGCCAACCAAATGAGTAAATCTACTGAAGAAATTGGTCCATGAACTAACCTCTAACCAATATTTGTCTTTAGAGGAGCAGCAGTGATGAGGTGGCAAACTTAATGAACCACTTCATAGTGAATTAGCAAGTCCATAAATGGACAGAGACCCCTTTTACAGATTAGAGCCATTTTAGCTAAGCCTGTCATGATAATTGCTATGATGACTTATTGTTCAATACACAATAGGTGGAACTATATTTTTTGGGATCCGTATTTATCGTGGGCACTTTTTCTTTGCAGTGCTGAGATATTTTTGGTTATTTTTTTGCAATACGATAAAATTTGAATTGAAGAAGGTTGAATAAATAACTTCTGTGACTCATTATAGATACAAACTAATTACTTATTCATGTTGTTTTTAATTTTTTAAATTGTATATTTTGATATTTTTTTTTTTTTTTTTTTTTTTTGGACAAGTCTGTTTTATGGTTTGGTTTCAATATTATTGAATATTTATTGTCTATATTTACTTCAGTAATATATCACAACTTAAAATTTGTGATTGTGGCAGGTCCAAGCACAGCTCCAATAGCCCCTTAAGAGTAGTTGTGCTGTCTGTAATGTGCATAGGGAATTTAACCTTACATCTTATTTGACATATTCCTGAGCTGTCCATTGAGCATGAATTTCAACCCAGATAGTGATCAGAATTTTAACACATCTCACAGTATGTCTATAGCAAGTAAAATATCATCTAAAATGTGACTGCAATGAATAATGCGTAACCTTGTGGTGTCAAAGTGGATTTGCGAAAACTAGCTTCTCAATATTCAGGACGATGCGCACCAATTGAACTGCAGAATCTAACACAGCGGCAATATAATGGTAAAATAACATCTCACTCGGAGTCCTGATATCAGTGCAGATTCCTGGAAGACAATCTTTCACAATTACAAGGCTGGATCATGTCAACAGCACATCCATCGGCAGCATATGCACAAACCGGATATACACACAGTATCAATTTGTTATCATTAATGAGCTCCTGAGCTATAAGACATTCACCGAACAGTGAACACAAAGAAAGAGAGATACAATGAGGAAGATTCAGTTCAATGGAGAGGACAAATAAAAATAAATAAGGTTACAGTAGGCTGATCGTGTGAGTTTAAACATTTTAGTGTAAAGAGCAGTTTTACTGTAACTGTAAAAAAAAAAACTGCATTATGGCAATTAAAGCTCAATATAGAAAAGCTAAAAATTTCTATGGCAGTAAATTTCACATTCATAATACACTGTTATAATCCGTGTGATGGAGAAAAAAGGCTACAGTTCCCCACTGTACCGTGTCCTCATATTTCCCAATGGGTCATAACTGGAAATCAATAGGAAGTGGCTTCCTCCTTTCTAAATTGGCAACATTCTTTATAATAAGCTCAGCTGTTGACAGCTGCTGATGACAAAGTTTTAGCCACATGAGTCCCATTTGGTTGGTCCTCCACTGGCTTAGAGTAACTAATGATCATTATTCAGGGCAGCAAATGGATGACAGTGTTTCTTCGTCATGTGGGACTCTCTGTTTGAATCTCAGCACCTGCCAGTAGTTTTAATTTAGCAAATGACTACATCAAATACATATTTAACCACAAATAAACAACAAAATAGCTCTTTAAGTGTGCATGTGTAATTATTTCATTAGCTTTATCAGCTTTTTTCATTTTACTGAGCATTTGAGTTACTAAATGAAAACTAAAGGCTTAGAACTAGACTGGAATAGTTTAATTGCATAAGAATTATAATTATAATAAGGACATACATATAGTTCCATTGCATTGCATCTTAACAAATTGAATCTTTTCTATAATTCACTTAGATTGGTGCACAACATTGACAGGAAAACAAACTGTTGGTGTCCAGACATAAACCTACTGTGTTTCTAAATGTATAGTTAGCATTGACATTAGAGGTTGTGTGGTCATTAAGGCTCCATTTACTTACGTGATCAGTGAACTGATTAAAGTTAATTCACAAGAGAAGAGCAGGTCACAGTTTAAAGAAAGATGTTCAATGTACAAAATAATGGGAAGATGAAATAATTAATAAACGCTATGTCATTTTCTAACTAATACAAATAAGAAATCAGTTGTTTTATTTCTTAGTGATAACAAATACTGCATCTGAAACCCAAATATCACAATTAGAAAACATATATCAATGTGTTTAGAGCATTTATGAACAGTTCTGACAGACAGACATTTTTGGTTTGTTCATCTATGCTATTCCTGAGGCTGTTAAAAGAGGTGTACAGTCCTCACCCTACTAATAATGAAGTAGAAGTAGAGAAAAGGCAGAGGAACCAGTGGATGCGTCATAACTACTGTTTAGAGTGTGCCTCTGTGTCCCAAAAGTGGGCTAACACATGCTTCAAATAAATCATAGGCTCATTAAAGAACACTCGTCTGTACAGCCAGCCCTCCTGGGGGATTACAACATCTTATCTGGCAATGACTATCTCACATCCTCTGCATGAGGAGCAGACAGATGGAGAGCAAAAGGTGGGGCATGGATGCTGGAGGAACCACAAATGAGTTTAAGCTTTGGGCGCTTGGGGAAAGGTACTGCATTCCATCTGTCTTTCTGTGAAAAACTACACTGATAAATCTTTTATCTTCATGGTAAAAAAAAGCTTCAGGGGTTAGTTCACAGCGCCCATGCAGTAACAAGCCTGCCGAATGTCTTTCCCTGCTCGTCAGCCCGTTTCACACTGTACTGTCCTGTCTAATAAAGCCTAAAGCCCACAGCCCACAAACATGAGAGTGGCAAATGATCTGAAGAGATTGCTTACTCTTACCTAGGAGCATTGTGCGACCGTCTCCGAGAGGGTAGCGCTGGTATCGGGGCACAGCAAATGGGGGTAACCTGTGAAAGACAGGCTGCAGTAGGGGCTCCAGTCTGGAGGCAGAGGGGTCCGAAGGATAAAACAGGTTGAAGATCTGAGAACAGGCAGGGCGAAGTTGGCTCACTGTCAAGAAAAACAAATGCTCATGTAACAAGTGAAGCAGTTTTTTATTTTTTGTAGTTACAATATTTAATTATTTACCACATTTTGTGTTGTTTGAACACTAACTAGTTACAAAACAGTCAGCTCATTTTAGGTAATCTGTCTACATTCTGTTGCTTTAGAAAAGACAAAAATAACATCCCGTCTTTCAACCAGTGGTGTAACCACTCAGGAGCAATGGGTTATCCTTGTACAGTGCGCTGGGAGGGGGCCCTCTTTAAGTTCTGCTTGAAAACTTGTGAGAAGAACCTAGTTGCAGAATTGGCCTCATTTTGTCACTTATGATTGCACATGTTTTACCTTGGACATTGGGCAGCACAGTCCTCCTCATGGCCAGCACCAGACCCAATGGACAGCCCAGCAGGAAACAGTCAGAGACCTCAAAGTCAAAACGTCCTGGATTCAACACTAGACTGGTGCTACTGCCACCACGTACCTCTACTCCCTCCTTCATCAAACTGAAAAAGACATTTTTGGGGAAAAAAAATCTATTACCAAAAAAACAGTGAAGACATATTCATTTTATGATGATTTAGAAAAACATCCAGTCTAAACTACAAGATTGTTGACATGCTTCGCTTTCAAATCCACTTTAGACCTTTTCTAAATACTAGGGAAATGAAGGAGCGAGATGGGACTCAAAATAATCCCAAAATAAATTGATGAAACCAATATAAATGTTTTACTGTGGTGCGTAATGTTTGTTGATTCTATCTTCTACGGTGATTACGTGGTGAGATACACAACAAAATTCCCCACAGTGAAACCATTAAAGTGCACACTGGGAGAGGGATTATCCGCCCCTCTCTGGTCGCCTTTAAAAGCCAAGATCAATACTGCTTTTGTTTTCTTATGCTGCTGCTCTCTCTCAAGTTCACCCCTTCATTCTGAGCTCATTCTGTGGTTGTGTAATCATCGGCCTGTTGTTTACCCTCATGTCTGCTACTGTAAATGTCTTGTGTTACCTAACCCACATGCAGCAACAAAAGGTTAGTGTTTCATATTTAAGAGGGCTGCAAGTGTGCTTGGTAGCTCAAGCTAAAACACTTTAAGATTTTTAACACTTTTTATTATTTTTTTTTAACACATTCTGACTGTATATAGCAGTTTGTCTAAATATATATCACATGTCCAATAGCTGAAAATTACAAAAATGACTGTACATTCAAATACAGGATGCTATCTTTAAAACTCCATTGAACTCATGAAATTATTTTAAAAAAAGACAAAAGCTAGGTGGACTTGACAAAAAAAAAAAAAAAAAATAAAAAAAAATAAAAATCAACATCCATGAACTAATTCATACTGAAATTATCAAAAGTATTCAAAATATACAAATTTTAATTGGAAAAAATGGGACCTTTCCTGAATAGTTTTAGAATCCTCTTTATCTATATGAGAACTAGTATTAGATCACATAGTAATTTAATTCAAGCAACTAGTATTTCGTCATTGTGTAATAACATTTTATTTGGTAAACAACAACAAGTGTTTATTATGATTGTGGTATCAGAATTAGTATTGATGCTAAGGTTAACATTATGAGACTCAGTCAGTGCAAGGTGTGTGTGGAAGAATTTGCAGTGCACACAATGTACACTAATACGAGCAGCCGCTGGTGTGAAATGAGGGATAATGTCTTGGAAAGCAGATTTAATAAGGCCTCTTGGTGACGGGATTTTCCACCAGGGCTAATAAAGACGGAGAGAGTTATAAGGAGCAGAGGGTACTCGCAGCAGAGCCACTCTAAGGCTTAATCAAGCTGGATCCATTGGAAAATACACTGCTTTCACAAAAACAGTAAGTGTCACAGGTGAAAGCATTTGGTTCTATCCTGGCCTCAATTGCAATGTTGTAAACCCCATCCAGAATAGTTGTATCCATTAAACCTAACCTGAGCCAGCTAATTCACCTGCACACAGTTTAACAGCCTGGCACAGGTACACAAGGTCTATTTATAGAGCAGGCAGGAAAGGGAGGAACAGACAAGCTGCAAATATTGATAAAGAAGCAGAGCCAAGCAGAATGACATATTGTGAAATGAGGGGTGCAGCGAAGCATCTGGCTCTGGATGAACCCGTAACACACATCAGTTCCTGTCACAGAGAGAGAGACAAGGAGATGGATGGCAGAAAAAACACACCGATTTTGTTTTTGTGGTTGGGTGCTTGTTCATCATTTATTATTTCTATATGCTCCAATCCAAATGTTTACTTTAACAAGAAGGTGATCTACATAATATGTCAATGAGCAACAAAAAAAAAAAACAACTGATTAGGAAGCAGCCTACTTTATTTGTGTAGAGACAATGTCGAGAGCAACAATATGTGTTGTTACTGTATACTTAAAATAGCTTGAATTTTAAAGGGGACATATTATTAGTGTGTTATCAACTAATGTATTTTTAATCATTAGCTTACTCAAAGGAATATTTTGATTGATATTTGAGTAACCCTGTTCCCCTATCCCTACCCACAGCTTACTGGTGAATAAGAGACTCTGAAACCACAGTCAATTTTCAAAGATATAAGATGTGAAATGCCTCTATGACAAGGGTGTCCAAACTTTTCTCATTAAGGGCCACATATAAAAACACAGACAAAACTGAGGGCCGATTGAGGGCCATAGACTGGTCACCAACAGAGTGAATACTTCAAATCTGTGTTATTATTACAAGTTAGACTGAACCACTAGACCTTTATTCATGCTTCCATCCTCAGTCGGGCACATTAAATTATCGACATGGGCTTGTTAAAGTAGATTTTCAGAAATATACAGTAAAAAGTACTCTTTAAGGTAATATGGGCCAATTCACCTGGAAGCTTGAGGGCCAAGGATAATTGGTCTGAGGGGCACATTTGGCCCCCTGGCCACAGTTTGGGCATGATGAGGTAGGGCCAGCAGCACAGAATCAGTTCTGCAGTTCTGAACAGGAAGTCAGTGGATCTGTATCAATTATTACCGTAATTTGTTTTAGATCAGTATTGCAGTTTACTATGAACAAAATGGGAAATAATGTGAACCTAGAAAAATGTCTTCTTTAAACATAGGTAATATAATTTAAGATACTGAAATTGTATATCGAAATGTTATTAAACTAATCCATGGAGCAATACCAGTACACTAGAGTACTATAGTATTCTATATGTTTGGCCTTACCTGGAGAAGAAGCCCCGCTGTCCTGCAGAGGATGAGTCTCCATCATATGAGTCGCTCTGTTTGCGGCTTAGAGAGGGTCCTCCTTGGCCGTTATTTGGAGCCGAAATATCAATATTGCTTTTACTTAATCTCTTACTGGAACTCAACCCAAGACTGGACTCTCTCTGGGGCCCTGATGTACTGTCCTGGGTGGAGAGCATGTTAAAAATTGTGTTATTGTAAGATAATTTTGACCAATATCACATAAATACACAGACTTAATATGGCAACTAAGCAAATAACATTGGTTATCTCATCATTATGGCACCTGTAAGAGGGTGTTATACTGTATAGGCATTTCCATGAACATGAATTCTAGGAAGGACAATTTGTATGAACTTGAGCAAGTTTAATTCACTCTTAACCTTATATTTCTTCTGCAAGTTTCTCACTTTACTTTATAATACCACCACCCAATTCACATTGTATGATCAAACGGATATGTAAATCAGTGCACAGGTAGGAATTTGGTGGTACGAGTCCAAAAGATAGAAGCCCAAGGGAAAGAGGAGGAAGTCTACAGTTTAATATTTAGATTTTTCAGGCTGAGGAGTTCTATGGCGAGGGCATAGTGGATAGAAAGAGAAGAATTAAAAAATAAAAAATGTGGTAAATATAACTTTATTGCCATCAGTTTGTTGTACAAGTCCAAATCACATTTTATATAACAGTCAGAAACTCATAAAATCTCATAATGCTGAAGTTTCTGGGAGAGGCGCCAAGGTTGTGTTTTCACTATGTTTGTGGACTTTAATTAACTTGAAAGGACAAGGTATGACAGGCATGCAATCATAATCAGAATTTTACAGAGATGTCTTCATAAACCTCTCACATCCCATTACCAAAGCTGAGCAGTACCTTCAGGCTTTCGGTGCTGTTATTTCTGCTGCTGTTGTTTGGGCTGCCAGTCCTGTGATTGTTACTGAAGCACAGGGCGTCAAAGCACAGCACGCCACCCACACAGTCTCCCATAAGGCAGACCTGTGCAAAACACACATGCAATTCAGCACAATGTATCAGAAAAGAATCAGAACAGTCAGAAATCCACATACGCACAGATGAATGAATGTGATTGCAAGTGAAAACATATAATTTCAAAATGTCAGGGAGCCTGGCTCAGACAACAGAGAGGCATAGCAGTGTTTTATGTTTACAACAAGCTTTCATATCTGTGTGTGGCATTTACACAGTGCATTCATAATAAAAAACACATCAGATGAGTCAGGGTGTGATTATGAGTAGTTGTAGAAGTATAAATAATGTACTACAATAGTGTAAGTCATACCCACAAAGAAGATAAGACACTTTTATATTGACACTGTTTTAAAGTCATTTGTGGCTTGTAATGAAATCCTGTAAGTTAATTCAATAAAGCAATTAATGCCTGTGAGATAATAACTTATAAGCCTATGACTATACTGCAAAACAAAATGTAAAATAGAATAATGGGCTCAGGTCGACCTTGCCCCTATATTTTGTATGCATAGAAGTGTCAGGGCCTGCCTCCAAGGTCAGGTTTTCTTGCACTGGAGCCAACAGAACACTAATACCTTTTCTAGCTTGACACAAGGCAGATTTGAATTACTTTTTGCATTCAAATATTTAATCAAACATATTATACATTTACTCACTACGCCACTGGTTAATGAAAACACAAATACAATTGAAATTCATTAAATATTATTAAATTCAAAAAAGAATTTTGGAGCACTTTGTATCTCAAAATGAGCTAAATATACTCAGTGCAAATTTACTGAAATAATGAACTCTTTCCAAATATAATGAAGGACTGTTGCCAGTGAACTGCCTTATACCAGTTTTGAGCCAAGGCCTGTTTTAGATTCTAAGCCAAAACCCCAATAGTCAAATTATGTTCAAATCAAAAGCATACCAAAAGCTTGTTGAAATCACACGAATTTTTTGAGTTCAAATAAATTAGCTTGTGCTTTCAGATGCCAAAAACGATAATGTTTTCACAGACATGGCCTTGTCTTAGAGTTTATGCGGATGCACTCACACACCTGACCAGTGAAACCCTGCCCGTCCTCAGATTGGAGGAAGCTGCAGTACACCTGGTTGGCCCTGGCAATCACGGTTGCCACAGCGTCCTGATACCGAGGTGAGACAATGGCGAGAAGAGGGAGGGCTGCCAGAGGGAGGTGGTCGACACTGCTGGACACACAGCTCTCATCGTAACTGTACGGGTTTAGACTGAGAAGAGAACAGACAAGACAGAAATATAATTTAGGCACAAAATCCATGACGATTGCAAACTAAAGCACTACGGAACCTGTGAGTATTAAACAGGTAAATCAGGTCTCTGCTTAAATGAGTTTCAGTTCAAAATAAGTAAAATATGACTTGCAGCAAGGTAACATTTTGAGACCATTTTTCCATATACTCGTGGGCAACTAATCAAATTATCAAAAAATAATTTGAATGTTTTTTTTAATATTGGGAACATGATTAAAATACAATCTCTCAAAAAGATAGTATTTCTGCATCTTATAATTACAGACACTACGATTCAAAAAAAAAAAAAAAAAATTGAGACATTACCAGTAATTTATTCAATACCGCCAACCCTTATTTTTATATAAGAAAAATGTGACTCTTGGTTGCTGACATGTACAAATAAAGCAAAAATGTACATGGTACAACATGGTTTGTTGAATCTGGGACTGGAAAACACTGAACTTACTCTAATATAATTTAAGCAAACCTGTTTGTGAAATGACTAAACTCCCTTGACAACTTGAGGTGTTCTTTCCTTCAGACTGGAGCTGCCATGAACTCTCCTTGAGCTGTCTTGTTTCTCTCCGTCCATCATTGCTCTGATTACAGAATATAGCAACAATTTAGACCCAAGGTTGAAAAGTGTCAGCACACCCATCGCCTGGTGACACACAAGGGCTCAGCTTGGTCCTAACATTAGGGAAGTCTGCAGAAAACAAGATCCTCAGTGCTGGAGGATTACTACATTATCCTGTCATTTATATTTTTGCCCTTTCCAAAGCTGCGAGCAACCATTTCATTATAGCCGGCCAGTTGATAGGAGCATTATATACACCAACTGCCAGGATGGATACAGTAATACCATTGCTATTTCTACTACTATCTCAAGTACAAAGAAATTGCAGTCACACGACACAAATAGTGGAACAGGTAATCTTCTCACTCTCCCACATCTGTGCTATCCAACGTGTTCAGCGAATAGGTTCTAGTTGTAACACCAAAGAAATCTAGCAAGAAAAATGGTGTAAAAGGTGACATCTTAGGGTCAGACCTGGAGGTGTGTACGGATTTCAAGATGCTGGGGAATGATAAGAGATTTGGAACTGATATTTCAGCATTTTGTGCTTCTATGTGATTTTTCCTGATACTGTTGCATGTGAGTTTATATGACACATGGTCTATGCAACAATCCAATGCAAAGATATTTGTCTAGAAGGGATTGGGCATATATATATATATATATATATATTGTGTAACTTTAACTGGCATTGTTATTGCGGCATCAATATTTTGTATTAATGTTTTTTAATTTTTTTGCAATACACAATTTTGGCAGCATAAACATTTGGATAAAGGAAACTTGTTAATGACAGCGACAGTATTTTAGTACTACAAAGTAATACGTATGCATTTGTTTCTTTAAAAAGTAGTATTGTCCATTATCTGTGCAATATACCAGCATATCATAAAATGATATTATGTATAACATTAATTGTTTCAAATCAACAGGGATCCCGTGATTCCCAGCTCTCTTGACTCTACAACAGCTCCATTGGTGCAAAATCTTTAAATATTTATTTTAGCACTTTAAGCTCATCAAAGAATCCGTATTGCAATTGCCTTAACTATTCTGCATGTGTCAAAGCTTTATAACAACTGTCATAACACATGACAATGAACTGAACAGAAGAAAGTCGCATTAATATTTAAACCCCATGTCTAAGCAGGGGCCACAGGACAAGAACAGAAGTCAAACACCTGGCACAGTGCTCCACAAACACCAGGTGAGGCACTCTCTATCACAGAGCATAATTAGCTGATCATGCAAACACTTGTTAGCTTTATTAACATAATTCACATCCTGTTTTACAACCCACTGAGTTTAGTTAAAATATTATCGTCTTTATATTTATGAAGTTATGTTTAGGATAAAAGAATTATAATTCCTCTTTGCGAGTTTAATAAGCCATCCCATCCCCATCTGCTTTTATGGCTATAATTACTCCTAATTATCTTAAACATAATTTCCGTACATTATACTGGTAGAGTAAGAAAGATTTATGTCGTAAAAGTATTCCATTGGCTTTGGTGAGCACTTAAGCAAACAAAAATAATTTCTAAGTATTACTGGATGCAGCCACTGACTTCAGAAAACAATTATCTATTGCAAGGATAAAAGCACCTCCATTTTGGATATGTGGGAGAAGCAGAGTTCAAGGAAAATATATTTTTTTTTTTACATATTTCACTAAAGTTAGAGTTGAAGTAATTTTTCTTATTTTTATGAAAAAAATAGAAACATAAAAAATACAATACATAAAATATTTTTTTTTTTATTATAGCCAAAATAAATTCTTAGCATTTTATTTACCCTATATGCATTTGTGTAAGACCTTTGAGTGTAGCATGCAGCAGAACAAATGAACACTACCACATTAAACCGCATGTCACTTTTCAAGCTACAGGTTTTTGCAAAAATTCCGAAGCACTATAGTCTCCGAGGAGCACATGAATGTAGCATTAGACCATGATGTAATAATCTTTTAACAAAAACGGTGAGGGAGGCCAAGAGAGAAGATTAAAAATCAAATGAGTTTCATCTCATCTAACCTTGAGGTGGGCTCTGATATTGTGGCTCTTACTTACATAATCTAAGGTCTAACAGATTAGAAGTGAACTGCACACCCCCTCTTTTTAATGGATGGCTTTGCACTGCATTTGTGCAATTAATGAGTAACACACCAATCCTTTGTATTGTCCTCTTAATGAGGAACAGAGCCCAGGAATAGGAGCAGAGCCTCAATAATGAAAGTCTCCCCAATAGAGGACAGAGCCAACTTAACATCGTCAGCAGTCTCTCTGCAATGAGAAAATGCCAAAGCTAATTCTTTGTAACCTTTTAGTCCCCAAGTCCCCAAAGCAAAACAGTTTCACAAACTTGTTTTAAAGTTAAACATTCTTGTTAGTGCTGTATTTGTTCTGAAAGGTCTTTCCTGCTGCCGTTAATTGGGCACAAGATGTTACTGTGGGTGTGAAAGTAACACCATAAATATACATTGTCCTGTAAAAATAGGTTGTATTAAAACTATAGAAAGATATTATTGAATGCACTGCACGCCTAAAATTCTGAAACATTCATTTAGTTTAACCATAAAAATAGTTAACTATGGTAATGTATTTTTTTAAAAGTTACCTTTCTTTTTTCCCCTCAATATTAATATAGCACAACTACTGTTTAATAATTGATATTTCTATAACCTCAGGGGAAGGAGGTAATTTTTTCTCACTTGCTGTTGATTGGCTGCACGGCAGTAGAGCGTGTGATAACAGCACTAGATACTTCTCGACTTCCTGTGCATAGCATGTCCATAGCAAGCGCTCATACAGCATGTGTGTGTTGTCATGACACCCTGCATCGTGACTTCATTATCGGCCTGGGATGATAATGAACACAGCCCCATGAAAAGCAGCGGTCCCTCGTAATGCACATGGCAACAAACGCAACACGGACTGGAAAATCTTCTCCACAGAGACTTCCAGTGCCACAGGAATTATCAGACACTTAGTTAAGAGTGCCGTGTTTATTTGAGTTTTCTTCCCTTTAAATGTGCTAAGAGACTTCATCACCTTCAGCTCTTTAGCGTTATTTTTTTATTTAGCCAAAGCTGTTAGCTACAATGAGAGTAAATTAGGCACGCACCAGCATTTGGTTCCCCATGTGGCAGTAGAGTCCTGTCTCTAGTGTGTTTATGTTGGCACGCGAGTAATGAGACTTTGCACACCCACGGGTCCAACACTGTCATTAGCACAAACAGTGTTAACCACTGAAAGAGGAGTGGAAAAGTGTAGCGTTGTGAGAAGTGTGGGCGCTCAGAGCCTACTGACTGTGCATATTGTGAGAGTATGCTGAAAAACCTGGGGCAATCTGGATTTCAGCAGGTTTTCTGTTTTGGCTTTTGATAATGCAAGAAAGGCATGAATTGTGTTTTAACTCAATGGTAGGTTTGTTTAGGAAAAAAATATTCAATTGCAATTTTTCTCAAAAGCATTGCGATAACATTTGCAATTTATGCTTTAAAAATAGGATTCTGTTCAAACTTCACATTTAAACATGCCCAGAAGAATTGACAAAAACTCTGAAATATGAACAGGTAAACTAATACAAGATTTACATTTCAGGACATGTTTCTACAGTTGGCAGTGTATATGAATATAGGGTATTTTATTGCGGGTGAAGGAATGGTACTTCAAAAACTGTAGGCTTTGCAATTTGCTAATATAAGTAGGTTTCACAAAAACAGACACATCTAATCTACAAACCTGTTTACAGAATGGATTAATTAACTAAGATTTTCACACACTACTATCTTAAAAAATAAAGCTTTTGTATTTCCATTGCTTTTGATGTCTTTCTATTTCACTCAGCTAATTGTACGATCGTATCAACCACAATTGAGAATAGTCTGTCTTAGGGGACTGTAGTGAAGGAGAGAGATGCTCATGTTTCTTGGCTTGAGAAATCTGTGTTTGGCATTCTGTTTATCATCATTACCGTACAAAGAGTAGCTCTGGTTCATCACTTGATTTTTGTGTAACTATTTGTTTAGCTGGCTAAATGAACAAATGGGAGTTTTATATTCATTATTTTCCTTTCATAGTCGATAGCCCCATAGGAAAGTGACCAATGAAAGAAAAAAAGAATTTACCAAAAACAAAGAAAAAAGCGTTTACCATGAAACAAAGAAGCTTTATGGAGAAAAATAAGTGAATATGACCTCAAAGATAGACAGAAAAAACTTGAAAAGCAACAAAAATCAAGTCTTGCTTTTATAGAAATGTTTTCAGAAAAAGTGCCTGAATACAGTTCACCAGGGCACACTTGATTAAAATTTATTATACTATCTATAGCAAGGACAAGTGTATCTTCAACAGTAAGGTAAAGCAATAATCAGTGCAATTTGAAAAAGGGACATACAAAATATATATTTAACTGCATAAATAATACATATATAACTTATTTATTTGTTTGTTTGTTTTTTTTATCTGAGACCTCAAGCATAGGTGTGCAGAAATAGTTAAAATCTGAACGAAAGTGTGTGAAGTGAATGATAATTGAATAATACTATCATTTTTACTGTGTTCATAAGCAATTATGTGAGCCTGATTAAGTCAAGACTGTTCCACAGATTAAAAATAAATCTAAAAGGGAAAGAAATTGGCATGAATATATAATGCATGTTGCCATTAGCAGCACATCGCAGAGCAGGTATTAACTGTAGTTGCCTACTGTGGAAACCCCCCTGTATTTTTCATGTGGACTAATGTGAGGAAGCCAAGTGGAGCACATGCACGTCGCTCGCTGCGCGTCTCTTGTTCATGCTTCAGTCAGCGCTGTGCTCGGTAACGTCAATTACAGACATAGGTCTCTACTCGGCTGCCAACCACATCCCCTCCGCTACGCTTATTAATAGCTCTCAACAGAGAAATTAAAGAATGAAAATGTCAAGCTGTCAGAGATAAACCCACTGACCAGCTAAAGGGGTGACAGTAAACGTGAAATACATTATAGTTACATTGAAGCAGCTCAAATAAGAAGCAGCTGTCAACAGTGGCAAAGCAAAAACTGACCTGCTTACAAAGATCATATTTAAAGTACACTATGTAACTTCGCCACTGCAAACTGTAAGAATGCATGCATTTTTGCGCAATAAAAACACCTCTAGTGAACTAAAAGCAAAATAGCTCAATTTAATTCCATACTATAGGACATTCCACCCAAAGATTTCCAAGGACACAAGCAATTGGGAGACCTCCCTCCAGAAAAGTTACGCAATGCACCTTTAACATCTGATTCTTTTTTTTTTATGTGCCGAAAAACTAATTGCAGCTAGACAAGCGTGACATAACAACCATGTCTCCAAACCCTGAATCAAAGCATATCAGATGAGCCTTGATCAAAAGAGTACTGCATAATATCTCTTCTAATTTCAGAAAAAGAGTGATGTGATGGCCTTTTGAGTCATTTCAACAAAACAATTAAAAAGGTTACGCATAAAATATTACTCATGGTTAAATGTTGCCTGGGAACGAAACATGTCAAAAGCTTACTAATTACCAGTGCACTGTCTGCTCTCTGGGCATTTAGTCAATATTTTTTTTTTCTAATTAGCCTTTTCTATCCTTGAGCCAAGCATTCTTCCCATCATGTCAATTCCATTAGAGCGGCATTTTTCAAAAGGGCTTCCCAATCAGCCAGGCCTATGCACCTTTCCCATTGTGTCGCTACAGCCATTTAAGCTACCACCACAAAAGCAGTGAAGAGAGAAAGAATAGAGAGATTGGACATGGTTTAAGGAGGAAACAATGAAAGGTCAGACACCTAATTATTCTATTTGATTAATCCGTGCCTTTGCATTAGCTTAGAAAACACTGTTGCATAAATACATTTTCTTCTCAATAGACAGACAGGTGAAGAGGTCTGGGCTTGAAATCGCAGATATGTTGAACTATGTGCAGCTCATTTACTCCCATTGGAGACCGAGCAGTCAGAGGAGAGGAACACATAGTAGTCTGGGCTGAAAGACAGAACGCCCTCCCCATTTACTACTGTGTGGCTGACTTGGAGAGCGGAGAACTTGTTTGGTTGTTCATTCCGTACTCAGCGTGACTCTGCTGCTGTTGCCTTGTCGCACATAGTCGTTCGTATGGGGCTATTGTGGATATTATATCTCAATAAGTTGGACATTATGGAGCTGTGCGTCACGGTGAGAAAAGATGAAAAGTCACTACCTCTTACTGGATATGTCCCCTCTTTTGAAATGACAGAAATACCTCACTGATATTGATAAAACATCCTGTCTCCCGTTGATATCTGAGAGGTAACAAATCATTTCATTATGAAACACGCCTTTTCCCTGTGCGAATTACTTATCAGCTTGGACTGAACCAGATGACTAACCGTTCAATAAGTTGTCCTAGATCAGACTGAAAAAAGCAGGGTGACAGGTGACGCATGCTATTCAAGTGCCACTGAATGCATCTGAGTCATGAGTGGTTTGCAGTTTGTACTCATAATCCAGTCATGCAAGGCCTACAAGATAGTGAACTTGTCGTCAGTTTGTAAAATGCAGAGCAAACATCAGGAAAACTGCAGTCAAAAATGATTACACAAATGAATATAATAATGGACAATATGCATTTATGTATTTATGAGTTTTCATTGCATTATATCATTGTTTGTCAAATCCACAGGTGTTGTTATGCAGATGGGCTTGAACGGTACATTAACTCCACTAATGTGTCTATAAATGAGTGGACAGGTGTGGGGTGCTGTAAATATGCCCACCTATACTCGTCCACCATGAGAAGAGTGAACAGGAGCTGGAGGAGATGTCATCTGACAGAGCAGAGAAATTTTTCTTCACACTGCATTAAAGAGACAGGGCAACAGCAACAGGGTTTTTCCTGTAATAACGAAGAGAACCCTGCGGTGAACCAGGTTAACCAGAGGCATGTGACACTGAGGCTGCTGCCAGGATGTGCCAGGATGTGTCAACATAAATATAAAGGGAGTGCAGAGATGTGCTTATTTGTTTAGGTTAATACTGCAAGATTAAATGCCTAATTTGAGAAGTCTGGGTAATTTTATCCAAATTTTTTTCCTTCATAAAGCAAATTAATTATTTAATGAGCATTCACCAGATTTTGCCTGGTTTTGGATCATTAATATGAAAATGTGCTAAGTTGTTGCTGGAGCATTTTACTACTTCTGCTACATTATAATATCATTATAACTTTCATAAAATAGTCATCCATTTCCTCATCTATTTCAACTGTCTTTTCTCTTTCTAGGAAAAAAAAAAAAAAGATTTCCTAGCAGGATTTTTTTCAGTTGTTGTGTGGTGTTTTATCTCCTGGTTCACTTCCTGATCTTCCTTGAACGAAGGCTTGAGACCAGTATAAAGTACACAAGAGTGCAACTATTTGTCTGGATACAAATAATAACAAATATTGTGGGAGATGCAACACTATTACATTATTGGCATGAAAATAGCATCCGGTTACGTTTACTGTTACTGTGAGTGAGGAATATGAAAGGCTGAATACAGATCGCTGTTTGCAAAAATCAACCATAAGCCACACAAGGGAAATGCTGACTATTTGTTGAAATAACTATCGGACAATCCCTGGTAGGATGACACTTTCTTCACCCACCACACCACATATTCATAATGGCTTTTATCAATTAGCAAACCTCACTGTAAAACACCCACTAACAGGTACCTAGTTAGTCACTCACTTGGAGACCAGGGAGAAGGCTTCGGCACACACAGCTGGACATGGCACCAGTTTGATCATCACGTGTTCAGCTGCAGCCTGGAAGTGCGCCCGCGTCACCTTCTCCAGCACAGATGACAGGGTGGCAACATCACCAGCCTTCGTGTTGGGATCTCCGCCCGCTGTGTCCAGGATGTTCCCTCCATGGACCACCAGCAGCAACACATGTGTCTTACATTTGTTCTGTAAAAGAGTTGTAAGGTACAGATAAGTAAGTAGAAGTAAGATTTATATACTGAGGTTTCCAGTGGTTGTATGTGGTTGTATCCAACAACTTTTAATCTTGTATTTTTTTAGTTTTGGTAATGTCCTGGCTGAATCCTAGTAAAGTTTTGGATTTACTCAAAATATTAAGCCTTAATGTTGACCAGGATCTAAAATAGTCACATTTAGGGTTTGAAAGCCAACATGTCTCTAAATAATGGCCCTACCTCCATGTCCTCTTGACCCTCGATGCTGCTCTGGGGGGCACAGTGTGGACCTCTTAGCTGGTACAAGTTTTCTGAAATGGAAAGAAAGAAAAGGTCGCTGTAAGAGCCAATGCACCCATTAAAAAAAACATAAATGAATATTGATCTGGGCAAATTGTCAATATCCCTAATGCCTCTTCATCCTTCTAGTACTTTTAGGCTCTAATGGCAAAACCATAATATTCACGGGTCAATACAAACAGTGTCTGGGCTCTATCTATGCCTCTATATTCAGCAATGAGAATTTGATTTTTTGCTGCAATCTTAACCACTCAATTTAACCGCACTCACAAATCAAAATACACTTTGTGCAGGTTGTGAACTCAGAGAAGTGGATTTAGATGGGGGTTAAGTGCATGGTGTAAAACATAAATGATAGAATAATACATTTTTTTGCTTTGCGGTGGCTACAAGGTGCAATTTGTGGTGCTAAACTCAAACAAAACTCAAATAAAAAAGTGAAATAATGTGTCAACTCAAATTCTCGCTTGTTGTTTTTCATTTATTTTGTTGCTAAAGCTGTATGTGGACAAGATCTTCACTTGCCGCCCAAATTGCAGTACACTACCCTAATCCTTAATAATTATTTGCAAACCCAAGATGTGCAACAAAAACTAGGCATAATTACATCTCTGAATTATGTGCAGATGCATGTTTTTTTTTCAGGGTTACCGCAAATACCCAGGGAGCCTTGCCAAACTCATTACCCTCTCCAGAAACCTTCAGACGCTGTGTCATCCTATCTGACCTCCTCTTCCTATTTTCCTGTCTGCGCTGGAGACACGGCTGTGCTCCTTTTACGCACACGCTGTTTACTCTGCTTCCTGGTGTGGGACTTGCTGTCATGGGGCTCTCTCTGTCAGCTCCGCTCCCTGCACACCACCCGCCAGCCTTGCTCGTCTCAAACAGCTCTGTGTACACAAGGGACACAGCACACAGCCAACTATTTTGGTCGCAAAAGTAACAGGAAATCAATGGAGAAGAGCTTTTTCTTTAGCTGGAAGGGTGAGACAGAGCAGAGAGAAATAAAGTTCTTTAAGAAACTCCTGAAGTCATGCTGTGTATCAAAGAGAAAAAAAAAAGTATTTCTTTGCAGGTCATATAATCCAATACTTGCCCTTTCAAGGAGAAGGAAGGAATTAATATGCCAATACAACACTATATTTCAGTACACAGTATAAAGCAACGACATTTCTTACACAATTATACTATATTAACACAATACCCTGAATATCAATGCTTTTTAAATTTTTTTGATTTTTAAATGCACCTCACTATATCAGTATATAGACAGCCAAATGACTCATGTCCTTTTGAATATGTTGGTGATGTTGTTAATGGTATTGCTGTTGTTTTTCAGTGATGCTATAGTTATCTCATATCCTTATCATTATCACCATTCTGTGTTCACTTCAGTAGTTTTCTAGCAAGTCTGAGTGGATCTTAATTCAAAACTCAAAATCTAAACATTACACAATGTTCAGTTTAGTTGAACATGGTCAATGCTGAACAAATACTTAGTGCTTCATAAAAAATGTTATACTGGAAATGCCAGAGCCAGAAATATTTTTCTCAATATCAAAATTAACATCATGCTTTAAGTAGCTTTTTTTGTTGTATGCAAAAATGTAGTTCTCCAAATCACTGTCACAGTACCACATCCTTGACACAAACAGTATAAAAAGCCTGGATGGATTCTCAAGCAAAAAAGCCATTACAGCAGCAAAGTTATAATGGATTTTCTACAAAGGCCTTTCCATCACTCCAACAACCTACAGAAAAATGCCACCTTTTGCCAGTGTACAGCAAACAGCACCGTTAGCACAGTCTACAGGAGACTAGCAGCACTATGCTCACCTCATCACCTCTGAAAGCAGCCATCACACCAGGCTGCTCTTTAGTTCAACAGTGAGAGTGTCATTGGTCTGATATTGGGGCAAACTGACAAAATCATCTCCCTGCTCACTGAAGTAAACTGGCTCCCTGCCGCCAAAGCCACAGTCTGATTTCCTGGAGCTGCAGAGTTGAGAGTGGAAATCCGTGAGATGCCCTTAAGTTTCCTGTCTGCTGGAGCGTGAACTGACTCACTGGGTATTATGAAGGATTTATATGCTGGCAAATATATGCAGAAGAGAAGCATAGTTTCACAGTAGATTGGATGTACTATTCAAACAGAGACTTTGGAGATGCGTGTTGGAAGGGCTCAGTTGATATTTTGTCTGGCATTTATTGTCGTTTATGGCAGTCATTTTATACACTTCATAAGGTTAGTGATAGATAGACGTGTCCAGAGAGATGTAAGTATTTATGTAGCTCTAGTTGTGAAGGTAATGTGTAAACTTCTGTTTGTATGAGCAGGCCTAAACTGTTATATTTATGGCTGTTCTATGTTTTACTGTACAGTAGAGCGCAAGTTGAAATCATTCTAGTAGATCACAAATTTGCTTTTTTTACTTACCCAGTTTCTGCTGCCTTAACCATAATCATGTCCCTTAACCTAACTGTTTGCGTTTCCTATAACCCAGTTCCTTAACTTCTTCACTTTCAATGACCAATCACCGCAGACCCTCCCTCTAGAGGTTACCATCTAGAATTAACTATTTCATAATCACATGCATGCCTTAAGTGTACATAGTTCCAGTCTAAAGACAAGAAAAGTGTGTGCGTAGAAGGGCTGCCAAATTAAAAATGTCAAATTAATATGCAAATTACTTCATTCAAAGAGGTTGTGGCAGCCTTGTACTGTATAAAACACAATGTATAATCAGTTATTTAATGTAGTCTATCAGGATATTGATGATTCATGTGCCAGTAACAATCCTACATCTATGCCAATCTTTACCGGCTACAGGGTCATTGAATCATTGCCCTGTAGTGTCCATTGGTAATGTGTCTGGCAAGTGTAATGCGAATCATCCTTGGAGATTGTCAACAGGCGTTTTCTCCTGGCACAAGAACAACAACCGCGCGACACATAAGCCATCTGCTCTGTTCTGTTCGCCTACAAGTTGCCCTTATCCCCCCGTGTAGCAAACCCAGGAGACCCCCATCCTCCGCTGCCTGACAACACTGTAAGTACACCCACGCACAAACCAGGAGGCATACAGCTCATTATAGAGAGAAACACTAACAAGCTTGCCTGTGTCCAGTCCTGTTTCTGCCAGTGTGGAAGTAAACAAGTACTCCGATAAAAACAGACAGCAAACAACTATTAAAACATGCTGCTGCAACATGAGTAAAACAGCCAAATACTGAAATGACATGATTTGTTGAGAATAAATGCATAATTATCAGAGAGGATGATCTCTGTAATTAAGTGGTAAACTGCTAGCCACAAAGAAATTAATTCAGAGAATAACAGAAAATGATAGCTTCTGGCTAAAACGTCCTAGAAACAACATATTATCCTTTCAAATCCATATATTGGTGTAGTTTTGTCCATTGGGCTTTGCCATTCCAGGACTGACATAGCTAAACCCTGACCTATGCAGTAGGTTCCAAATGATTCAGGAACTATTTTGTTTATTTTTCTTTCTATCAGTGCATGGGATTGGCTCTGACAGTTAACTAACTTGTGACCAATAATTGACAGTAATATTATTATTCTTTTTTTTTACATTTCTCTGTTAGCAAGTGAAGCAAGGAAAAACAATATCCTTCTGTTTATAGAAACCACACAATGGGAAGAGCAATCAAAAAAACTTCTACCAGAATGCGCTGGAAGCTCCATCTCATATTGACTAGCAGAAATAGCCACAGACATTATCTCCTTCAGCATTTGCTCCAGTCAAGCGACAATACAGTGTAAGCTAGTGGCAATAGAATATCTGTGTAGGGCTTGGAGGCAAAATGACATGAATCCATTTCTATTTCAATTCGTTGCTCTCCCCCCTCGAACTGTCAGTTGCTTTGCACCTCTGGGCTGCAACAGTGTTGTTTGAGTGTCATTATCTTTCACTGATGTGAGATCTTGCCATTTCTCCAACCTCATATCCTGTCAGACAAAAGCAACATCAACAGCAGGTGTACATTACGATATGTAGATATGAAGATATGAGAATCTAGCAAATATATTTCCACATGAGATATTGTGTCAAGAAAACTACATGCGATACAATTTTTGATACAGTGAAAATGTTGAATGTTTCTGCTAAAGCTAGTCAAAAAAACAGCATTGTTTTGGCCACAGTAGGCCAAGATTTTTCTTTTTTAATATATAGGTCTATTGCTCAAAAAGATTTGAAGGAACACTTTTAAGTCTATATCACTAAATAAATATGTCTGCAATATTAGTAATGTCATTTAAAGGTGCAGCATGTATGAAGGAGTAACTATGAAGGAGGGTTCACTGTCTACTTGCCTCCGTGGGGATGTTAATTCTTGGCCTTTCCAGAGCATTTAACTGGCATTTAACTTTAGATTTAGGTGAAATTGAATACTGTATATTCTATATAAAATGGACAATTTACATTCTCATTAATGTTTATGCGGCATGATTTGGACATCGATACAATTAAAACAAGACTATATAATAGCAATAATTGACAATATGCTATTGAATTGAATTCGATTTAAATACTCTGGGGGGTACTCTGGAGTGTGAGAAGAAATTTAGGGTGTGCTTGAGACAAAAAAGGTAGGGAACCACAACTCATCCTTTCAGCCAATTTTTCAAGTATCAGGCTAGATTGGATAGAACATAGTACAGTTTATTTTAGTATATGAATAGTGTTTAGCTTTATATAAATCAAAGACAGCTAAAAGAGAGTAAAAAAAGTCTACTGACTATGGTCAGATACGGATTATACTGCCCTTTCCTTCTGTTACTCTGCCATTTTTAATTTACATTCTCAACTGAAATAGCTTTTGTCTTTTCAGCAAGAAACCATAGGCACTTTGTCTCTAACAGATGGCTATGCATGAAAACATTAATTTAAAAGAAATTGGAGCAGGAGGAAGCAGAGCCTGTGTGCATTGAGAAAGATAGGAAAAGAAAAAATATATGAGGACTGTAATTTATGGGAGCTGTCTGTTCTTAGCACAGTGTGTGTTTTTGAAAAGAGCCACAGGATGCTGGCTGAAAGTGGGCACCGAAATGAAATTCAATGTCTCAACGGGTCACTCTGTTTGTCTCATGTTCACATAACTTATCATGTTCTTACAAAATGGTTCGTGTTGGGTTGTCTGGCTCATTTTAAGTTATTCCTAACAGCTCCCATTGTAGTAGTGACTTCAAATAACATTACACCCAGTCGGCAACTCACGACAAGCAACCAGCTTAGACCACACAGTAGCTTTTATATATCACAGACTATAGTTACATAATGTTGCTATTTCAGGTCTGACTATATGGTAGTCACAACTCAATGAGTGGAGACAAATGCTAATGAGAGTGGCACACAAGTCTGTTTGTATTGAAAACAGATGGGGTGCATGAGAGATGGTAGAGATATAGGTCACATAAAGTGGGATGAATGCAGAAGAAAAGAAGAGGAGCTGAGTGAGCTGAGTGCAGAGACAAGGACCTTTTGCGATGCAGACGCTAACTTATTTCCAGGGTAAAACACTTTGGCTGGGAATGAAGTGTTTATAGTCATCAGTGTAAGAGTCTCTACAATGATGATAAAGAGATGTGATGGGTTTCAGCCATGGAGAGGGTCAGTACTTTACTAATCTAGTACAATGTCTAAGAGCCTTTTCCCATTTTACCTGAAAATCGTATTTGTGAAAAAAACATTTTAAAAAGTACACACACACACACACACACGCACACACACACACACACAAAATGTGTATATTAAAAAAAGTATATATATTAAAAATATATACACACACACACACACACACACACACACACACACACACACAATGCACTCTATTTTGGAAAATATGGTTGCAAACGTAACACTATGTTTAGTACTGCATAGAGTTTCTATATATTTGAGTAGTACTTGAGTATTGAGAAAAAGTAGGAGATTTAACATATGTACTTAAGTAAGTAACTTACGTACTCATATGCGGTAGTCTGTCTGATATGATCTGAGAAGCAGAGGTGAATGGAGAGAGAGAGGGGAAAGAGTTGATGGAGAGGGTCTTTTGAAAAACCGACAAATGCAGATCAAAGAGTGACCGATGTTCAGTTGAGCCCTGATAAAGCTCTCTCACTGCTGACAGGAGAGAACCAGCTTCAAGGTTTCCCCATTATTCTCAGATTTTAATTGTAGATAGTGGCTCCACAGAACACACAAGTCTAATCTGCTTACCTGCACAGGCCAGACCTTTCTGCTGTCTCCTATTGTGTAAATTACTGCCAGTAAATGACAGACAAAGGGCCAGTTAAACAGATAGTCCAATGTGGTTTTAGTGACTCCATAAATCACTTCTACACAGTCTTATACTAAGGTAGTCAGGGAGAAAACATTTCCTATTATAGGATATCTAGTGCCCACAAGACTCTCATTTGAAAGACTAATATATGAAGTGGTATACAATGTTCCAAATTGGCAAAATAAGATGCACATTTCTTGTCTTTCTTAAATATATTATTATCTATTTATCTAGTCTTTGGTAGACAGAAATACAGAAATTGAAATAAACCCAGGTGGTAGAGGTTTGGAGTGGGACATTTGGCATATTATATTTTAGTTATAAATATATTGGATGGATATGGCACCTCCCACCTCACTGAATCAAAATCTGAATGCTTTGAAAGGCAATTCCTTGGCTCAGCACATATCAACATAACAAGTACACAAGTTTATGCCATCATGAGTTACTGTGAGTGAGAAATACATCAAACAAAAGTAAGTCTTAAGAACAACCTCAGACAGAGTTTGAGAATCTAATTGCTGAAGAAATAAGGGAAATGAAATAAAGCTGCCTAATGTACTACTTATTTTAGTATCACAGCAATGAATGTTTCCTGTCTAAATGAAGCATTTCTCAGGGCATCACTGGTTTAGTAATGGCTCTGTGGATGGGCCTAATTTAGTAACATTCTGTCCTCTTTTCAGACATAGGAGGATCCCTATCATCTCTGCAGGTCCAGTCTTCAGAGGCAGAGATTAAAAGCCTCCACTCCAGTCTGTCAAAGCTCAAAGCCGACCTTTACAGCAGCTCCTTTTATGAGTAAATAACATCCAAAGTAAACACTGAGCTGTCTGTTTGGGGAGGGGTTGAAACCAGCGGGAGTTCTCTGTGTTCTAGACACAGGATCTTTCCTGGCCTCTGTGTAATATTCTCAATTCTCATATTTGCTTATCTGTACTGAGACACATTTTGTTGCTTCACAAATCACACGCATCACACTTCAGCAGACAGGCTAATTGGGCCAAGATCCTTATTTAAAACAGTAAAGAAGTATGTTTTTGTTTACTGCATCAGACAACTGTGATGAATTAATAACTTATTCATGATATCGTTGGGGAACGTCTTGCTCACTTCTTTGGTTGGTTTATCCCAAGCCTATTCTCCTAACCCAAAGAAGAAACTAAACTGATACCAAGGCTACCAAGGTGTCCCACTGACACAGCAAGGATGGAGGAGGGCTTGTAGACACAGCATAAATGGTAGAAAAGACTAAATTTAAGGGTGTTGGAATGAGACGATTATTATGTTACATCCATATATCTGCATTTGAATAGACATTGGCTTATGTGGGGGTCTTTTTATGACACTCTTGACAAAGTGCAATCAAGTTACTGCTCAGACACAATCACAGTTGGGACCTTGATGAATCTGAGCTCAATTAATTTCTCAGGGAAAAAAGTCCAAAGGAAAATCACATCATAATAGATGTGGTTAAAGTGTTAAGTGTTAAATTAGACATGATTAATGTTTTAACTTCATGTGCTTTCAGATCGTCGTGCACTTGTACACATTTACTGGATTGTGGACATTTGGTCTCTGAGAAAGGATCAGAAGAAACTGAAAATGAGGTCAGGGTGAAGAGATAAATAGATAAATACTTTATTAATCCCAGACCAGGGAAATTCATGAATGAGCACCACTTACACTGGCAGTTATGATTTATTATCATTGGACACATCCTGTGAGGCTGCTATATTCTCACGGGATATACAGCGACATGAATGTGAGAAGCTGAAAGTAAATGTAGACAGTTCAGTAAATCAGGTAAGGGACATGAACACCAAACAACAGTACTAAAATCTTAACAATGATGAACTGGATTTAGAAGGCTTTTACACATTATTTAGTCTCTTTGTTGTAAGTTTCTACTGCTACAGCTGCCCTTTTGCTGAGTAACAGATATGTGGTAGCCAATATGTGCCAACAGCCTCTTTGACCACCACCAATCTTTACTTCACGCTAGACCTGCACGATAATCACTATATTGATTTATCGTTCAATATATGAAAGCTGGAACAAAATATTCAATACGCAGACAATATATACAGTATTGTGTGTACATTTTCTTTGCAAAAGTGGGAAGATTTTAGCCATTTTTATGTAATACGAAAAAAATTGAGCTGCAAAGGGTTGAATAAATAACTACTGTGGTTAATTCATTATTATTAATTCTAACATTTATTTGTTGCTGCACAGGCCTTTAAATGATACTTTCTATTTAAAAATGTGTTTACTTGGATTATCTTACTTTGTGTTATTGGCATCAAGTAGTTTCAATATTAGCATTTATCTTAATATTTTCGCAATATATCGTGCTTTGTTATTGTGACATAACTATTTCACACATGCCACATTCATAACCGTGCATTATTTGAATCCACCACACATAAATAGTGAAGAAATGGTGCACAGTAGCCTCATGTTTAGGTTAAATTGGGTTTCCATGTGGTTTCATTTCATTCGCTGATAAAGCCACAAAAGGATTATAGGTCTTACTAAAACATAAATTCTGTGTTAACTGAAGCTTTAGATGTGAATAAATAAACGGGGGTCAGGCAGAGCAAACACACACAAAGAAATGTGCTTCCCGACGCTTGACTCCACAATGAGAAAATGCAGTGAACGAAATGCAGTGCACGGTGCCATGTTTGATCATACAAACTTGTTTTATCTATGCTGTTTATTTTGTGCCACCAACATGAATTTTAACATCTCAGATAATCCCCTGCTCTCCTCTTACAGATATATAGCAGCTTCAGTTTTATTTCAAATGAACCACACTCCAAAGCCATGGAGGCAATAAACTTTGGATTTGTCCATATTTTACTAACAAGGACAAACCTCAAGCAAAGGAAGAATAGTGCTATTCAAACTGCAAAAGAATGAGTTCCATAGAAACATACAGGGTAAGCTCATCAATGTGGCAATTGGAAGATTTTAGTTAAGTTAACCTGGATAGGGATGAGCATCATTTTCAATATTTCTTATGTATACAGTATTTTAATGGTGCTTTAAGTGGTACTTTTACAGCAAAAAAGTATATATCATTTACAATAATGAATAAATCTATAATGAAACATTTATGCATCATTTATTTTATGAGCCTGTTCTTTTACTAACTACCATTTATTTGGTCTATATGAAATAAAGCTGTACTAGTTAGTTAAACACATTTTGATTTTGTGCTCTCTTGATGCTTAAACCTCCTTTGATTATCCAGTGAACAGTGTTGTCAGAGCTTAGAACCTCTTTATCTGTGTCTGAGCTTCTGTGTGTGCTGCTCGGAGCAGGGATGCCACACACATAGACGAGGGCGGAGAGATGCAGATAACGCGCGAGCCAAGTAATCAAAGCAGGACCAACTTATAACACACATATCATATACATATTTGACTGTGTGACATTTGTGCAACTCCTCAGCACCACTAAGAGTAACAATAGGGCTGGAGCTTACTGATACAGTGGTCCATTAAAACTTGGGATACTGGGATTCTGTACCTATCCCTACTGGTGGACCACAAATGCTTACCAATTACAGGAGTTTGCAATTTGGTCCTGAATTGGAGTCAGTGTTGTCACCATATTAAAAAGTTTAACTTGATGTGGATATTAATGAAAAGGCTTGATCATTTTTATTTTATTGATAACCTTACATACAGTATATTAGTGCTACAGCATTTGAGCAGAACTACTGCAATAAATGAAGTGTAAGGTTAGCTTTAGGCAGTTGTAGCGTTGAGGCTCGTTGCCATATGAGTGTGTGTATTTTGAGCTGTACAAACCATGTGTCTGGTCCTCCATGTGTCCCAGGGTCTCAATCTGCTCCACCAGGTCATTGGAGTTCCACTGGCTCATGCCCAGCAGGATCGCATTCTTCCCCTCCATAACATCTGCTGGCACACAAACACACTATTTAGCCATAAGTGAATCATTTGAATGTATCATGTGACAATTGAATATTTCCCACATATTTTTGTTGAGCTTATGACACAGGTGTAGCACTGTTTTTGACCTGTCTGTTTTTAGACGTAGGGGGAAAGCAATAAGCTATGTGAAGAAGACACCATGTAGGTTCTTTTATTAACATTTCAATGCCTGGGAGAACATTAAAGAAAGTTACTGGGTAGAGTGTGACCAAAATCAATGAAGAAACCTACAGTTTATTCTTTCACGGTTACATAACCAGGTATCATTCAAGTACCGATGCCCAAAAGTATCAGTAGGTGTCCTGGTGCCCAAGGTACCCAGTCGTTCATATGGGCAATAATGCTAGTCATAATCAAACTGCTACTGTAGTGAAAATGTGTTACTCAACAACACGTATGTTGTAAAATGTATAAAGGCAGTGATCTGCCCTTGCTTGCAGCCCCAGTCACTGCACTATTTATAATCTGATAAGGACACACTTGCTGCTCTGTGCCTGGTGGGAGCCCTGTCGGGTCAACACATTTCACACTTTGAGGTGGTCACGTTGATGGTCAAATTCATTGCATGGGTTTGATTATGTAGAATTGTACTTAGATTTATTTTTTTCTAATGCTCACTCATGCAAACATGTGTCTCTTTAAGCAATACTGAACAACAAGGAGCATTAACATTTCAGTTCTGTATAATTCAATCATTAAACATAACCTTACACCATATGCTGCAGTATGTTCAGACAGACTAAAGCAGCTTCTTGAGTCTGTTGTCTTGTTTATACTTTTTGTACATTGACACTAATCAAGGCAATCGTGTCAGAAAGTTATTGCAAAAAAGACCGACGCAGATCTCTTAGAATAAGATTTTCACAACAAATCAAAAATATTTAGGTACTCAGTCTGTGACACATAATATAGTAAGTGTTGTATTTAAAAAAGCAGAAAAGGCCTTATGAAATTTGCCACATTATGTATGACACTTAACTTAGTAAACATTGTATTTAAGAAAACAGGAAAGGCCTTGTGAAATTTGGCACATTAGTTGTCACGTTGCTGACCCTCATCGTCCTCGGAGATAGACTGACTCATGCCGGAAGGAGCTCACTGCATCCAAGAATCTTCAGTCTTTTCTCTCTCACAGTCACTGCTTCCAAGAGCAAACCAGGGCTCACACACCCTCTCCATCTGGATCACAGAAGGGTCGCTTCAGTGGTCAGTCTGTGTCTGTCTCTCATCGCAGTAACGCAGGGCGAAAGCAAATGAAACCCACACAAATCCATGTTAATGCTATTGCAAGACTAAAAAACAAGGCTAAATCAAGGATAAAGACTAAATTAAATTATTTCATTTTTTAAAAATAAAAATACTAAACAACTGAACAATATTGCCTTTGTGGTTTAAAAAAAAAATCATTTAATTGGATAAGGATCACAAAGTAACGATTAGGCATGTTCATTTTAGGCACATGTTTGGATGAGAACTACATGGAAGCAACTGCCTGGGACCAATCACCTTGTTTTTCCTTATCATGGTGCAACATTAGAGTGTAATAAGGTTAAGGTCGACAGTATTTTCCTCATTTTGAAATTTGTCCACTACATTTGCACCATTCTGTAAGGCCAGGGGAGCAGTGGTTACCTGCAGCACAGGTATTTATACTGCACTCTTCTCTTTTATGTTATGTTTATTTTATGATGATTATTTGTGATTATTTATGTTTTGATGTGTTGCATTGTGATTTTAATGTCTTTCTTATTCTGTAACGCACTTTGCATTACTTTATGTACAAATTGTGCTATACAAATAAACTTGCCTTGCTTTGCCAGATAACCCTTCTCCAGAATGGGATCCCGGTTAGGAGCATGTAGCAAGATGATTACTCCACTGTGTTGTTTAGATTTTAGTTTTAAAGAATATTTAGTTTACCAGTATAGCTAGGACTGGGGAATATGTGTGAGTGACAGACAGAATAAACCTATCATAGTGAAGTATGAACTCTCAGAACAGCAGAATAAATTTATTCATCACATAAAGGCAATATACAATACTACTTCTGCATGGATACTGTATGACTAATGATACAATGGAAATCATGAGTACCTCCCAGAAAATCACGTAATCCTGACATTTTAGGCATATCGCCCATTCGTAAATTTAGCAATAACAATGAATATTTGACATACTAAGCAGCCTTGCCATTGCTCCTGGTTAAATGTAACACCTCTAAAGGGGTAAAAACTGGTTTAGAATTTCTGCACACTGAGAAATTTAGGAAAAAAACACGTCGTAGCAAAATGCATATTGGATTTGAACAAAAAGAGTGGAAGTTTGAAAGCCTGTGGAAAGACAAGAAGAGAATGTAAAGTAGGATCAGCTGCAAATGCTGAAAAACACGATTAGCGAATCATCTCCTGGAGGAAATTTAAGACACTCCCACATCTTCTTCACACACAAAAAACAACCTTCTCCAGAGTACATGCACTGCAATCATAAAACTCCGTATAATATGACAGAATAAAGCAGCCCCTCCTCCTACTTAGGATTATGCCAACGTGTGAACAAAAAGAAGAAAAGTGAGAGACATGCCCACAGCACACAGACCCCGGGGGCACATAAGAGATTTAGAGACATCCTTCAACCTGTCAGCATCACACAGTGTTCAAGAGAGTGTGTGAGAGAACAAGGGAGAGAAGTAGAGAGAGGGAGAGAAAGAGATGGAGAGAGACAGATAAAGAAGGAGAAGAAGAGAGAGAGGTGGTAGAGAGGTGTGCCTTAAGTGACAGGGAGCAGCCTCAAATGACCTCTACAACAGTTCACTCACAAACCTTGCCGGCCTTGTCTCATCACTATGCATTAGCAATGGCAGATAAATTACCCAAATGCTTCTATTTTTTTAATCTATTATTCCTTTTTTTCAGGTGTTTTCTTCTTCTTTTTTTGTTTTTTTAAAGCTTATTCAACCAAGACACACAATGTAAATTATTACTTTGTGGATAATCCTCAAAAACAGCATTAACATAATGGGTCTGTCAGGTATAAGCCTGAAGATGGAGGGCACTGGATTGCAACAACTTTGGCCTAAGAGCAGATAATGAAGATAATCACATCTGATTCCTCTTGAAAATTCTAAAATTACTGTAATTGTATGCTTCACTGCTCATTTCTGCAACTTCCTGCCACAGCTAATTTGGAAGCACCAATCAAACACATGCCCAAAAAAAAAGCATTTGGTCAAATGCCTCTAAGAGTGGTTATGGTGCTAAATCTCACAAACATGAGTCCAAAATATGATGTACAAATCAGGAAAATGTAGAAAGGACAATGGTCTTCAACTGCTGATCTAATTAAACAAAACCAAATTAACACATTTTCAACTGTATAATTTAGAAAAAAAAAACAACTCTGGCGCAGCAATTAGTTATGCCATGATCAAGGACACAATCAGACTGATTGAAAATTGGCCTTTTAAAAATATTTTTTACGTTGGTATTTGGCCAAGAGTCCAGACTAGAAATGAGAAAGGCACCCTGAGGCCACACTGCTTATGTGCTATGCTGTACTCACTGAGATATGGCTTAGTATATTTAGTTATTGTATTAATACAGGGAGTCGTTGTGCTAGTGTGTAATCAATCAGACTCTACCCCCATGAATAAATTTTAAAACAAGGCAGAGGCAATATAGAAACATAATAAATAGGCTTACGTTTATAAAGTGATTTATTATTAACATATACAACAGCCTCTCAGGCAAAGACGGGATTAGCATGGTAAATTTGTCAAAGGCTCACATCAATAAACAAAGTCGGATTGGGCTGTCAAAGGGGAAGACGTGCACCCCTAATAAAGATTGAAAGTTGGATCCTATAAATGAGTGGGTCTTACATGTACAATTGACAGGCAAGGGCTGAGTCACGCTGGGTTGGTAAGGGAGGACAAACAGTGGGAGATAGCAGCAGGTGCCATAACTAGGATTGTGTAATTTTTCATTTTATTGAGCTGATAGATCTAAATATGAATACAACAGAACTGAAATGTCCTCAAATGCATCTGAACTCCATAAAAACAGGAATGTGTTAAATCTGCAGCACACAGAACAACCTGTACTTACATCTACAAACTTGATTTAGCATATCAGCACTGACTGAGGTAGGACAATTTAATGAAGAGTAAAAAATGACATTAGGGAGAACAAACAGAGGATGTGAAAGCGTGACACATCGCATCAGCATTCTCAAACAATGACAGATTTCACGCCTGAGCAGTTTTATCCAATCCCTGAAGAGAAACATTGAAAAGGCACACTTCACACAAGGTATCGTGGGTAAACGTCTGACAGTCCCCATTGCTCAAACAGTAAGACAGAACTACAGCTATGGCAAAGTGGTGTTACAAGATCTCGCTAACACTTTCTCTTCTCTTTGCTTCAGATTTTCTTTCATGACCTTGTTATAACAATTTCTCTCTTAAACTTAATGTTGTTATAATAGAAAAAGCTGCATACTCTATGAAGATTTTGATGTCAAAATGAGACCTTTAACATTTTTAGACACTACATAAACATTATTTTAATGTTTTTATTTCTGAATAATATCAGGGTATTTTTGACAACCCCACTATGCTATCTTTTTCATGTGTTCATTAAGAAGATAGCACCAGTCTATAACAATGGCTGCCACCAGCTATAACTTTGAAGTGTGTTACCTTCGACATGCAGGCAGTTTAATTTCTGAAATGATGAGTCTTTTGAATATAAACTTTAAAAAACATTTGTGGTGGATTAAACTCAAATATGCACAACTTTATTTAAATACAGCAGTTGAACAATGTGCTCTACACAAATATGCAAATGAAAAGAAACATAACTCCAGGCGCAAAATATTTGACCTTTGAGAAATGACAAAGAGATTAAAATGTCAATGGTAGGAGGAAAGCCTTGTTTTATAATGCATTATGGATATGTGTATGAAATATCTTTGGAGTCAATAGTTCATGATTGTTAGCTGAAGAAAGCACTCAACTTTCAAGATCAAAGTTGTCATTCCTCTCTGTATGTAAGTCTCTGGGTTAACTTTGTTCTCTAGGAGTACTTAAGTGTGAATACTACAAAGGCTACTGAATGCAAGATACGCCATGATAAATCCAAATTAGTATACTCACCTTATTTGAGTTTGATTCAGGCTTAGTTAATGACTTAATAAAAGGGTTAGGGTATTAATCAAGTTGTTACTGAACCTGATCCTCTCTCTATATATAAATACCTTTTTCATCTGTATCTTAGGGTGTCTTATGTGCATTACAAGTCGTCCTTGGTATCCTCAGCTCCACTCTAGCCTGTGCTCTGGTGTCTGTTACCATCACAACAGCTGCAGCACCTCTGGGCTCTCTGGCAAAATGACTCCATGTGTTTGAGGGATGTTTGGCTCACGAACAGCTGGGCTCAACTTGGACAGGTCCATCAACAAAAACTGAGACACTGAGTCACCCAGCCAAAAGATTTCTACTGGGACGCACAATAACAGGATCTTACACAAGAAACAACTGTGACGGTAGTGGTGGATGACATAACAATATAAGTGTGATGGTGTCTGGAAAGAGCATTGTGGTCCTGTGATTTTCTGTTTAATACAGCTCTATGCTCAAATACAGACACATACTGCATATACCTAGCCACTCCCCCTGTTGGTTTACCATTGTTGTCTGAGTGAGTGACAGGGGGATTTAACCGATCACATTGAACCGTGGGCTCAAATAAAACAAAAATAGATTTAGTTACCTAGCCGCAAACGCTATTATTTTTAATAGCGCCCATTGTTATGTCGGAGGTTTTGTGCACAAGCCAGACAGCAGATCTAAGTTGAAAATTGAAAGCTGAGTATTTGAAATTCTGACCCATTCTGACCTAAGTCTTGTTAGTGAATCCAACTTTCCATCTTGACTGACTGGCATACGTAAGCAGTTAAAATGTCAGTTTTACTTTTTAACAACTATTCTTTTCTGAATAGTTTAGTTTAAATTAAAATATGTGAATGTTTTATATGAAGAAGCGATGCAATTACTTTCAAGTGATGTAACCTCACAACTTTAACTGAGCTTACCTACTTGTAATTCTGTCCTGGATTCACTTCTCACGGAGTGTTTTGTGTTCACCTTATGCACTGCCTCTTCTCCCCTAGGCTCTGAGCAGCAGGGATCCTCTACTGCAAGAACTTCAAGTGTCGTGTACAAATCATGACGAGGAGCTCTGAGAACAGCTATTTCAGTGCAACTTCAGAGTAATGCCTTACTTTTTGGAGAACAATACACTGTGGATATGTAGATTTGCATTATAATACTACCACTTACTTTACTTGAAATGTGTGACATGTTGATGCTGCTTTTTTGATACTGAAAAATCAGCACTAATTGTGAACATGGAAAATAAATCACAACAAATACAACTAAAAGTGTCTTGTATTTCAGGAGCTTCACAACCCATCAATTTCACCTATACAGAAACGCTCAGTGGACCCTAAGAGAAAACCAAGTCAGCACAGTTTTAAGAGTTTATAAGCCACAAATCAATACTGCATGTGGAAAAATGAGAAAAGAACTCAATATTGAACTTTATCTACAGACTACATTATATGCTGCTCACGAGGAGTTACTGTCACCAGCTTAAATCCAAACAATTTATATGCTAAAACAGGATTATGCAGGACTTAAACAGCAGATATCTTGAGCAAACATAGTTATTTTCTCTATTCCCTCTAAGAGATCCACCAATCCAACTTTTTCAGTTCCAATACCGATACCAACACTTAGCTTCAAGAATCTGCCCACAGAGCACAGACTGAAAGAAAACATTTCAAAATTGAACCAAGTATCTTACGCATTCAAATAAGTGAGGAAGAAATAAATAAAAGATCAAACATTATGAGAGATTGTGAGCAAACAATAAATAGTCTTACTAACTGCTCAAACCCGGTATCTTGCAAATTACCGGTACAGCTAATCCAGTACATTTGCCTGGATTGGCCTTAATAACTGATGGCCAAGTATGTGCATCCATTTTATTTAGTGCCAGTGCTAATCAGGGCTAATCATGTTATGTTTTATTAAAGTCTAGATAATATGTGATTGCTGTTACACGCTGGTTTAATACATTGGATTAGATTTTCCTCCCCTACAACATTTCAGGGACCACGATATTCCTTAGATGTATGGGGTTTGATATAAACTGTTTGCATACTGACACAAACCCTACACCACATACATGTCATTTTAGTGTAGATTTCAGACAGTTCTGCTATATTTAGAGCTTCTGTGTGGTCCTCGGAGTATTGCACAGTTTATGACAACATTTATCAAAACCTGACATAAATAAAACTCCCACCAGTATTGAGAGGAGGGTCTGCATTCTGACAGCTCCGTTCTAATCATCTATTGTGCCTCTTGTATCATTTGTCTTCTCTGTCTGAAGCACTGCAGCTGCGGTGGTTCAAACCTCGTGAATCTGATTGTGGTTATTTTCACTTTAATAATGAGGATAGAGGGAACATAAGAGGTGGGAAGGACTGGATGTCATTCCACTGTTTTCAATACCAATTGTTATGCATCACCTGTTGAATTACCAGTAGTAGGTGATTCAACACCTGCTTTAGTCTATGCAAATGCTGCTAATGTGTTCCACAGTATGGTATTAAACAAATCTATCTTTTTCAATGACAGGTTTTAATTGCCCAAAATGACCTTCCATTCTTATTGTGAACAGGTTCACCACTCGACAGATCTGACCTAAAACTTGTCTCCATGAAGACAGACAAATTGCAATAATTGAAATATTTTAGACAAAGCAATAACCTCTTCAAGGACACAAGCAGGTATCAAGCCATCCACCAGAAAAGTTGCACAGTAAATCTTTAACTGCCACCATAAAACATAATCATAATTCATGCATTCATTCTTGGCACCACCTTTGACGCACTGTCTAAACAAGTGTTTGTTTATGTCTGAGACACTCACAGGGCTTTTGCATGTAGTCCTTTTTCATTTGTGTATATATTTTAGGGTGAAGACTTCTCTTTATGGTGAAAAGAAAATCATAGTCCAAAGGCACCACCTTTCAAAACCTGCCACTATCACTGAAGGGAAAAAAGAAGAAAGAAATATGTTTCCTGATAGTGAACAAATCCCTTAGGACCAAAGAAAACAGCCACAGAACAGCGCAGAACAAGTAAGGAAACATTCATTTATAGGTAGTATGTCCCTGGAGAGCAGTGGCAACAGCGTCATATCAGCAGCACGCTACAGCAAGACACAATTCATACTCTTAACATGTCAAACATATATACAGTAGATCGATCAAACAATATAAAAACTTACATATACATACATACATGCTTAAACTTACTTTTTTTTCACCCAAATGATCAAAATTTTATATTTTGCATTTCTTCCCCTTGGGCTTACAATTTTGAACTACACTGCATAAGACCAAAACCTCAAATTCACCTGTTCCCAAAAGTTGAGGCTGGACAGCTCCTCTATTACATTACATTTTCAGTTGAGTACATAGTGTTTCTCAGTGTGAGCCCTGTGAGTGTACTTTATTGTTACACATCCATCACAGATTTATCAGATCAGGGTGAAATCCTGCTGCTCTTGCACTGATGAGATTAGGTGCCAATAGTCTCTAAGCAGAGTCCATTCTGCAGCCGTGTGGATGTGACAAATACCAGATCGCTTCCACATTTTCAAGCAGTAAACTCGACTGGTGCTCTGTAATTAAAAGACATCTGCTCCGTCTGGCTGAGTGGATATATCTCACCCACAAATGTGTGTATATGTGTGTGTATGTGTATGTGTGTGTGTGTGTGTGTGTGTGTGTGTGTGTGTGTGTGTGTGTGTGTGTGTGTGTGTGTGTGTGTGTGTGTGTGCGAGAGCGTGTGTGCGTGTGTGTGCATATATATGTATACATACACACACACACACACACACATACACACTGCCGTGCTATTTTTTGCAATCATGGCTTTAATGTTTCTTCACTAGTAGGGATGGGACTTTTATGTCAAAATCCTGCTCACACAGTTTTTTTTCATGGGAACTGTGTCTCATCCACGCCTAGATGTAGTAATCTAACTTCCTGCCTCCAACTGTGACGCATGTATGAAGAGAGTTGGTGACTCAGCCAGTGAGAGTTAATGTTATGTCTGTAAAAAGGTCATAGTTTTACTTTGAAAATATGAATGGTTTATGAAATGGTACATAGTTTGTTCAGGCCAAGTGGCAAAGGTGTAATAATGTAATCTTATATAAAAACAGTTATTACACTTTGTTAACCGTGTGCAAAACACACTGAATAAAGCCATCTTTAGTGCATGTTGCGAGTCCACTACTGTTGTTATATGATGACATAACATCATATAACAGCACAGACTGGTATGTCCATATTTATCTTTGGAGAACAAGTGCTCTAAGTGGATAATTGGATAAGTATTCCACTTATTTCCAGATGAACTCCCTCTGGGGCTGTGAATGGACCACAACGGTAACAGTTTTAAAGGGGGGCTATTTCTGGATTTTGACAACGTTAAAAAGGAGAAAAATCTCTTACTGAGGAGTGGGCAGTGAACTGGCTTAAGTATTTTAGAGTGATAAATGCATTTTATTCATCTGTAGATTTTTCTGGCTGTTGCTGAGGTGTATAATAAATGATTACCCATTAAAGCCAGAAATAAATTGAGTACCTCGTTATATTTCTTAAGATGTATGTTTCATTTACTAAGCAACAGGATTAATTAAAATTCTTAGTATTAGTATTGTTTTAGCCTGTATATTCACACAAAAAGTCTCATGGTTTTCCTTTCTAAACGACCGTAGGATGTTATCTGCTTCATATCAATTTTGCAAAGGTTTTATGACAGATGGCTTCCTGACACAACCCTCATCATTGTAAATTGCATATTCTCTTTCTTTTCTGTAACGTAATTTGGATTACGTTGTATATGAATTGTGCTATACAAATGAACTTGCCTTGCTTGTATATATAATTATTGCAGTGGCATACAGAGAACAATGAACTATAATTATATAAAAAATCTATAGTACATATGTCTAGACTTACCTCTAGCATCGAAAAACTCCTCATCAGAGCTGTCTACAGACTCTTGTGCAATATTCTGCAGACACCAGTGTGGGCTGCTGTGCTTTCGAGTACCTGTAAAAGAGAATACTAAATTCAGTGTCAATCAAATTATGGGTATTCAGTCAATACTTTTCAGTTTTATTTGTAGCCACAATTGCAAAAGGATGTCCTCTCGACCAGGGACTTAACTGAAGGCAAAGAACACAAGTGTTGTTGGAAGAAAGCCAGTATTTGTTATAACCTTTGAAACAAGATTATATGTCTGAAAAAGGATTTAGAGTAATTCTCATTTATTATCAAAATTCCCCACCGAACAGCCTTTCAAAAGCTTTGATATACAAAACCAGACACAACCACTGTTATAAAAAATAAACTATTTCAATGATTTAAGCTGGCACATTGATGTTCCGTTATTTCTTTTACAATTTACACAATAAATTTATATAAATGACAAAACTGTGTTTTCCATCTGGCATGAAAGGAAATGTGAGAAAAACTCACACTTCTTGCTGTTAGACATGCTTAGATGGTGTTTTGCCAATTTAAGTTCACAAATGAGTCTCCACAGGTTAATAGCTACAAAGCTCATCCATGAACCTGTAAACATGAACTGCACCAAAGAGCAGCAGTGACCAGCAGTCCACCGCTTCCTCAAGTCAAGTGCCCCAAGGACACAACGATAGCATTCATCTGTGAGGGTTGGAATTGCACCGCCAACGTTCAAGTCAGTGGATCTAACCACTCAACCAATGATGTTTATGTAGAGGGCGGGATTTGAACCGCCAACCTTCAAATCAGTGGGCAAACACCCAACCAACTGAGCTACTGTTGCCCCAATATAGAGGGTGATATTAGATTTTCTATCACCCTTATCTATTCTATTACCCTATCAATCATATATAGCAACATTTGTTCTCACAATATCAAATCTACAGAAATAATATGTTTTTCTTTCAGATACTGACCCCATATGGCTGGAGCAGATAACACACAATGACATGACCAACCGCGACTCTTTCTATTGTTTCTATAGCTTTCAAATAAACCATCTGAACAAACAACAACACAATAGCTTCAGTACCATCAAAGAGCTAGGATTCTAGTTTTAGTCATTTATTTCATTAACTGGTGTTTTGTAATTAGTCGACTAGTTATTTTATTAGGATAATAAGCACAATGGCAATAAGTGGAATGTGTGGAGTGACGTAATTGGAGTTTTAGGGGTGTCTGAACAGTTTAATCTGACTTACGTACAAACATGCTGTTACTATAACTTCTCTGTATACTTAAAGTACAGAGTAGTATTGTCACAGTACTACAATTTCTAAAATTTTTAATTTTTTTTTTATTTCAATAATAAGGAATAAACTTGATACTCAATACCAATTTGGATACCACAATGATAATAAAAATTAAATAATACTCTTTATGTAATCTGTGTAATCCCTCAATTGTACAGGTATGATCCAGAGTAAAAGAAAAACTCAAATCTGTCAACTGACAAAAAGTTGTACTCCTTGTCACTCCTACAACTTTTTGTCCAGTTGACAGATTTGAGTATTTTTTTTCTTTTTTTAGTCTTTATGTAGACAGTAGAATGTGATTTTAAACATTAAATAATTTGTACTTTATTTTATATTACCATGCACCATGTGGTCATCTGTTTATAGGTGATCTTATAGTTCCGATACAGCTCATTCTACAGCTATTCAGGGAAGGTTCATTACTGTCCTATGTGACTTTTTTGGTATAGATACATGGCCTGTCACAATAACACATTTTGAAGCACTGAAGTAAAAATAGATGATAAACGCTGATATTGAAACTAAACCAAAGAGTCATAGAAGTTCATAATTTGACCGTCTACAGCTCAAATCTCATTGTGATACAGAAAATACAAAGTACCCACGATAAATATTGACCCCAAAAATGATTGTTCCATCTGCCATGTATTGAACAATGAGTCAATATAGTAATTATGGTGACAGGACTAATACATTCTTGCTGAAATTTCAATCTAGTTTTGATGCTGTTTTCTATACTTTTGACAACTCTAACATATAGGTAAGAGGCTGATAATTTTGACAGCTTTTGTCAGTGCCACAGCTGCCTTTAGTTATTAATCGATGCACAGGGCATGTTTTCAGTCCACCAAGAATTTCTTTAGAGAACTACAGCCTCACAACAGCAGACAGGGAATTATGGGTAATCCAGAAACTTCCAGTTCCCCTCAGTCTGGGGCTCTGCCTGATGGAGGGCTTGAAGGTTTCCTGAGACAGCCTGGAGCTCCTGTGATGACCAGCCCTGCATCAGGCAATACTTTGACAAACAGAAACACTTGGCCTAAACAAACCACTTGATACCCCAAACTGTTGTCAAATTGCTTTCTCCACAAGAGGTCTTGAGTGGTCTGGTCTGGTGAGGCCACCTATAAAGCTTTTAGAAAAGGCTCAACTCCTCTGGGAGATTGCCCCACTTACATCATTGATTTTGCCTCAGTGGTTTCCAAAAAATGTTTTCTAAATAAAGAAAAAGAACTAAGAAATAAGAAATAACATCTTAGCTTTAATAATAGTGGTGGGCACCAGTGATGGACACAAAAATCACAATATTTTTGGGATAACAATAAAAATCATAGCTGGGCAAACCACCACAAATGTGCTAAAATGTTCCTATAAAGCTCAGGCACATTTTTAGTGATCAATTATATTCAAAATATTGCTTTATATAATATATAATCTCTTATTACACTGCACAAAGACAGATGCAATTTACTTATGTGGCATTCTAAATTGGTTTATTAACATACACCAAAAAATCTGTTAATCTCTGTGCTGTGAAATTCAAACACAAACCTTCTTTGAAATGAATGTATAGAGAGATACAGCAAATGCAGTCTGGCACTTCACACAAATTGGTTCCAAAAAAGGTTAGTGATATCACGAAAGCATCCAAGACAACACATTTATATGCCTGTGATTCATCTCCTTTCTTTCATGTCTTTCTATCTATTACCCACTTCCAGCAGCATTTACAGTGAGGCCGGCAGCCGCTCAAAATGCCGCTCCGACAGCACTCATTACCACAATAGCTCCAAAACAATCACAGGTTACTGCCCCTCTATCTGTCACTGGCACATGTCCGCTACATTATTGCACTCTCAGATCGATATGGGCAGTGGCAATGCTAGGTTTGGTCAGAAGGACAAGGAAAAGTGTTGACTTTCAGAGGGAAGATGGCAGATGATTACATTTGTACTTCTGGGCCTAAAAAGAGTGCTGCTATAAGCTACACTTGACCCTGTAGCTATAGCACAGATTGTGAGGTTCAAAATAATGTATAACTCCCTATGTTTTACTCATAGACTGTATAAAGAAGAGGGCAAGGAGAGAGCCACCCATGGCGTTCAGCTTCAGTCAAATGAAACTCATCGAGGTTAGCAGTTACAAGGCTGAATTCTGATCCGAGTTTCATATTTGGAACTCTGATCGTGAGTATCATAGCAACAAAAGAGCCAGTCCAGAGCGAGGCTGTTGAAGGTAACGCAAGAGGCTGGTTTCACTAAGCAGGCACCTAGCAACGCTGTCAATCAAACCTGTTGCTAACACTCAGGGACCTCAGGGAAAGAAGGCGCCTGATTGTTTATTATTAATGTTCATATCTTGAATCACGGACAAAATAGTGAAATAAAAACAAGAAGATCGTGTAGAGCGGGTTAATACAAACATTTTAAGACCAAAATGACGAGGGGCTCTGCAGCAATTACAGAGAGAGGGGCGACAGTATTTCAATGTAAAGTGAATTGGAGCCAGAGTCAGTGGGGTCAGAAGTGCGTCCATGATCACTTCCTATTTGGAACACGGTGGCTAGCAGGTTAGCCATGTCCATTTATATATACAGTCTATGGTTATACTGTGTGGTAACATCTCACATATTTCTGTGTAGGGTAAGATAATACAGATGGTCACCAGGCAGTGTAGTGTCTAATTCTAGATAAGTGAAAATTGGTAGTGACAAGTTATTTTGCTGATATGTCACAGTAAGATAAACCTTAACTAAACCTAAGGTATTTAAAGCTACTAATTAAATACATTTAAATTTTCCAATTTTTTTTTTTTTTTGAGAGCTTTGATCTTTGGTAAGTTATAATAAGCTAACTGTATAATTAGGTCATAAAACAGCCAATACTTGAAAAGCTCAAAATAGCCTTTGATGTTTCTTTATAAACCAACTGCAGCAGTAAGCATGCTGCCATAATGCAAGTCTGGAAAAAGCCCTATATAACACAAATGTACTTTTATTATTTTTATCCAATAGGTGATGGTTCAATTGAAACATTACAGCAGGGCTCACAGATCACTCCCTCAAAGTTTGTCACAGGACCACATTCAAAGGCAGTTTATCTTACCAAGCCAGAGGAAGTCCCTGGTGTGGTATAATGCCTTAAGCAGATTACCACCTTTCTGCACTGAAACACAATTACACACACTTTCTACAGACTTATTGGGCTGCATCTGTCACTTCTCCGTCAGCTGCTCTGTGCCCACTGGCCCAATGGGTTTTATAAGGCTTCTGTCAACCAGTATTAACTCCCAACTAGATCAAGTTCAGCTAAATCTTTATCTTATTACCTTCTAAGCAACCTAATGTGCAGGGATTTCTGGTTACATTAGAAATAACAGGTCAACAGACAGTTTTACACAGTATTATATTTGTTGTTAAAGACATCCTTTCTTTCTCCTCTTTGGTATGATTCACCTGTTATTATAATATTATTGAAAGAGACATTCTTTCCATTTGAATCATTTCACCTGAACAAAGCGCATCATTGTTTATTTATCATATTACTCATCACGCTTCTGGGTCACTTAGAGCATTAGCTAATTTCACCTTAGGACTCTGGTATTGGAGCTGTTTTAAATTCTCATCTGAGTGGAGAAGTTAACTACCGTAACCTTGTTGCTTACTGCATTCCAGACAGTTAAGAGCAATCATGGGCCTTTTTATGGACATCTGAGACATACACAAACCCCCCAAAAGAATTTCCATCTTTGCTTGAAGATAGATGATAGATGAGGATGAGACAGCATTATGAAATATCTGCCAGGCAGGTATAATTAAAATCATTCATCTTTATAAAGTGGAGTGTGCAACTTCTTATTTAGAGAGATTGTCTAACCTTGAATAGTGCCTGCAGCAGTGTGCAAGAGGAGATAAGTCTGAAGTCCTGAATTGTGTACAGCTGTGGCGATATACAAAAGGCAATTTAAAACACAAAGCCAAAAACAAAGCAACATGAGAAATATATTAAAAGATATTTCAGTGAGGAATCGAAATCCCATGAGCTCTAATTAAGTGCAGCAGATATAAGATTTTATAGCAATCCAACAGTTTCTGAATATTGATATGTGTTCTATTAACCGCCCTGTATTTCCCAGTGGAACTATCCATACTGAAATATTACATGTGACTTCAGTGTGTGTGGTAATGATTGCTCTGAATGTCTATTATTGTTTTTGTGCAACCATCACGAGTCATTTAAAAACCTCTCCATCAAAAACGCTCTTTCACTGGTGGCTATGAACACTAAAAGGAAAACGCAGTGAAATGAAAAAGCACACAAAAGTAGTTGAGATTAGATGGGTCTGATTTATTAACAGAAATCATCTTATAACGAGGACGATTGTGAATGCAAAGTACAGTGAGCAGAATGACCAGCGATAAAGCAGCCACATTGATCTGAAGCTATGCCATAATAAGAAATGGCATTGATTCAGTTGATTCAGTTATGACTGCAATTTCATAACATGGTTCTTGTATGAAACTGATTTTTCCAATCTGATTTAATTCCCAAATATTCTATTTAATCATTTGTCAGTGTTATCTGGAGATGTTGCAACACATTTAGGATTTACAAGAGAAAACACCTCTGGCTTTAGGGTAAAAAAATGGTACATTACATATTGCTAAAGTCAAAAATCTAAAATGTAAATTAAAAAAATACAAAAATATAATGTATTTTTGTTTAGGTCCCTCCCTATAAAAGCAGGTTCACACACGTGGATGCCTGTTTGCACCCTGCTATTAATAGGTAACATACAAATCTGAAGTAACCCTATCTTGAAACATATACCGTTAGATAAATATAGATTAAAACAAAACAGACATATAGATTATCTGTATATTTGTTTTGTTGCTTTTTTATGTGAAGCACTTACGGCAGCTGAAGTTGTTTTTAAATGGGCTATATGAATAAAATTTAATTGAATAAAACAAATGGGATGGAGCGAAGAACTAGATTGTTAGTATTGAGGGGAGTCATGAAGCTCTAATGTCTCAAAGTGGTGAAGAACACTCAAAAACAAGCTCTTCACTGACCTTATGTGGGCGCAGTTTGTTTGTACCAAGACTGGCTGACCTTTTCTGGCATTTTCATTAAAAAATCACCACTATCTTGCAAGAATACAACACAAACAGATATCCAATACAGCAACACTGATAAAAAATAATTCAAGTTTATAAGTTGACCACTGCAATTTTGCTTGTTTCTTATGGAGTGCCCAACCTCACACAATAAGGGAACAGTATAGCATAACTCAAAGGTCTGGTGGAATCTCATTTATCGTCCAAGCATCTGTCCTACCAATCTAAAACTACTTATCTCAGGGGAAATATTTTCAGTATATTGTGTTGGGGGAGCATTGCACAACTGATTAAACAGCACATTTTGAGGTATTGAATGGGGTTATATTATGAGATATATGAGAAAGCCCTGCTGATTATAGCATGGCTGCATTTGCCAAAGTCATTTAGTTCACTATTTATCAGTTAAATCCAACATTTAGACATTATTCCGCTTGCCTTAGATGTAACTGCATCGCCAGTCATAACTCTCATACAGACACACAGATGGCCCTGGGTTGCCACTACCACAGCTGAATCTCTTCAATTTATAATCAGGACTAGTTAATATCCAATGAACTTGCACAATTAACAACACCCAAAAGACCTCACTGGGAAGCCTGTGAGAGCAACTGCTTCTGCCACATGGAGGACATGGACAGAATGAAGGTGAAAGCTGCTGCAGAAAACAGGACCCTAGGCCGCAAAACGCTATCATATTTAACATGTCGAGAGAGAGAAATCCAATAATGTTTTTCTTTACAGCTTGGATAAAGAGGAGGAAATGAGAAAACCCGCAGCCCTAATTTCAACAAGGAACGTGTCCCTGCTAAAGATGAAAACCACACAGGGAGGGCAAGATGGTGACAACAAATCCAGAAAACAGCGGCTATGTCAATATGTTTTTCTGCCCTGTATTTTCAAATCTATCATACAAAAATACACAACAATATAATCTCAACGAGCACTAGAAGCACAAACATTCTAATAAGCTACAAAAGCAAGAGCCACAAAAAGAATCTAAGAAAATATGTTATTAGTTGTTTTGGGGAGTGGAATCTATTTCTTTTTACCTTTGAGTAAAATCAAAATACTTTATTACAAAATAGTAAAAGAAAAATTCAAATCTGTCAACATTTTTCCATACCTGGACGACTGAGGGATTACACAGGGATAACACAAACAAAATTACACTAATTTATTACAAAATAATTCATTACAACTACAGAAAATAATCATTAAGCAAACTACGTCATTGACTGGTTTTGCTATGAAAAACATCTAATCATCTTGACTCAATTAAACTTAATGAAAAGTGTTAAAACAGAGAGTTGCCAGTGATCTGAACCTCTGTTAATGTTAAATGTGTCACTTTCACTATCCAAATGTCTATCTACGTGGACAACAGCTTTGCACACTACAACGACTTCTCCTATTAATGGACTGCAGTGCATCCACTATCTGATAATCACCACTAAAGAGCCTGGCCCCACTTCTGTCCGTCTAGTGCGGCAAATACAAGACAGCACATTCACACTGATGCTTGCCCTAAGGGAGAGACTTTAGTCCACTCTTTCACTTTTAAATTTAAATTACATATGAAGAGGCAATTACTTATCTACAATCCTATTTAAAATGAGATGTATGAAATGTCCCCATCCAGGCTGTTCTTTAACATAATAGAGTGTGTGCCAAATGGTTAGGGAGGATCTGGATCATGATGGATAGTCTGCTCGTGTGATTCAATAAACCATTTAGATTTGCCATCATGTGCTTTGAAAACAAAAGAGTCAAAAGTAGGAAATTGCAGCTCATAAGACGCAGTTTACTGGGATTGAATGAGTTATTTATTTTGAAAAAGACATTGAAGCTTCTTTTGGAATGAAATTGGCCCTATTCTGGTAGTTTTAGGCTCCCTTCCATTGTTCAAAGACAGACAGGTATTACAAGTAGAGGTGGGTTATATCAACAAAAAAAAAATAACAATTGTTCAAACAAGGCATAAAGTGATATTTCTGAACGCTTGTGGTTTGTTCACATTTCATGCGATTTTTGAACCTGAAACAAGACATTTACAGGTGCATGTAGAACATTCCTAAAAAGAAAGATATTGACAAAAATAAGAGCTTATGAATCTGAAAGGGAAAGCATTAATGTTTCCATGTATTTTGCATGCTATACTTGTGTGCGCAATTGAATTGACTGTGTGGACTAATTTTCTCTACTAACAATTCTAACATAATCCCATATGATATATTTATTCATTGTATAAGTGCTTGTACACTTTGTTTTGTCAATAACAAGAGGGATCAGCATCTCCCAGAGCAACAAATGTATTCTTTTATACCTAATGGAAACTCCACAAGCAGTACATTAAGTATTCAAATATTCAATAACTTATTCTTGTAAGAAAGTAACAAAATATTATAATACATATCTAATTTGTTTTTTCATACCCAGCAGACCTCCACAAGTGAACTATGGTGTCAATATAATGTTCACTTGCTCACTCTGAAGGACGCAGCCTGCACTACACTACTGCAAAGCCTCATGGGAGTGTTATGTGTCAATATCAATTTTGTATATAAAGGACTGGTGGAGAGAGGTGTTGATCTGGCCAGATATGTGCTCTCACAAGTGCCACTCAGACGTGCATGGGGAAGCGGGGCGAGCTGAAGTACACTGTTAGGGTGAGTGGTATTTGCAAAAATATAGAAGAAGATATGTAGGTATATGTGGTGTAATCTGACTTTGAAGTGCTGAAATATCACTTTATACCGTTGTTTGAAAGATTATATCATTTGGTCCATTTTTATTTTTAAGCAGATATTTTTACCTCAGAATACACAAGGAGAGTTGCACTAGGAAGGACATTGTGCAAGATAAGAAATGCTAGACAGACTCATGTTGTAAATACACAAATACTGTTCACTTGACCTAACCTTAACCTTAATACGACAATTTTACCAGCTTTGCCCAGGTTTGCAACAATAATACAAAACAGAAAATGCCATAAGTCGTAAATATATAACTCAATGTACATTCATCTTTGTTATTCCTCTAACAATCTTTTTGGCAAGACATTAAGTGACTCACCAAAGAGTCAAGACAAAATGCCAAGTATGGTCCTGCTTCTATCTGCCCAGCATGACGTCAAACTGACCGACAGACAAACAAGAGGTGGAGAGCTGGTCCCCTGTGAACATCTTCTGTCTGACCGCTCCACTGCTGCGGCGAACAACTAGAGTAGACAGGCCAGGTGTGCGCACACATAATAAACTCATATTACATCTGAATTTACATAGTTTTATCATCATCAATACAATTACAGAGGTCATAGTCTGAATGAATTAATGCACCTTTGCAGTTTCTATCTCAGGAAAATGTTCTTCTGTCAGCACACTGGCTACAAAGTATTGAATATGCTCACATGAAGAACTTAACAGCAAACAAATGAATTTTAATCAACACTAAAATTCTGTCATTTCTAATCTTCAATGATCAGCTTGGGTCTTTTTAATTGAAAGGTCTATAGCCAATCCTCTGTCACTAAAAGATTGTGGTTTGAAGCAGAATTCATATTTTTGAGGAGAAAATGTGACTATTTTTTAACAATGAAATATATTTTATTTTTTTGATAAAAGGGAGTATTATGCAAAATCAGGTTTTTGGAGCTTTCTACCATGTTATAACATTTCCACATCAAAAACATGCCTGACGTGGTTTGTTTTATATGTCATTCATGCATGTTTGAGTAATCTTGCGATCTCTCCTGGGCACTATTCCTCATTATGGTTACAAATATGAGCCTGTCCAAGGTGCAGCCCACAAGCCACTACCCTCCCGCATGGCCATTTTAAAAATAAATATTCAAGAGCAGGATACAAAACACAGCAACTTCACAAACCTGATGCCACATGCAGTAGATTCCAGAGTGACTCAAACCCTAAACTGAAACCAAACATGTTATTACACTATTTTCAGCAAATATAGCCTTTTCAAAGCAATACAAGATAACATGGTGTTCAATAGATCCTCTTTAATAAGACAATGTCAATTTATTTTTTGGAATATCCCCCAGCCCAATATGGCAGTGACAAAAGCATTTAGCACCTTCATCAAACACATGGAGAGACTGAAACAAACACACATTTTAGGAGCAGCCTCTGGGGTTCTGGCTGAAATACAGCCAACACAGTGAGTAGCCAACTCACTTATTTATCTATTTGAGCTGCAATGGAAAAATGCCTTCCTCAACTTATTTCAATTTCAAGAAGGAGACCTATCAATGCTCAAAGGTGGGTACTTCATAGAAAGGCTCGGGTGGACTAATGGGCTCTACACTGCTATGCCCAAACAAGTGATGCAGAAAATGTATCATACTTAGAAAAGTCTACTCTTCTTATTTTCATCTTATTTTTTTCTGCCTATGATTCCAAAACCATCTTCCTCCCAGAGTGGGGAAGAGATTTGGTTCTTTCTTTGATATAGTAGGTGCCCTATTTCTAACTCAACCATACTTGAAAAACACAACACTTTGAAAATTCCTACACCAAGATAACTGAAAAACTTCTGCTCAGTGTAATTTAAAACAGCTGTACAGGGTTGTTGAGACACAGTGAGCACATTTGGGTAAACAGCCAGGGCTCTTCAGTGGCTGGAGGAAGCCATGTCTTCTGTTTAGTTCACAAGGTATAAAAGCCCAGACTGAATAATGTGAAAAGCGTGTAGTATAGACTAGAATACTACAGAGGCTAGCAGACAATTGAACACCATTTTATTGCTGGGTGAGCTCATGCTGTTCCCAATGAAAACAAATCATTTATATGAAATTACAGTGACCTCATGTACAATGTAGTGTTGCGTGAATCTATTGCCCTGCTCTTAGAACTTGTCAATGATGAGACAACTTTATAGTCAAAGAGTGACAAAAGATTCACGCAGGCATTTTTTATGGTTATGTTTTCTCCTTTATAATTAAGATTAACCCAGAGCAGATACATTACAACGTGTGCATCTAATCTTCTGCAGAAATTTTAATTAAAATCAGTGAGTGTATTTCCTACATTTAGGTGAATTATATAATGAATTATTTGGTTTTGGTTCTATTTAATGTAGGTTCTATTTAAAAGGTAACTTTTGATGGTATTCTCAAAAATGGTATTGATAAAAAACATGAAATTACCCGAAAAAGTTTTTTAGCAAAAATATTCACGCTGAGGGGAAGGTGACTTTAAATTGGCTTTTTGGAGGAAAAACACACAGGTCTTTGCCAGTTTGACACTTTCCTGGGGCTTCAAGTAACAACGGTCTAGCCTTTTATTGATCTCAGCGGGATAAAAGTCTTTTCAACTCTTGTCTCAGCCAAAAGGGCACAGCTCAAAGGTGTTGCTAAACATACATTATTATCCAAATGAATCTTGAGTTCAGAAAGGAACATTTATCATATGTAAAGGTTTATGCTAAAAAGGTATAAGTAGGAAATGTTTAACCCTCATCCCGAGCCTCCAGTCCACACAGTAAACTATTAGAGGTCAAACATGATTATGCAGCTTTACTATAACCCAAGGATAGTACAGGCAAATCTAAGGCCTGTCTTGATAACACATTTTGAAGTGCGATATATTACTGAAGTAAATATAGACGATAAATGATAATATTTAAACCAAACCATAAACCAGAATTATCCCCAAAAAAGCAATTCTAAATGTACAATATAAAAAAAAAATAAAAATAAAAATAAAAAAAACATGAGCTAAATTAGCAAAATGCAACACTTAGGTAATTAGCTTGTATCTATAATAAGTCATAGAAGTTATTTATTCAACCTTCTTCAGCTCAAATCTTCTCATATTGCAAAAAAATAACCAAAAATGTCCCACTAGGGCAAAGAAAAAGTACCCACAGTAAATACAGCCCCCAAAAAACATTGTTCCATCTATCATGTATCGATGGATAAGTTAATATAGTAATCATCATAACCTTCAGCTAAGATCCTGACCAAGCCTACAGCTCTAGATCGGGAGATGGTTCCCACTTTTTTGTAGATACTTTGATGACCTGTAAGCATAATCTGACAAAGATGCCCTTTCTGCAATGACACTTTTATCTTTTATTTTATCTTTACCATGACAGAATTGTGGTGCTGAAGACTCCTATTAAGCCCAAAATCACCACAGCAGTAGCCTCTTGGAGCTGAACATGAGAACTGATTTAACCAACAGAACGTTAGGAAATCAACAATGAAACAGAAAACAGACTGATCAACAGAAAACAAGCAAATGGATAACTGTCCCAGAACATCCCCTGTCCTTAAGACCCTCCTTCTTGGCAACAGTGGGAAAAAGTGGGAAAAAGAGAAACCTCGGGGAGAACCACAGTGAAGGAGAGATCCAGCTGCAGATGTGTCCAGGACTAAAATACATCAATTTGCAGATAGAAATTAAGTGATAGATAGATATTAAATAAACAGTTTGAGCTTTTGGGTTACCAGTTTGCCAACCTTACAGTAACTTGTGGCTATTTGGGCCACGTCAAACCAGTGACACATTTGACACACTGGCATTAGTTCAGACACTTTTGTACTAAATACCAAATGAAACAGGGGCAAACTACAGACACATACAGACATCACACTTTCTACTGTCACAAGGTTTCATTGGACTGCTGTAAACGCATCAGTGCAATCCTTTCATTTGACAAAACTATAGCACTAAACCTTGATTCTTTGAACTAAATGTATAGGCTATACTCAATCTTGCCCTTAAAGCACTTAAAGCCATTACAGACCTGTTATGTGACAAAAAACATTATAACATTAGGATGGGTTTGAATGGTGTGTAGGTAAAAAAAGTAGCCTACAGATAACTGTCCACAGACCACAGAAGTTAAAGCCAATAAAAATGAGCTTGTGGCATGTAGGCGTGTAGGTTATGTGGCCCTAGATTCAGGTGATGCTATTAATAGAATCACAGTGAACTTTTATTCTTCATTAGTATGACCTTCAAGTAATGAAATAATACAACAATGTGAAAAATATGGTTTATTCTTTGTGTGCTGAAGTTACACACTGCAGTTTCTAAAAATAGCATATTTCAATTATAACAGGGTTTGTGGAGAAAAGGCAAAGAGGATGCGTCTGGGGTAAAACGAAATCAGCAAATACTGATCGAGTTAATGTGCTCCAAAAGGAGAAGTGATGCCTTTAGGAGCGTCATGAGCAGCTCGGTGCGACAGTGCCACAGGATCCCGGACAGGGCATGGGCTCACGGGCACACGGGCACACGGGCTCACGGGCACACGGGCTCACGGGCACACGGGCTCACGGGCACACGGGCACATTGGCTCGGGCACATAGTTTGAGAGCAGTGTGACACATGACAGCGCTGCAGGCAGATGTTTGAAGGGCTCTGTCCGCGGCACATTCCTGCAGATCTACCTGTTCGCATGTCGTGAGCGTGATTGCAGCGGGAGTGATCTTACCTTTGCCTCTTGTCTCCTTGGACATAGTGGCTCCGCTGTAGGTCTGTCTCTGGGCTCACTTAGAAAAGCCGTCACGTTTTTCAGCGCAGCTCTGTTGTGTCGAGTATTAAATTTAAAAAAGACAGTCTTCATGTGAGTCCCTCTCTCCCGCCCCCTGCACCTTATCTTCTCCCGGACTGAAGCCTCTGCTGCGGGATGGATCTGGATAGACCTGGATGGACCTGGAGGACACGGGAGCTGCTGCAGCGACGCGTCCGTCTCCTCTTCTGCCGCGGGGAGATGAAACGCGGGAAAAAGAGACAAATCTAAATGTGCTGATGTTTCATTGACCTGCTCCACACCACGCACAGCAGAGCACCTGCCGTGCCGCAGACATAGTTGTTGTCTCTGCGCAGACTTGGCTCACATGGCATGTCCAGCCCACCCACTTTTGCCTCTTTCCTGCGTCCGTCGCGATTATGAGACAGAGTTTTAACAAACGAGACTCCTCTGCAGCGCCACTGCCTCCAGCGGTGCACCCGGAGCCTTTCAGACACAGGGAGAAGTTGACCGTAATGACATTGTAAATACGTGATCATATTGAGCAGTTTGGTTATAGGACCAAGACATCATGTTTAAAGCACTTTAGAATAGCAGGGTACAGGATACAGCCTGGCTGAGCTGTCCCTGGCAATGGGGAAGCAGCAGGTGTCACCTTGGTCATCCAGCAGAAACACTACAGTCAACCTTCACATTACAATGATGCCCTGCCTGCAAGAAGAACAAAGAAGAACAAGAAGCTTTTATGTTAAAATGAGACTATTTGTGCTATGAAGGAGTTTCATACCTAAGCGTATAGTCACATAAACTCTCCTCATTAAGACTTCAAGTAACAAAACAAACCAATACTACTGACAAACTGCAGACTATGTTATGGTTCTCACCCCATTACAGAAAAGAACAGGTTCACTCATAGGACTGACTTCTACTCAGAAATATACTTGAACATAACAGTGGCAAAACAGTCTATTTTCAGTTTTAACATTTTAACAAAATAAGCTTCACCTCTTTGTCACTCTACAATAAGGTTATAAATGAATGTGACCATTGTTCTGCTGCCTGAGGTTTTATGAGAGCCATTAAACAGTCACAAACTTGGCATCAACAGGCTCAATATAGCACCTAAAGTGAGGATTTGTTTTTGTTATGTGTCTGACGAAATGATCCGGCTTGTGGGTGCAAAAGCTCAACAACTTGAGTCAGTGATAACAAACAAAGCTCCATATTAATAGCACATTTAAAAATATAATGAGCGCTAACAAATACACTTCAGCCTACTCAGTGGTGTTACATAAGGTGTGATATTTGGCTGCCATAGTATCCAAATATAAAAACACATTTCTACTGTTAACTGCCTCTGGAAAGACAGTTGGATTTGTAAATACTGGTCCAATAAATCTGGTGAAATAAGCTGTATTTTACATAAGAAAACCATTTAAAACTATAATTAAATACTATGTGTTGTGTGATGTTAGTGAGCATACTGTAGACTTTAGTTAAAGAAAGATGGATTGTTACTTGTCTGTAACTATAAGTGACTCTACTGTAATGCTGTTCTGCCCTGGCATGCATAGACTGGATTGGCGCAATACTGGTAAGGCAGTGGAAAAACTTTGTCATCAATTTAACAAAAGAACAAAATTGAACAAAGCACTCCAAATCAGGAAATGAACACATCTGTTTTTGCCCACCCCAGCCTTATCCGTAGCCTCAATCCTGCAAATCACATCGCAATATCCCCCCCTGCTTTGTGTACTCTCATTTAATTGTCCTAGAAAAAATTCTGTTTTAGTGTGAGAGCCTGCACGTATCCAGCCGCCCACACAATCCCCGCCTGAGTAAAAATAAGGGAGGTTGAGTCAAAGTGAGCTAATTCATGCAGTCAGTGTACGTCCCCTGTCAGAGCATGGTCCCCAGAGACAATCACTGCTACTGGGCTTCCTCCACTGCTCTGCTGCTTTCATCTGACGCTCAAGAGACATTCTGTTGACACAACTAGTCCATCTAGTCTTCGGTATGGCGCCATAGCATGTCAATTCACGGTCAACTGGTAAATGTTATTTTTCTGTTCACATTTCTCCCGTACAACCAAATGAGCACTGATTATGTGAAATGAGGTGGTGATAATATCTTTTAAGCATTCTTCACAAGTTGAGATAAACAGTATATTAAATATGTTATGATTTTAGCCACTCTTATAATGTAGAGACAGATGCTACTCATTTATTTTCAAATTCCAACATTAAAATGGTGTTATGGTTTTAGCCACTCCTATTTAATGTAGGGACAGATGCTAGTAATTTATTTTCAAATAACATGAAAATGGAAGCAGAGTAATCCCCAGAAATATTTATACAAAGTGAAAAGGGAATGCAATAATCTTATAATCCTCAGTAATGTTTTAATGGACCCCACAGCTCACAAAACATAACTTGTCACCATTAAATCAAAGGTACAGGTAGAGACAGACACCTGATGTGACTAATGCGCCTTGTGTTAGATTGACCTCAAATTAAGATCCAAAATCGAAACAAAAATTAAATACTGAGATACATAGAAAACTCATAATACTGTAGAAAAATAAAAGTGTCTTTAAAAAACCCTGAATCATGTTATTTCCTGGGCTGGCGGAGCAGGTGATTGGACAGGCTGAAGGAACTCTGACGTGAAGACGGCTTCAGCGTACTCCTCCACAACGTCCTGGAACTCAGCCGCCACTTCGGTTACTGCCTCCGCCAACAACTCCTCTGCCAGACTGAGAGACAAGATGCATGATCAGACCAACTGACAGGCTAGTTTTACAAGGATAGAGGGTTAAACTTACACAAGGGGAAAGATTCATGTTTAGTGGAAATCCATCTATTAGACCATTATCATGCAAGAACACAGTCGATTGTGACAGAGCTGTCAGACAGATTTATCCCTGGGGGTAAAATATCATGGCAATCCATCTATTATGCTGATTTTTATATTTGAATAATCTTTTTTTCATCACATGTGGCACAGTGGCTAGATGCCCTACCTGCCCACATTACTGTGACTGTAATGGACAAACTGGGGCAGAAAGTGCTTCCATTGCTTTATCTATTAAACAGAAAATTTAATTCTGTGCAGAACAGATGACTAGGATGACATTTTTTTCAATTTCAAATGTCTAAATGACACAAACATTCTTGTACAGCAGTAGCCAATTCTGACCAGTATGTCCAAGTAGCTGTCATCTTACTGTACAAGTAAAAATATACATTTTTGATTAACTTGTTCTCCAATGTTTTTGCACCATGGTGAAGTTCAAAGCCCTCTGAATTGTGCATTGCAGTAACTTAAGAATTCCCTTAGTTATGCAAATCAAATGCAGTGGGCGAGCCAGATGAACAACAGCGAAAACCAGGGAGAGAAATTATACAAACCATAAACTCAGTATGGCACCTCTGGGAGTGTTGTAATGAGTTGGTAATTGCAGTGTCTCTGAAAGGACGTTAGCGTATTGATATTGGATTGTTGCAGCTAGCATGACAGCAATCCAATAAAAGCAAAATTCTATGTTGATTAAATAAAGTATAAGAGAGGCTTAGGAAATGCAACCTTGTTTATATTCTGTAATTACCTGTCTGCAATGGCCCAAGGAGTGACACCCCTAGTGTTCTTGTGACCCACTGCGCTCCGGTAAGCCTCGTAGTCTTCCCGATATTGCCGTATGTTTCTCAGTGTGTGTCCCGGAACAGAAAGAATAGCACCTCTGCCTCTTTGCACTGTGGCTGGGAACATAGCACTTCTCCTGACGTGGGACCCCTCGTTCTCTGGTGATCTGGTCTCTATGAAGGCTCTGAGTCAAAAAAAAGAAAAATGCACATAGAGAAACTGAGATCTTCTCATAATCTGGATCTACTTTATCCTCCCTGTTTGAATTGCCTGTTCAGGGCAGAAGCTGAGGAGATGAAATAAATTCATTTATTGAGAAGACAATGAGAATGGAGTGCAGTGCTGAGATGGAGCAGAGACACTTGCAATGCTCAATACAAAACCCAGGACGATGAATTTAGGAGAGGTGTCAGAGTGCACGCAGTGAGAAGGGGCTCAGCTGGGCATTGCCATGGTCTGGTTTTATAATCCTCTCTGTTTGGACAAATCAGCCTGCCCGGGCGACGCCACTCTCAGGGCTATATTTAGTGTCGCTGCAGTTTCCCAAAGCAAAGTGCCGCTCCATTGTGCTCCTGGGCCTCAACTGAACTTCCCTCTGTTTTGATTGTAAAGGCTACACAGCACGGGGCTGCCATAAATTTGAAAGTGCCAGCACAGGCGACTGCTGCTGCGAGTGCAAAATAGGTCAATTTACAGTCGAGTGGCCATCTGAGGACGAATGTGTCCAGGAGCACAATACAGCCCAGCGCAAATACTATTTAGATTTTTTATGTGTTTCAGTGGTCCCCCTTTTGAGCTTTATCAGTACAGATGTATTACTTGCACATACCAACTCCCTATAAAATAGGTTATAGCATTATCTTTTTCATAAATGATTAAGTAGATGGTTTTAAGTAAAATACCCTACCTTATTCTAATACAAGCTTAATAGTGACACACAGTGTGTGGCTTAATACGGCATATTGTTTCATGATTAGCTTCATATACAGTATAGGAGACTGAAATGCAGTATAGATCATGTGTAAAATAAATGTGAAGAAAGTTGCAAACTGTGAAAGCCCAAAATCTTCCTTGTTTTGGTCAGTAAGATGGTGAATTAGTTCTAATCCAAAATGTATGGATATTAGACCAAAATATAAAAGACATAAAATATTTACAACATAGCTGAGAAAAACTTTCATCTATCATCTCAGAACGCATCTATTCATCAGTTTATTTGACTTGCTGCAAAAGCCACAATGGGTCAGTCAACAATCAAAAGGCTCATCTCCTCACCATGGAGACATACATCTTATCTGCTGCTTTGCCCATCTTTGGAAAAATACAATCTCCCATCGTATTGTCAAAGAGGTAATTTATTGCCACACAACCAGGCTTCACAGTAATCGACTATGCTTTATGCATGCCATTTTATGAGGATGCAATGCCTTTACCATGTTTTTATTCTGAGGTAATATGCATCTGCTAGCATGTGCCTTAAAAATAATCCAATGAGACTTGCAACCTATTCCATTCTAATTTTGTTTGCTTTCTAGAAAGCAGCATTCAAATCTCTCAAAGCTGGCACACTTTTCCTTTACATAATTGTTATATATTTTTCTTTATTGGCTTTTGTTGTTGCTCCATCCGGTGTGTTTGCGTGTATGTGTATGACGTTATAAACAAGCAGTCAGCACATGTGAGGAAACGCCACACGCTGCTGCAGCTGAAATAACATTCTTTTATTCTAGGCCTCTGTGTTCTGCTGCCATGAATAAAACAGCACACATCCACATCTTTCCAGTGACAAAAGCTCTTCAATCATCTGAGTAATGTTGAATTGATTGTGCAGGTGCATACTGATCTATTAGCATAGGAGAAGGTACATTGTAGTCCCTTCATTCAAAAAGAAATCTTAATGCATGTGTTTGTGTTGTGTATATATATAAATGAACACTGTATACATGTAAGACCATAGGTTTCAAGTATTTTACAGGTAAAAACTTTTTTTTTTTTATTTAATAGAGCCTTTAGGCCCACAATCAGTTTTGAATAAGTATAATTTATTAGACAAATTGTTTTTGCCTTTCACAACAATGACATCTCTGCTGCTCAGTTCCAATCCATGCAGACATGTTTCACCCATGACCAAATTTTCTCACACACAGAAAACAAAACTCTGTAATACGATTCTGTCAGCCTCAGTATGGTGGAACAATGGCTCCACCCTTGCTCTGTACTGAAAAAAAGATGGTGAGTGACAGGCTAATGATGTTCATTCAGCACTGCATGAAATGAGTCCATACGCAACAAAAATATAAGTGTATTATTTTTTGTAGCCATAAGTTATAGCAAACTATATCATACAAAAGATCAAACCACTAACTTGGGAGTTTAGATTTTAGCCTGAAAACATCAAGTGACAATATTATTAAGCAATTCAATGTTGCAAATGTGTTAATTAAACTAGATGGATTAATTCAGTTTGACTAGCACTAAGAATTATTTTAAAATTATGTAGTACTTTCATAAGCATGCAATAAAGCACAGGTATTTATATCAGTATTACATATACTTCTACTGTATCTACATTACATCAACAAACCTGTCTTTTGCCAATAACCTCCATTTCCTCTATTTTACTCTGTAAATTCTCATTAACTGATTCAGTGGAGCAGCTGTATCCAAGTTGTAAACACTAGGCAGTTCTATAGAGGGAGCTGTTACCATCTGAACCAGTTCTGTCCCAGGTTTAGTACTCTCAATGTGGTCTATGTGATGAGTACAACCCCTGATGATGGAGCTTGCAATGCTACGTTACACACACAAAAAAAAAAAAAAAATAAAAATAAAAAAAAAAAATATATATATATATATATATATATATATATATATATATATATATATATATATATATATATATATATATATATATATATATATATATATATATATATATATATATATATATATATATATATACATATAGATAGATAGATATATTGGTGCATGAACTGGTACACAAACAAAAGAGACAATGCTAGTATTCAGTGTGCATTCCCTGTTTATATGTTAAAAATAGACTTTCCACTGAAAGACAGCGAAATAAAATATTAGGCAAATAATTGTAGGTAGTACATACCCTGTCTCCAAAGGTTTCGCTAAGATTATATCAGCAGCAGGACCCTGTGTCAGCTCTGGCCTTGTGAGTCTAATTGGCTGAGGAGAGGATTGTGTTGAGCCAGGGCTTTTGTCTAAAAGACCAAAGAGTATGAAAGAGTGGACAGTAGAGTGATGGCAGCAATGTGATGAGTCAACTAGCATTAGATATTTATTATATTAGAAATGACAGCCATACAATAACCATTTTAACCATTGTGTATACGGTAATCTGTTACCTGCGTCTTGTGGTTTGTCCCAGTTAAGAGGATCTGAATATATAATAGATGTAACTCGCCTCCTCACTTCTTCCTGGTCCCTCTGCTCAAACACATCAAAATATATAAAACATCAACAGGGATCAAAACAATGACTGGCTTCTTTGTCAGAAACTCATAACAGATGCTATAAATAAATCGGAGCTGAGCATGGCCTCTCTTGGTCACTGTGACCTTTCTCCGGTGGATGCTTCAGTTGGTAGCCTCACCTGGATTTCCTCCATTCGAACAAGCATATTCTCCAAGGTGCTGGTTTGCATCCTCCGCTGGGCCCTGCCCTCCAGCTGTCCATCTGTTTGCAGCGCCCACGCTGCGCGAGCCGTGTCCTCTAACAGGTCCTCCAGGAGAGCTTCACTCAGCTGAGCTGCACTTTCTGCAGACTGAAAAACAAAAATGTATATTTACAACCACAAATCAAAATAACTCTTGTTCTGTAAATGCCACTTTATTGATTGGAAAGTCAGCTACACGATCTTACCTCGTGTGCAACATGTTCACTTAGTCTGTTGTCTGAGAGAACAGTTCTGCTACTAGAATCTCCTAATTGCTAACAAACAAAAGCAAACATTTACATCCTTCAAAGTTTTTATGTTTTACGTTTAAATGTTATGAAATGTAATGAAAACAAACCTGTGCTTGATCTAGGTGCTGTACATTTTCAGTGGCCTTGTGTTCTCCCTCAGCCCACCGAGTTGGCAAGATCACTTTAGACCTTTCAATCAAAGAACACCCACAATGCAACTGTGTCAGAGATACTTGTATACATCATATACAAAATAGAAACGTTATGCTTGTGAAGCATAAATCAATTAATACTATGTATATTATATTTTGAGAATTTGTTGTAGTGCTTCTAAATGCACAGAGTAGGTCTTATATATTGACCAATTTCAAACAGTTAATATATTCTACATGAATAATAATGAGGAGCAAATATGTTCTATTAGTAGCCTAAAACAAAATTAGGTTACCTTAACAACTGCAGACGCTGTGTTTCTTCTTCACTGAGCTGCTGAAGCTCTCTGAGTCTCTGCATTGTCATTTTATCCAGCCATACTCTCCTGCACCAGCAAAAGTTAACTGAATACATCTAACCTTCCCAATGCACTCAGTTATTATGATTGAAATATGAGTAAGAGGATAATAGCTTTTCAAAACTGGCCTAACAAAGAACATTTCCTTTTCTATTTACAATTGGAAAACAAAATTCATATTAGTAAAATTCATATTTTAGGTAAAGAAGTGAGCATTATACCTCAGTGCCTCTTCTTGAGCCTGCTGCTTCTTTTTTAAGTTTAAAGATGACTCCACTTTGAACCTGCTCCTGACTGTGGCTGGGTGACTCTTTTCAGGAGAAAAAAGACAACGAGGCTCTGGTCTTGTTTTAGGTTGAAGGGGTCTGAATAAAATATATAAAAGGGTAAAAGTATAATGAATGTGTGTTGTAAATTGTATAGTCATACAAGAACCACAAATAGGAAAGATTAAACAGTGTCAGAGTTTAATCAACTTGAACAAAGACAAAAGACTCACCTCTGTCGAGGAGGAGAGTGAGGTGATGTGGGTATCCAGGGCACAGCCTGCTCTTTCTGAGGGAGCTGATTCTCTCTGAGCCGAGATGAAACTGTAGGCTGAAGGAAATTTGTATTGTGCACCTGAAAAAAAACAAAAAAACAACATGTTTCTATATTTATATATGAATGATAAGATAATAAGAAATTAAAAACATTTCTTGGATTAGCTCCTACTTTATTGTGAGTTGTTTTCCTAAAATGTCCTTTGTTTTCTTGCTCCCTCTGCTGGGCAAGTTTTTCCACACCAACTCGCAACACGTCTCTTCTTTGTGTCAAAATTTGTGACGCAGCTTTGGGTTTTCTTGGAGCCTTTTTCTTACCTGCAAGTATGAACAAAATAGTTTTACTTTTTATTTCTTTGCAATGAATCATCCATGTTAAATTCATATAAAAATACTGAACAGGATGTGGGCTGACTAGAGGCAAAAGTATTAAGAACTACTGTGAATGAGTCCCAAATTGCACAGCTTGATATAGATGACTGTTCACTGGGGACAAAGACATTGGTCTGTGGAGACACTAGGTAAACGTTAATAAATGTGTTTATGTCATCTCTTCCACAGAGACCTTCCCAGTTCAATAAGAACCAGCAGGACTCAAGTGACTAAACAGCAGGGGGGATACATGCTGCTCTTGTTATAATATTTCTTTGTCAGGTGAATGATCTTCAGCATAAACACAGAAATTTTCTAACAGTAGGAGTCAAATTGTTTTCTTTTTACCCTTTACATTTTTTACAGCTTTTACAGGTTTAGAGGAGGTCTGGTGAATAAAAACATTGGCTCCTCTGGATGCCGTGATTGATGTGCTGTGGTGAGTCTCCCTGGGTGGAGGGCATGCTTGCACTTGCATCTTTCTGAGCATGTCTTGTTTATGTAGGGCTGAATCTAACATCTAACAAAGACAAAAGTATGACAACAGAAAAACAATTCTTGTTAAATTTACATTCTCAACATGTGATCATAATACAAATATGATTAATAAAACATTGAGAGTCTCACCTCTAACTTTTGCAGAATGTCAAGGGCAGATTGAGGCACAGATGACCCTTCATTCAACTCAGCTTTAGTAGAGCACAAACACAATTGGCGAATAAGGTGGCCTAAATCTTTAAAATTAGGCAAATTTGTGCAGTGAGTTGTGTCTGAAAGGTGTTGGATGAAAACATGCAGAGCTCGAAGAGCACCACGATGAGCTCCTGCAAGTCTCTTGAGAGATGTTAACTGAATGAAATTATGAAAAATGCATTAACAGCACATGGTATTGATTACTAATGAATAAATCATTGATTTGTAAACATACCTTTGTGCTTTGATAACGTCCCTTTTCTAAATTTTCTTGTACTTCTTTGACCTATTTACAAAGATGTAAGTCAGAAATCCATTAAGTAAGGTCAAGGTTCTATGTAATAATCTGATACCTGATGCTGAAGAGCATAGATAATACTTGTAGAACGGGCAGCTTGCTTCTGTTTGCGAATATTCAGCTTGCTTTGCTCATCTGGCTCCAGTGGTTCCCCCACTTTCTGCTCTGTTCACAATTCATGAAGGAAATAGTTGTTTGAAGTTTTAAGACATATTACAACGTTTGCTTAAATGTAATAACATACTATTATGAAAAGGCCTGGCCAATTACCTCGACTGGCAAGCTCCATAGCTTTCTGGATACAAACGTCAAGCTCATGTTGCAGCCTGAGTATTTCATGGACTAAGAGACTGTGTTCTGGTAAACCAAGTTGTCTGGTTGGCCTACGAGTTGTAGGGGACTTATGGGATGCGTGCCCTACCAATCTGCCTCTAGGTTTTGTTTCTTTCGGACTAGAGGCCATTAATTTAATCTTACTTGGTGTAGTTCCAAGCTCCTGAAAGGAGAGAAGGACCAGCTCAACTCATGTAATAAGAATATTTCATTAAAATTACCCCATCATATCATACCTGCAACAGTTCTACATCACTTGTTTCTAGGAGTGTGGACTTTTGCTTGTCCTTAGGGGGAGATCTGTTCAGTGAATCAAGTCGCCTTCGTCTCAGGTCCCTTTTGGCCAGTTTCACAGCTGCATTCAGCTGCTCCTCAGACAAAACTGTGAAGCTGATGGAGCTTTTGCTGCTATCTTCAAATGTGTGCTCTTCAGGCATAGGCAACAGCTTCTCTATCACAAGTGAAGTTGGTGGATCAACACGAGTGGCACGATTGCTGGTACATGCAGGGATGGCTTCATTGAATAATAACTGAAAGGCAAAATATTATATATATATATATATATTTTTATTTTTTTTTTTTCCTGTAGCTGTAGATGCTCATAAATTGTGTTTACTTTATTTCATGGCATTTCTAACGTGATGATATTACACCGTTTGATGCTAGCAGCTATATTTACCAATAACGTTTGCTTGTGCAGTACATCACATTCAGTGTAAGTTTGGCCTGGTTATTTTCATTGCATTCGCTTTATCGCTTACCTTTGATCCTGTCTTTGATGGAGATAACTCTCTAGAGTCGTTAACATTACGATTCGTGTAAACAACAGCCCAACCCTTTTGCTGACTTGCCACAGGACTACTCTGGAAGTATTCCGCCGTCATGATTGCAAAAACATTTGAGAATATTAGCCAGTATTATTTCATTTTCATAGAAAATGCTTGGCGTTAGCGAGAAACTCTTGTTGGTAGCTCAGAGTTAATAATAACTTAATAAGGGTGACTTTCTCATAAACTCGTAAAACTTTATCCTGGAAAATTGTATCTGTACCGCAAACGTATAGTAGTAACTCAAGAATAAATAAAATAGCTGTTATATCATGATTATCTTTTTACTTTTCTGTCTAATGCTCACAGTTTGAAACGCCGCCATGACAACAACAATGAGCCCCAAGCGGAAGTAGATTTGTTTGACTACGGTTCCTCGAAAAGATCAAAACTAGTTGAAAAATATAATAAATTATTTTTTATGTAGATCTTGGTAAAGGCAAACTGTCTCTAGATTATATCGTTTATTGTGTTAGCGCAAGCTTATATCAATCGTAAGTACAAGAATGTCAAATGAAGATAATAAATTACATTTGAGACGGCGGTCCCTTTAAGAGCCGTTGACCAAAGCGGATACAGCACAGTCAGGCTTTACTCACGCTTCTGACACTACTCACAGTATAAAAACACTAGGACTTGAGAGCATTAGGCGTAGCTCTTGGGTTGAAGTAAATAGCTGCTTTAAACAATGTCTAAGTACGAAGAAATCAGTGTGCATGGCTATGAAGAGTTTTGTCAGGCAGTGGCTAACAGGAAAGGGAAGGATATCTTTGCATATTTCTCTGGTGATAAAGATGCAAGTGGGAAAAGCTGGTGTCCAGACTGTGTAAAAGGTAAATGTGGAAATGTGAATGTGCTTCCAGAAATGTGCACTTTTGCATTGTTATGGTAAATTTGTCATACTGTTTTAATGCACACTTTTGCCTTCAGCTGAACCTATTGTCAGAGGGGAAATGGGCCATCTTCCTGAGGACTCTGTTTTCATCTACTGTCAAGTTGGAGAAAGAGCTTAGTCAGTATATTTTCTAGCTGCCATTTTATACAGTTGTTTTATTTAATTTCTATGTTCTCAAGTGTACCCCATAGATTATATATATTTTGTGTCCGTAATCACGTAATGACAAATTTAATGTGTATGACAAAATGTTTTATTTTTTCTATTTAACTTTGATGCAACCCTATTTAATGATGAAAGTGTGATAATTGTGTTTGCTCTGTCTGTTATGCACCTATAATTGTCAAGGCTTTCATGTAATTTTCAGCTGGAAGGATCCAAACAATGACTTCAAGAAGACATTAAAGTTGACTGGGGTTCCAACGCTTATACGATATGGCACAGTAAGACTCAATTTATACATTTATGTATTTTCTGTTAATTCGGACAATTTATACTTTTCACACAAATGTTACTTCTTTTTCTTGTTTACCTGCAATTTATTGTAGTGTAGTCATGATACTAAAATTTCAAACTCTTATCTTGATACTAAGGAAAATGCAGGATACTCGATAACAATTTTGATACCATAATTTAAAAATCGGGTGTCCATTTTTTGACAACTGTACTTTATCATGCATTAGGCCTAATATACCCTTTTTGTCCTAATGTGGTTTACAGCCCCAGAAACTTGTCGAGGAGGAATGCTTCAAATCAGAACTTGTGCGGATGATGTTCACTGAAGACTGAAAGTGCCTTAGACAACCAAAACCTGTCTTTTTCTCCCCTTGGAAAAATAAGAATAAAGATAACAATTGTGATTATACATTGTGTTTAAGATTGTATGCATATATCACCCCTGCTTACGTAATTAACAACATAGATACACATAGGCAAGGCAAGTTTATTTGTATAGCATAATTTGTACAGAAGGTAATTCAAAGTGCTTTACAGAATAAGAAAGACATTCAAATCACAATTCAACAAATCAAAACATAAACAATCACAAATAATCATCATAAAATTAATATTACAAGAGAAGAAAAATAAAACCTTTTGGTCATATGCACAGCTAAACAGAACTGTTTTGAGCCTGGATTTAGACATTGTCAAACTAGAGGCCTGTCTCACATCTTCAGACAGATTGTTCCAGGTTTTAGCTGCATAAAACTGAAACACCGATTCCCCCATGTTTAGTCCTGACATTCACTAACTAAGCCAAATATTGCAGTTGGAAGGTGGACTTAGTCATCATGAGTTTACTCGTTTTCATTTCCCAGATTTAAAACCAGTTGCACTTCTCTACTTTGTACAGTAGGTGGCAGTCTCTTCCCGTAAGTGCCATGTCGAGATATTTTTTTTTGTGAAGAAATCAAATGAATTTCTCTCATAAATATAAAATCTAATATCACTTATAGAATGATCACTAAAGTTAATTAATACAGTTACTGCGTCATGTTTAAATGTCGCTCAGAAAGCAATTTCAAAGATCATTGTAAAATCAGTAATGTGCGGCGGTTAAAGCGTTAGCATGTAGCTTCTGAAGTCAAACCAGCAGATGTCACGTTTTAAGAAGTGTTTGCACGTTGAGGCGCTGTTGCAGGCAGAAGCATTTAAGCTGAGCACATTCCTGCACAGTGCTCATATCGAAGAGGAAGCACAGCGGCTCCACACGGCTGTACACCCCGCTACACCCCGCGCTACACCCCGCACTGGACTGGGGCGAGAGGAGATCTCTTCAGAGCGCTCAGCCGAGGTGGAGGTGGCGGCTAACGACCCACAGCACAGCGGGTTTATGAGGAGCAATCTGGACTGCTGGCTGCCATGTCGGAGTTTCTGGTGAATCTACTCGGAGAGCGGCTCGTCAACAGTGAGAAAGCCGAGGTGGACGTGCAGTCTCTGGGCGGCAGGCTGTCCCTGGTCGGTTTGTTCTTTGGATGCAGCCTGAACGCCCCGTGCAAGCAGTTCAATGGCAGTCTATGCGAGTTTTACACCAGGTTTAAAAAGACCTCGGAACACAAGGACAAACTGGAAATCGTCTTTGTTTCATCTGATCAAGACCAGAAACATTGGCAAGACTTTTTACAAGAGATGCCATGGCCCGCGTTACCTTTCAAGGATAGACACAAAAAGGTAAGATGAGGGAGAGAGGGTCAAGAAGTTATCACTGGAAACATGGACAAGTAGAGTGTTTCATGAAGAGATCACATTCTTACACATTCTTATAACAATTTTAAATGGATATAGATAATATAGACAAATGAGCAAACATAAGTAAAAAAAAAAAAAAATGAACAAATTGGGTCGAGGTTTGTGTGGAATGAATGAAGAAAGTACAGCACTAAGACAGTTTAATATAATCCTGGTTTAAATAGGCCTTTAGTTCATGTCTTTCATCTCTCATCACATATAAATCACATATAAATTTCATAAACGAGTGTTACTCAGTGTAGGTGTGGTATACAGGCCACACCATACTAATTAAGTTAGGAAAATAAAATGCATATTACACACAAGAGTCGTAATATTCAGCATATACAGAAAAAAGTAAACTATTTTTATGAAATGATTGTGAAATTGTGTTTTAGGAAGCTATCTCATTTTCAGTCATTTACAGAATCGCATTGTTGTAGTAATGAAGGCCTCCTATTGTCTTAAATTCATCTGCAGTCTAATGTGAATTAAATATTCTTGGCCTACTGAACCAAACAATGCTCACATTTGATATAGAATCTGACAAAATATAAATGTGTAAACATTGTATCACTTTACAGCACAATGCAATTTATTTATTTTTGTATAAGGTGTGGTATTTATTTCTTCCCGCGAGTGTACCTTATAAAACTGTAGATGCCGAGCCTCTAGAAAAGTATAACAATACATTACAGGCAAGTGTAAACAGATAAATCAAATAAATCTGATAATAATATAATCAAAAATATCTTAAATGTTGTATTCAGTTTTAAACACATTTGAATACATCTTTGCAATTTGGCTGACTATGCTGTCTTTGTGCAGTTTTATTTAAATACAAAATGATTCCATGATTTCCATAATGAAGGCCAAGCCAGAGAGAAGAGGCACAAGTGAAAAATGACAGGGGAGCAGGGGGTGGTGTTGTCATGTGGGTGGAGCACGACACATCCACATTGTGTTCATGTGGCATTATTGTGTGCTAAGAACAGTAGCACTAACATAGCATGCTTATGTGTTTCCTATAATGACAGTAGCGGCCCCGGCTTTATGGAAATATTGCAATTGCATTTTATACGAAGGCCTGCTGTTTGGATTTGTTTCACACTGAGGTCTACCCCAGTTATTGTTTAATTTAGCCTCTCCATTTGTCAGTAGTATTTCCTATTGCATAAATACAGGTATAGTTGTAGCCCTCTCATCTTTCCTTCTGAATCTACAGGCTTCACCCAAGCAGAGCTCATCCGGCAAATGAGGAAATTATACCAAGATCATTTCTCCACCTACAAATCTCCTACTGCACCACCTCCCCTGCTTAGACCTATGTGGATACTGCTCACATTGTCATACTTAAGGGTTAACCATGTCTTCCTGTTGCAGGGAAATGTTTGTTTTTCATCAAGAATAGATAACATCTTGATTACAGAGGGACGACCAGTCCACAAATTAAACCGTAGGCATTAATGTGCAGAGTCCCATGTTTATCATTTCTTTCTATATATTTTGAGTGAGGTTAGTGGTGTGGTCCTTTATTTAAATTGTTTTGGAAACTACCTACTTTGTGTCTGCAGTGCCTGTCATCTGGGGTCCTTGATAGCACAGTTGTAGCTGACCAGCTGTCAGGCTGTCTTATACTGCCTTACATGGAGTTGTTGGAGTAGAAAGACCGTTCAATATAAATCAATGCAGCCCACTTCATTAAATGTAAACTTCAAAGATCACATTACACTCCTGTTCTTGTTGTGTTCTTTTCTGTTGCATGCCTTGACTTTTGCAGCCAACTCGCTCCCTTGGCTCAGTGCCAGGAGCTGTGCGAGTGGCTGCAGTATGTCACCGACCTGCTGAAATGTGTAGTGTAGCCTGCTGTTACAACTGTTGTGCATTTGACTTTCAAGGCCAGACCGTGTGTATATTTGGTTGGTGGGGTAACAAAATGTGAAATATTTGAGGCCTAAGTGATGTGGAGCATGCAGGATAATTGAAGGATACATCGAGATTCACTGAGTTTAAATTACTTGCTTGGTTTTGCTCAATCAGGCAACTGCAACTAAAGGAAACCAAACTCTTGTGTGGTGGTTGGAATCACCAGGCTAGATGAACGGCAGATTTTTTATTTTTTTTTTCAATATGTCTTAGGTTTTTTAAAAATTATTATTGAGCTTGCACCAGTTAAGCCCCTATTTACCTATGTAGTTTATAGTGGTTGATTGTGTCAATGCCACTATGGTTATAGTTTAGTGTGGGCTATTGCAAGGTTTTGCTGCTTCGGCTTTGTTTAACAAGGGCCTACTATATGAAGAATGTGGAGAGACACCTGCTCCGCTAACACTGCTCAAGGCCAGAGGGCAGGAAAACCAGGGATGACCTGGTCGGTGTTAAATCTCAACTTTTTTTCCTCTCTTTCTGGAACATGTACATTATTAGAAGTGACATTGGGGATCTCATCATTGGCAAAGGCCTTAAATGAGTAAATTGGTAAATTGTGAACATATCCTTTGTTGACTTTAATGATGCAACCATTAAAAGGGCTGCACACAGTATCTGCATTTCTCCAAATGAGAACAACAGATAGATCCTTAACCCAACCAAGCTAATTCTCACATACTTGTGGGCCACATCTAAACCATTCCAGCTTTGAATGTTGCATGCGGTAGATTTATGCCAGTTACGAAATATGCTGATGATGATGACAGGAAAATGGCTCCGTCTCTTTCAGTGGAAAATGGCAGTTTTTCCAATCAGTACATATATCCTACGTCGTCTCTGTTTTATTCACTTCTGCCATATTCACTTAAGCATCGGAGCTAAAAGGGTAGATCCTCTTCCTTTTTACAGACCGTTTATTTCGTCTTTCCTCCCCCCTGTCCCATCCTCCTCGTGGCTCTAATGGCCCTGCACCACCGCTCAGTAGCCCTAGCCAACATAATAACAGTAATGCCACCCCCGGGGCATCTCTCCATCCAAGGCTGTCCTCTTTCGTCCTCCCTTTGTTAACTCGCCTCAGTTGAATGTTGGTCCCTTTTGAGGTTGCAGTTTCCTATTCGTCATCATCGTCATCACTGTTTACTGTGATTCTAAATGAAAAGGACATAAAGCACTGATTGTTTATAGTCTGCATTTCCTACTTAGGAGTTGTGCTACATGATAGCACTGTTGATTTGATGTAAATTTATTCATAGAGTGATGGGTTTTGCATAGAGATTTTGATAAACCATTACTCACCATGTGATCTGCTTCCTGGATGACGCAAACATTCTTGTATGTGCATGTCTAAGCACTGCCACCTACCTCACTGTCCTGGTTTCAGGTCAATAGAGCCACTGTCTTTGCACGCACCATGGCACAGCTCTCTGATCTACTGTATAGTATTAGTAGCATTTCTATTTCAATCTAATGTCAGTGTTCCAGTGTTGTAAATGGTAACATCTAGGCTATCTATCTTTATTTATTTTTCTTTTCTCCTTTAATGTACATTTATTTAATTTTGTGTACATTAAAATAAATCTAAGTTAAATCATAAAATGTCATGTTATACAGATTTTGACTGCCTGTATTGACATTGCTGACCTTTGCAATTCAAATTAGTTAACACCAACTGGCTGTTGATCCTCGCTTGGACTTGACAGATGCTGCGTTCACAGTGCACTCTTAATCTCCAGCTAAATAATGAGCAGCCTAAGTAAATATCATATGTCTAATAAGGATTAAACAGCAGCACAAATGCCACGATTATAGACACAAAGCTCGATTTAGTGGCTTTTAACAGCTGCTTTTTTGTTACAATTTGGTATTTTATATAAAATCTTGCCTTATTTGTGTGTTCTCTTTTTGTCCCCATTCAGCACCACACAATTCATCTAGTCCATTAGTTAAGGGCATCTCTGCCCAGGCTAATCTTGCGCACAAATAATAATGTAGCTGTTCTGGCTATGAGTCGCTGCTATTCCTGGTTTGTCTGTTATATTTAAACAGCTAGATGCAGGGCTCACTGTTCGTGTTGACAATAATTATTGACTTTAACTGTGGAATGGATGGTGGGGAAACATGCAGTGCCTGCCATTACTGCCCCTATAGTGCAGAATGGTTTGAAGGCTTTCCTTTTTTTCCATAAATGTTGTTGGAATAATATTCTTTAAAATACACAAACATTTGAACAAATTATTGTTTGTTCATAAAAAGTACTTGGCAAGTCATAGCATTATAGCTTTTCTTTTGATTGTTAAGTCCTAGGTCCTACAAAAGGTGTCAAAAATATACAGTTATTCGTTTTGTATCTAGATCTGATTCCTGCTCTTTTTTCATTTTATTTATTTAATGGATTTAACCTAAGCTTAGATCATCCATTTTTGGGTCATTTTTAGACAACACATGGCGACATCGAGTCGATATTCTATTATTTCACATAGTCAATTATCACAGTGGGATTTTTAACTGACAGATCTAGATTCAGTCCTCTGTCAGTAAAAGCATCTTGCTTAAAGCTGAGTTCAGAGTTTGAAATAATAAGCTTTTTTATCTTTAATGACACTGACTTAAAGTTAAGTCTGTTAATGTTTATGAACCTAAATTGAAGAAATCTTTCATTAGTTTTTTATTCATATCACCCAATCAGCCATAGGTGGCACAGCACATTGACACAAAATAAACATTTGTGTTGGCTGCAATCATGAAAATTGGTGATTATCTTAGAGGGGTGTGTAGCCTTGAATATAACCACACAGTAGCAATTATAGATATAGATTATACTTTAGCTGCTAACTCCACAGTAGACCATTTTCCAGTTGTCATTTCCCATTTAAAAGTTTTCCTTGTTACGTCTTTGTTCTTTAATAAAATCTTGTGGCGCACATTCCAGGCATATCTTTGGTCATGTTGTTTCACTACAGCGTCTGAAAATGCTTGACTACACAGTCTCTCTTACACTTTTAGCGGAGGGGGAAATGGAGACCCCCTGCTGTGGCTTAGCTCTGTGCTGAGTTGGGAGCTAATCGCTGTTTTGATTATTCATCCAGTCGTCCTTTTACCCAATCTGTTTGCAAGTGGCGCCCAATCCCACGGCCATGTTGAATCAAAGGGTAAACCAGTTTAAGCCGTTTAAAGAGCGAGCAGAGGTCTCATCTTTTCACTGTGGGATGAGAGCAAAGCTGTCTGATGCTACAGTTCAGGCAATTAGAGACGCAGGGCAAGAGAGATTAACATGGATGGAGTTGTGAGTCGCGTGATGTGCAAAAAAAAAAAAGAAAAACAAAAAAAAACAGCTCTTTGGTCATCAAAAAGACTGTAAAGACACTAATGGATACTGGGAAAAGTGGACCTCAGAACTCAAGCCAGCAAATTGTTTTGCAGTAGATTGGCATTTATTGAGATTGGGTATTTGTAAATTTAGGATAATCATCATTCGTTGTGATCTTACTCATTGTAGGACCCTTGTACTCACTGCGCCAACAGTGCCTTGGAAAACTTAATTTCTTCCAACTAAAGGTGACCTTTAAAAATGGCATTAGATAGATTTATTGTTAGAGCACAAGACTTGCATTGTTAACTTTCCAGTTAAATGTTAAGGCCATGAATAGACTGGAGATGGGTATGAAAATCTACTGCTTGTTTGGCACAATGATGATGGTTAATAATTGATATGCCCTTTTGCTGGTTTGTCGATTCAGACTCACGCTTCATTTCGTGAGTCGGTTAAATGTAAACAGACTAAATACTTAGCGTTTCTTCCGCTCACAGCTCAGCACTGTCACTCAGCACCTGCTCATTTAACAGCACCGTTGCTTTGGGCCCACAGCAGGTGTGCAGAAGGTTTTGGCCTTCATTTTTCTCTCAAGTAACACTATAGACATTATTCTTCCACATCAATGATGGAGCAGTTACAGAGCACTTTAAGCAGAGAGGGGGCTGGTGGGAAGATGAAAGTCTTGTGCCAGAAATGTGTTTGCCAAGCACGATACCTATTACCCACTTTGATTACAGTGCAGACAAAGTCCCAGAAGTTTTTTCCTTGAATCTGAGGAATGAGCCGGTGTCCACTTCAATGCAATAACACTTTTTTTTAAAAAGAGCTGACCTCAAGGCTGCTCTAATATTATTAAGATGATTTTCAATGTGTTGTTTTGAATAACAATGTAACTTTGCATTTATTAAATTATTCTTCTTAGCTGCAAAAATGAACTGTGAATGAAGCCTGCCGTGTGTGTCTATACAATGCACCATAATACAAAATTGATCTATAGCCTGAAACAACACAAATGTCTTTACTATAGGAATGTGGTATCTCTTTAACTTTGTTGTGTCAAGAATGCTGGTTAAGTCTTGTCATTCTCTACCCTGCCATTATGGTGTCTTATTACTGGTATTAACTATAATTGTTGAACATTAAATATTTATCTCAGCTAGTACATGCTTGTGATTTGTGTGTTTTAAATAATTCCCAGCAGGCAAATCATAGTGAGTACGTTGTCATTTAGCATTAGAGTGCAGAATGCCTTGTGGAAAAGGTGTGGAAGAAGTCTGCACAATTGTGTTTACAAGTCCATTCTCAAAAAGTCAGCTCGAGTACCTAGTTTATCCCCAAGGCTTTAAACATTTCCACTGCAAATAAAACAGTTCGGTAGCATGTGGAAGGATAATGCTTATTTCTGTTGCCACTTTTCTACTGCTTCTTTCCCACATTTAACTTTTGTTAATCTTACAATAATACACATGGTCATTTTAAACTTTCTCCTTGAATGCCATGTGAAACCTGTAATCTTTTAAGTGGAAAAATGTCTTTGTCTTCTTCCGCTCCAGGAAAAACAAGTGCCTATGGAAACTGTTGACTTCCTGTCTGGATTGAGCAGGTGGGTGGTGCAGTTGAGCAGATAAACCTTCAACTAGAATTTCCTGAGTTCTGTAGGTGGTCTTGTCTTTCTGTCTTTTAGCATTTGTTCCCTTTGAGCCTCTTGAATTATTAATCCCTGACAGCTATACTGCAGCAAGATAATTTTTTTTTAATTAGCCTCTCTCTATTGTCTTTATCCTGCCACATGGTCAAGTAGTCAGCTTTTCATGTGTATCAACGCATGATTTGCACTAAGGAAGGAACTGTACATTCCTCATCAACAATGTCTTTGATGTCTGAAGCGCTGTAGTTGTGTTACAATACTTCATGTAAAATTCTCAGACTAACATGCTTTTGGATATTCTCTCTGCTTTTTAACACATGGTTTAGCTGTAGATATGGCAACTACTAACAGATGTGATGGCAAATTATAAATTGAGATTAAATATATTTGCCTGAATCTCAAATTATCTACTTAAATACTTGTCTCACCTGTAATTTGGCTTGCTCGGGGTCAAATGCCTGCCTTGATGGACATGGATAAGTTAATTAAGCCTGTCACTATCATTATTATTATTGTTCAATATATGAAAACTGGAACAATGTATTTTGGGTCTCAAAATTTATCGTGCGTACAATTTCTTAACAAAAGTGGGGAGATATGGGGGATTTTTGTTGGATTTTTGCTGTGGGGAGTTGAAACAGTAACTTCTGTGGGTAATTATTGCTTGATTCTGTTATTTATTTGCTGCAGCTCATGCCTTGCAATGATTCTGTCTATTTAAACATGGTTTACAAGGATTATCTTGCGTTATTGTTTTCATATCAGTGGCATAAAGTAGTTTCAATATTATTGTTTAGAGCAGTATATCTTTGTAACAATACATCATGCTTCAAAATTTATTATCGTGACAGACCTAAAGTTAATGCCATACTGGAGAACATTCTAAGCAAAACAAAAACATGAAGACAAGCTGGTCACGCACCTCTAAGTAAAAGTAAAGTGGTTCATCGAGAGCATAGGTTAGCAATGTATACTTGAAAATAAAAGTAAAACTCCAAGTGTCTGTCAACTAAGGTTTCTGAGCTTTCATGTACAGGTCATTCCCATTTGGTGTGACACTTGATCCTCAACCTTGACATTTACAGGCATGTTTTGACATATTTCTGATGGATTTGTCATAATATTGTCTGAATATCCCCAGCGGGATAATCCACAAAAATATTAAGATAATACTTGCTGCTACTTCTATTATACAGCTGGCATAGTATGTGTTGTACCAAAGCCAGTAGAAAACTGAGTTTAGTGCTTTGATAGTGCAGGTGTCTGACTGCTGTTTGTTGTCTGCTTTTGGCATGATGTGAATTGTGTGATCGAGAAACAAACCCAAAGCTGAACCATGCCGTTTCCTAGTTTCATTTTGTGTTGTGCTGAAGTGCGAGCAGCTGCAAGAGGATGCCAGAGGACTGAAATAATTATACTGTAATATGCAAGACCAGTGCAGCAACACTGATCTGCAGCTGTTTTATTTGAAAGACTTTCAAAGGATGTTCTGTAGCTCCGGGAAGCTTTTCAACATCAAGCTCTCACTGTCACACTGGGACTGGATGAATGCTGTTAACGCCACAAGCACTGGGCGAGCACAGACCTCCCAGCAGCAGAGATAAACTGTTGTCATGGACTCTTTTGAATAGATGGCATGGTTCAAGGGTAAATGCTTTTATACGGTAGGCCACATTGATATATATATTTTTTTATTGGCCACTTATAATGAGTATTTTTCCTTCTTGCAATAACAATATACAAAATTAACTCTTAGTTTGGCATTGCAGTCACATTTGGAGTTATTTTATGCATTTAAATTACTTCAAATGTGATTGCAAACTCAAAATTTATGTGTTTGTAAACTCAAAACTAAAATATTACTACTTTTTAACTTTTTTTCAGTTCACAGAATTCAACCTTTGTTTTAACTACAGAGTTGTATTCATAATAAGATCCTGAGATTTTGTTTTCTGCAGATCTAATTATTTTACCTAAACAATTACATTTACTTAAGATGTTTTATAAGCTCCTTCACTTCTGCTGCAGTGTGCTTATCCACCTCTTCAGATCAACACAAAGGGTCTGGGTCAGGTTTTGCTAAATTTATGCATTCTATTTATTTCCTACTCATGCAATATATTCATTAAGACTTTTATGCACTGAACAAGATAAAAGCATTCACTTAGACATGGATCTCATTCAACCCCATTTATGATATCATAATAAATATCATAAACCTTGCTTTAGTTTAAGTTTACATCTTCTTTAGTTAAAATAAAATAAATATAGGAGAAATTTGACCAAGCAAAGTTGACTGACTGGTTTGAATTACATGGGAGAACCCCTAGTTGCAGTAGAGCAGATGACTAAATATTTGTCTTTTAAAAACACAAAACCGTTCTTGTGTGTCAGATTATTACCATGTCCATGTTTTAATAACAGACTGTGCTGAGGCTCAGACATGGGGTCGGTTTGATAATTGCATTTTCAGGCATGGTGGTTTTTTTCCATATCAGAAACATCCTCCTGTCTGGCCATTTTCCCAGATGAGGAGCACTCTGTCATTCCAGGCTGCCAAATGTAGCCGGTATAAAATGGCGACACTCCAGAAGGCAAATGCACTGGCCAAATTATGATTAAAAAATGTAATTCCCTAAAATGCTGTAATATGTCCTTAAAATACTTCTGTCTACAATGTACAAATAATGTTGGAATAATTATGTGAGCGTGCATTAATGGAGTCTACTTTAAGGAACAAAAAACTTTGCTGCAGACTCAGAGATTATTGTAAAAAGTTTTTATAAGCTTTATATAACTTAAAGATGTTTCAAATATGTAAAACAAGTAAAATAGCAACAGATTAAGATTGACACATTGATACTAAAAACTATGTTGGTGCACTGTACTGGATCATGTATCAAACTGGGTAGACAACAAACTTGGTTTAAATACTACTAAAACCAAAAGATTTCATTCTTGCTTCTAATGTTGCATCAAGAAATGTAGAACCTTTGCTGCTCACTTTGAATCACCTTCTTTTGGAGCAAGTGATCTTTTAGGAATAACTTTGAATGAACAGCTGAATTGGTCATGTCTTATGAACAAGATAGTGGCCAAAATGGGGAGTTCTGTATCCGTCATTCAACAATGTGCCTCTAAAAAAGATATTCATAAACTTTATGAACTATTCATAAAAGGCTTTTGAAGAAATTGTCTTGTCTTTGTAATAACAAGAAACCTTAAGTGTTGTATTCTAAAATTGTTTACGTCAATGATGGACATGATCGCGCAACTAGACAGCAAACAAAGAATGACGTCATTGTCCCTGTGCCTAGAACTTGTGCAATCTAGTGAACAGTATTGTACAGGGATGGAATAGGTTGCCCTCTGCTATTAAAGCCAACAATATCCGATTGCTGTTTGTAGGGTGACCTTTCAATATTTTTTTTGGTATTGAAATGGCAGTTCCATATTCAACCATACCATATGCAAAGTATCAGGCTTCATTGTATTAAAACTATGCAAACAGAGCCTATCTCTGAATTTCCTGTTTTCTTTCTTTCCTCAGTGAGGCTAACCCGGGACACCTCCTGCCTCCTGTGTGCCAGTCTTCCTGCACACTTTCTCATGCCGTACAACAATAGGTCCCTGCTTTCTGGCCCCTCATAATCCTCTGTGCTAACACCCCCTGGTCCCCTCGTGCATCCACCTTCTGCTGTGGCCCCTGTCTGTTCGGCCATGCTCCCACTGCAGTGTCAGCACCAACCAATCACAGCTCAGAACTGCAGCTCCCTGAAATGTTTGGAAACAATGGCAGGCTCTTAAAGAGAAGTTAACTGCTTTGACTGTGGATTTGTCCATTAAACCTCAAAACAAAGGATGGTGCATTATTGATTTGCAGTGTGTGCTGTGCAGCAGATACCATTCTTGTCCATATTATTATTTAATGAAAGCAGCCCGTAGAAGTCCATTTCTCTGGGTCTATATGGTTTGTCTTTCTATTTGGAGTGAAAAGACGGCTGTGCCCACTTGGTTAAATAGTATTCAAGTGATTACAAATTACTGTTCCAATCTAGGGGTTTATCCGGAAATTAGGATGGAGAACAACTCTAGTAGGTATAGCCTCTTGTGATATAGTTATGAATGTAATACGCTTTTATTCCTAAAGTAGATGATGTTGGAATGTACATATGTGTACAATTGCCAACTAATAGAAAGATGGAGTCTCTCGCACCTTGTCTTTCTTGCAGCACCGGTGATTTTATTTATAAAGTTGCAACGTTCCGGGTCTTAAATAGAGTGTGGCTGGCTACACTACAGGATGCTCTCCGTAAAAGCACACACATAGAGCAATAAAGCGCTCATACATACAAATGCGGTGAGAAGCCAGCCCTATACAAAAAATAATATAAAAAAAAGCCAAAACATATACATTCTGTATATACATCAAGACACCAAGCCATATTCTATATTATGAGAAGATGTTTAAAGTGAGTTAATCATTAACTCTCTTATGTGTAATGGTTTGCAATGTTTCTATCCAATAAGCTTCTCTTTGTTTGAGAAGCTTGTCATGGTCACACAGTCTAGGGGGAGGAGGGACCTGGTCTATGCCAACAAGGCGAAGTGCACTCACATCATGGTGGGCATCATTAAAATGTGCAGCCATCAGGTACTCTGTTGTTTCTGCGGATCATACTTTTCTGTTCATTTATTCTTTGTTTTAGTTTTCTTGTTGTTTTCGTCGCATATGCCAAAACATTAGGACAGTGTAGTAAATAAACCACACGAGTGGATGCATAAATTATTAGCCTCCTTTATGGGTATTTTCTTACCACTATGGGGTATGGTTTTGTGGGTGTTGTTACCTTGGGCACAGTTGCCACATCGATAGTTCTCATTAAGAATGAGTGTCAACAGAATCTGAGTGGACGTGGCTTTTGGGCTGACATTGGCACGGACAAGGTGTCTCTTAGGTTTTTCTTCCCCCTGTTCAAACATCCTGCCCAACTTGAGAAGGTATCAGAGAGCTCAGGGTCTGATGTAAGGATCTGCCCGTGCTTTTTAAATATGTCCTTTACAGCTGCAGTGTGAGGATAGTACTGAGTGATACAGGTGACAGAGAACTGTTTTTGTTTTTTAACAGTTCAGATCTTGGTTTCTTAAGTGTAAGTTCAATCCATGTTGTAGGATAACTCCTTTGTGTAAACCTCAATCTCCTTTCTTTCACTAGTTTGATAAAGTATTCCTTAGAGTGGCAAATCTGAGTTTAAAAAGGAGTCTGTCAGTTTTACAGAGTGGTGGGATGAAAACTTGAGGCTAATGGCAATGTATTCCTATCTGTCCCCTTTCTCTATATAGTGATGTAATGATGTTACCATTTGATTTCATGACCAGCATATCAAGGAAGCTGACTTGTACAGTGCTATATTGTGGTGTGAAGACCAGACTAGATTCAAAACTATTCAGCAAATTGACATACTCATTTATTTCTTGAAAGTTTACATTAAAAATGCAAAAGATGTCATCAATATGTCTGAACCATTTAAGCATAATTAGGTGCACAAGCAGTACCCACACAATTGCAAAATTATACCAGCACTATGCATTAAAGGTGCTTTTTTTCTTTTAATGCCACATGTTTTATAAATGAATTTCCCCTCAGTTTGTCTTTCATGTGATTAAAATGTAATTATTCAGTCACTTACCCTTGATGAAGTCAAGTGGCTTGTCTTTGGTGTAATAGCGAGTGACGTGTGCTAATTGTAGATCAAGGCTATGTGCTGCTTAAGAAGTCAGACCTTGCTCTAGTGGCTGCTGTGGCTGCTTGGCCTCGTCCAAAACCCTTCTTTGCCACAGACTTTGATTTGTAACTCATTTCCTGTTTCCTTCACGCTGAACAAGAAACAAATGAGGGTCTCGGAGGCAGGCTTTCCATAAAACCTTGGAAACAAATGGTAAAATTATTCATGCTTGATTATGATTGTTATGCATGTTGGTAGGGCACTTCTTAAGACCAGGAGTTCTTTTCATCTTATTTGAGGAAATGTTTCATTCCCTCATAAGCTAAAACAATGCTACTAAATGTATGCAAAGCTGCTTCTTGCCAGGGCTAGTTAAGCATCAACGCTAGAGCCCTGTTCCACAGATGTATTTCACTATGGTCTATTACTGCTGATAAAGTACCCGCTCGAGGACACCTTTTGCGAGTTCCCATTTCTTAAAGGAAAGTAGCAAGTTGCGTATGTTTCCCTGGTTCCCATTTTGTACAGTTGTCATTGGCTCACATGGAAATTTTAGTTCAGTGCTATAGAACATATGGGAAATGAATTACTGGTGTTTTAAGTCTGTCATGTGTATGTTCCTTGTAAGAATGTTAACAAAAATGTGCCATGCATATTCTTTTTTTTATCAGTCTGACACATTTAGCCTATGATATTATTAGTCTAATGAAAGACCTCCTTTAACAGATTTTCTCCTTTCTGAAGTCTCTTATGCTACTTGGCTCTTGGCTTAATGCATCACAGCACTATACCAATTAAACAACTGTTTGGATTAGATCAAATAAAGAACAAAGGCTTTTTCTACATTATGTCTTCCCAATGGTATAATGTCCATGTATGCTGCTACTTCATGTAAGGTTTTGTAAGAAACATTAGCAATATGTAACCAGTGATTTAGAAATCAGTGCATTATAAAGCTATACATGTTAGGAATCAGGATTATTTTTATTTAATGGTGACAGTAACATGCACACCTATAGAAATGAAATCACATGCATATATTTGTGAAAAACAGTGTCTGTGTGTGTTACAAAAAGAAACAATATAATACGGGCTGAAAAAATTGGATTAATTGCAACCAAATGATTATTGCTGGAATTTCCACACTGTGGGACTAATAAAGGCTTATCTTATTGTTATTATTATTTGTGAACTGAATAATCATTATCTAATCCTAAAAATGCCATGTGTGGAGAGAAGATCACTTCTAACTAACGCTAACTTGGCTGAAATGTTGTAAAATCATTCATCATCACATATTCATGTCCCTTTCACAATCAAATTGATGTTAGTTGCCTGCAGCCCTAATACTATGTTCATGTTTATTGTTAGCACCAAGTACAATTCTCGAACTATTCTGTGAATTCTTGCAAATAATAATATAAATAAACTCCAATTGCATTTTAACTGACAAAGAAAACATCTTGTGGCTACAGATTGCTGTTGCTAAGGACCAGGTGTGTGCGGACCTATCCTAGCCAATTACTTGACTTAATCATTGAGCTTTAATGGAGGGGAGGGCTGCTGTACTGTGAATTAATTACAGGGCTGAGGCGCACTCTGAGCTGCAGTTTGAGAGATTTAAGAGTAGAGTGTGAAAGACGTGGAGTCATTACATGCCCGGCGCTTATGTTGTCGAGGAGCAATTAGTGGTTATTGGATTTCTGCGGAATAGACTGTGCAAGAAAATCAATTATTGAAACGGCATTGCATCATGTCTGCTTTTGTCTCCAGTTTCTACAGTAACTCTATGTGGGCTACAGTTTAGGTTTTGGGAGTGATGTTTGAAAAGTGCTGACTAGATCCCCCCGAAACACTACGGCAATTCAGTATGTTTGTGAGCTCATTAAAACAGGAAAATGGCGGCATTGTCAGGTTTGTCATTTTGCTGGAGAGAAAATGCATGGAGTTTGAAAGAAAAGCGTCCCATACAAAAGTCCAGTGTGGGCTGAACCAATGCGGGACAGTTCATTTGCGACACACTTGGACCACCCAGACAGAGGAGGTGGACATAATGGACACAGGCGAACATTGTATTACTTGAGGGAGAAGCACCATGTAGCAGAACTGCTTACCAAATTATTTTTCACAAACAAAAGGAATAATGAACAACACAAATGTGCACAATGTGAGGATGCTCCCCTGGCTCCCTTGGCCCTGTTAGTTTAACAAAACTGTGGCTTGGGAAAAGGTTCAGCTGTAGAAAATTGTAACTACTAAGGTACACACGGAACACATGGGAAATATTGACTGTCCGATGATGGCTTTATAGGGTGAATCTATGTGGAAAGGTAAACAAAAAGACCCAAGAGAATGCAGTCATTCCAGTATTTTTTTTTTTGTTTCGCATAATTGTAATAATTACATATAAATACACATTAAAATGCCATGATCTTCAGCATAATTGCTCAAATACTCCAGCATAAGACAGTGAGTGGAAAATGATAATGACACAACAATTATACAATCTGACGGCATGGACACGGTTTTGTCTGTATTTGAGCCAATGTAAACAATGGACTTTTCATTTTTAAATGGTTGTTACCAGACATGCATCTTTCTACATTTAATTACTGTTTTGTGTAAATGCTGTGATTCATTGGGCTATAGCTGAAGACTACTGACTGAAAGTGTGTATAAGCAGTCTTAACACTAATGAAGCTGAATTGGTTTCACGCTGTTTTAACTGTGGAACATGGTGTAAACTGTAAATGAAATTGCAGGAATATTTCTGGGCCCATAAAGCACGGAGCACAGGACTACATGCTGCAAACAGACTGTTTCATTAATACATTCCTCTTGTGCTACATTAGCCTATGTCAGAAATTACAAATATTATTGAAGAAAATAAACATTCCTGTAGTATGTCGTGTGAAGCAGCAGTTAATGAGATGTAGAGCAGTTTCCCCATCAGTTGTGATTGAGTACAAATAACATAAAGTCTGGGTTTTGCAGTCAACTATAGTTTGACTAGTGTTCATGTCACACTGGGACTATATGGAGGGATGCGTGAAAGAGGGACAGATGTTCACTTTTCAGTGTTTATTTTGTGAGGTTTTAACTTGTTTTTACTATCACTACATCAACGTTGTATACAAAACCATATTCAAACTCACTTTCTGGTTTATGTAAGGGAATGCAGCCCCACACAAACAGTCTTTGTATGAAGCCACCACGTACACTGGGATTTAGACCGACCACAGTTTCCTGGTTGGGTTTTAGCAGCAGAGGGGAGAAGAACTTGAGCTTACACAGGTTTTGATCCAGAGCCCTGAAATCCAGTGACAACAAAATGACTACAGGCAAATATGGGGTGTATTATGGTTAGCCCAGATGTGAGATGGCGCTAAACCTGCAATTAGAGTGACAGAAAATCCATCCCAAACCATCACATTCTGCTTTGGAGCACTTCATGACAATATCTTCACTCAAAATCTTGCCACAGACATCTGATATTTAAAATTCTGCTTTGGGAATAGCATTAGAAGAGTGAGCATGAAACATGATTCTGCAACCATTTGACAATTGATCCTCAGCTAAAAGGAATATGTTATGTTGGACTACAGTGACTAGTTGTATACCTTATAATGACTACAACAAAAGTAATTGCCTAAAAATAGTAAAGGTGCACTGTGTAACTTTTCTGGTGGAGGAGCCGCCATTGATTTTCTCTACTGCAGAAATGGTGTAGTTCTGAGTCTGAGTAACTGTGAAGGCTGCTTTGTAAAACTGGGCCATGCCTCACACATTGTCCGCTGGTCATCTGTGTGTGTACATGTCAGATTCGCTTGTGTCCTGCAGAGGCTCTGCCTTCTCTCTGCTCCTCTGCATTTCACCGATTGCCAATCAACCTGCAATGGGACGAAGTTACAAATGTGTAATGTTCCTCAATCCTGTTAGTGTGGAACAGCATTTAATTAGATCCGCTCTATGTGTGCTGCATGCATGTACAAAGAGCAATGCCACTTTGCAAGTTGTTAAAAGGTAAAGGGTAATGCATTCTATTGAGGGAAGCATGGACAACCAACTGGAGTTTAAAAAGAAGTTTATGTGTTTTAACTGTTTTTCCTAACTATAATAATTTTGTTTTGGAGAGTTGAAGCTGTACAGAAATGTGTTCCAACATGGTAAATACAATAATGAATACTCCTGTATACACTACTTGTATAAATGCAAATGAAATGGATCGGTGGATTTTTCCCTGTGTGATTGATCTGACATACAGGCATTTTATTTCTACTCTCCAGGGCTATTATTGACTCTGTTACTGCCATAAAAGCAAAGACCCAGAGAAACCAGCCAAAGTTGAGGTTGATTAATTACATTTTGGGGAATTCTTTGAAAAGAAAATTGTGTGTCACTGACAGATCACATTGGAAACCTAAATGCAGATCACTGTCCAATTTTCCCCAGTCTAAAAACAGTGAACAGTTCATATAGTGGACCTCGCCCTCCATTTTGTAAGAGCTGGAGAAAATCATTAAAATTCTATGTGACTAGTTGTGCAGTCATCACCTCTTCACCTCATCTTTGGCTCATTCCGTTGGTCCCTGGTGCACTGACAGGAGGGAGGGGGGATGGGGGAGGATGGATGAGAAGAGGGAGAGGTGACGAAAAACAGCAGAGATAAGACCAGGCTGATGTGATGTCTATCTCTGCTCCAGGCTCAGCTCACACCAGGAAATGAAGACTCCAGTGGCACTGGTGACAGATGAGATTGTGATGAGCATCAGTCATTGTCTATAGGCCCTGGATCCATATAACCTGCTGCTGTAATTCATGCAGCATCATTCATTTGTTTCACACAGTCTCCATATAGACACGAACCATCTCCATGTAGGTGAAAGCATACAACCCAGACAAATTGAAATTTCTATTGAGAGCTCAGAAATGTGAAGGCATGAACATATACTGCATACGTGTTTAAAAATCCCATATGTTGCATTTGCAGTAAAAAAATAAAATGGACTTAAGAATGTTCATATGTTTATTTTTCTGACATTTCAACAGTGGTAGCCTCAACTCCTATTCTAAACTGATAAACTGAAATTAAACCATCAACAAGCAGTTGGTGGTTTAAATTCAGAGTAAATTCATGTACACACACAAGTGTGTTGTCCTGGACAGACTGATTCATTTAACAACCATTTAAAACTGTCTGTTAAAAATTGTCCCCTTATACAAATATGCATCTGTTCAGAAAACATATGGTTAAAGCTATACTCGCCTCCTTATCAACACTCATAAATACAGTTTAAAAATTAACCACCTTTTGTTGAAGCAATTGTGGTGGTTTTATACAAAGAGTAGTTTGCAATTAAAGCTCTGCTGGGGAGCCCTGACGCAGCAGGCTCTGGGACAGACTCGGGCCAGGCACTAACAGACGCAGTAAGACAGTGCCGTAATGGTCCGGGCAGAGTGGTCCCACTCAGAACAGCAGCTCCTTTTGTGTCTGCTCTGCGCTTGCTCACTACGGTTATTTTTAAACCAGTAAAACCTCCAGTGCACTGACTGCCAGGAGCACTGCACCTCTGCCGTGTGAGGCGTCTTTGTCTCACGATGTTCGCTCAGCCCTCCTCCAAATGGAAGACTGAAATAGACCCTCACATTATTGGCATTCATTTGCTCTTTATTTTCATGATAGCCATATGTATTTTAGTTATTCATTATGGTGGCCTTCCCTCGCTGATGGCTCTTATTAGCGGGCCATTACAAGACCTAACTACAATGAAAAGTATGACTTTTGGTCTCTTTCTTTGCCAACATCTTGATGCGTTTGCAAGTTTGTGGAAAACTTTCATCACATTTCCCTGGACAGCTTTCTCAAAATAATATTGCACTCATTGCTGGTTAAACACATGCCATACACACATTATTGTAAACCTCAGATGTGTATTGTTATAAAATTTTCTATAAAAATACTCGACAAGAGTTATCCTTTGACTCCTGTGCAGGTTACTGTTGTGTTTGTAGAGCTGTTGGATGAAGTCCAAGTCTGATGCACATTCTCAACATTCAAACGGAGCCAAGTGGTCTCTGCTCTGTGTCTTGCAATATCAAGGCTTTTGATTTATTTGTCATTTCTAAAAACAGTCAAAAGCAAGTTTAGTTTTGCCATCGTAACTGTAGCCGAATAAGTTGAATTATATAGTTTTGGATTCTAGAGGGCCTTGATGACATAATCTTTTAAAGATTATACGAAATCAGTTTTTAAAATGTATTATTTATTTATTTATTTTTTAAGCTTTCTACCGTGTTATGTTCAAAAATGCACCTGAAGATGTTTTAGATGTCATCCTTGCATGCTTGTGTATTTTAGTGATCTTTCTCAGACCCTGTTCAAACCCACTGTAAGATTTTGTGCAGTGCTCAGCCCATAAGTCTGTCACCCATGCTCCCACATGACAATGTTCCATAAGTATACCAAACATGATACAAAATTGTACATGGCAACTTCACAAACTTGATGCGATGTGCAATAGTTTCATTAGCATGATGTACACTGTGTTGTGAGATAGAGTTGTGAAGGGGGAGTGACATTGTGCAGGAAAAAGATGGGAACTCAGAGCGTCAAAAATGAAAGTGAAAGTTATAAAACATGTAAAATGTTGTTTTGGGGGCGAGTATATCTTTTTAAAAACAATGAAAGGTAATGTAGCAGTTAATACCTCACAGAAGTAAAATGCTCATTCTTTAAAATACATATGAAGTCAGTGTGGCTTGAATGAACATTGTTAAATGTTTTAATACAAAACGGATAAATATTCAAAATGCCAAACTATTAAACCTATTTGAGCTAGATCTAATTGTTAAAATGTAACAAACCTGCAAGGAGCATAAACATATCAGTCTTTCCCTCCAAAAAACCTTAATAGAAATGTGTTTGAGTAGGGGATTGCTCAGTCCTGTTGAAAAAGCGCGTCTGAAATGTGATCTGAGAGGAGCGTGTAGGAAGCTGAAGAGAGGCGAGCACAGTGACCTCTGTCAGAATCAGCAGGAGGCCTCAGATCTGAGCTGTCTGCCTCGTTCAGCTGAATCACAAACACACTTTTGTGTAGAAAGAAATGGCCTTACCTCAGCGAAAAAACGTTAGCACTGTTGGGATTTATAGACTACTTTGGATATTTTAAAGGAGTTTATAAAGGGGATTATTATTATAGGGACATTAAAAGCTGTAACATTATTATTATTATTGGGGAAATGACCGGGTTAGTGGGAGTTAAAGTGGAAATGAAGGCTATGCTGTTTCAGTTTGGCAATTAAAGGCTTGAACTTTGAACCGTGTCTGGGGAGTCAGTCTGACCTGCACAGGAGTGACATGACCCTAAATCAACTGTGGCTGCCCTGCAAATATTCCCACCTAATGCATCCTTATATAGAGAAACATGCCACTTATTATTGAACATGATGATGTTGAAATGCATATGGTTTTTGGTTTGGTTATTGCTTGGTTCTGCATTGGCTCTTAGTTCAGGCCAACCCAGAATCTTGTGGGAATCTTAAATGTGTACACTGCAAACTATAACCCATGTGTTTGAACTCTGCTGCATGTTTGATTTATTGTGTTTTGTTGTTTATTAGACAAGCTGTATGAAATTAAATCCATAAGCATATGTCTGGCCTGTGTGCTCTGTGTTGAGAACATCTTGTCATGGCTCGCAGTCCTGCTGTAAAGGGGGCTTATGGGAGTCTGCTGCTGGTGCTGTGAAAACTGTCAAGGGCCGGGATAAGCCTTGTGTAACACTCTAGCATGTGCGGGGTGGAGAGCGAGAGAGAGACATTGAGAGAGAAAGAGGAGGAGAGGGGGTAGTCCGCATGTACAATTTGGCTGTAAAATGCTATGGTCTGCAGACATTTCCAAACAGATGTGACTTTAATGAGTTTAAGACCAGAGGAGGTAACAGGTTATTAATCAGTAAAGGATATACAGTATTGGGATTTCACCAGATATAATCATACAGATTGTAAGAAGAGGTTGTTTAAAGGGGCTTTGTCCAGCTGGAGTTTTTATGGGGGAAATTGCATTCAATGGGCTGTGTAGTTATCTGAATTTTAATTGATCGAGATTCTGTTATTCTTAGTTGTAAGGAAAATGCTCAGGTCTCTTTAGTGGAGAGGTCTACAGCCAATCCTTTGTCAGTTGAGGCATGTGGTTTTGGAGCAAAGTTCAGACTTAAAGCTGCCATCTGTAAATGTATTTAATTTTGTTTTACCAGTAGATGTCGGATGTGAAGTCTGTGTAATATTGAAAGCCAGTTGTTGTTTTTTTTTTGTTTTTTGTTTTTTTATTTGAATCAAAATTTGAGACCAATATGAGGGGGGAAAAATTGCCATATCACCCAGCCCTACAATCAAGTATGCCATCAATTTTAGTTACTGCAGCAACTGATATTGTGCAGCCTATAAATCAGCCCCGTGCAAACAAGTTTCACCAGAGAGGCGTAAATACAGTCCCAGGTAATAGGCAGAACGCCCCATTCCTCAGGGCACGGCAGCCATTGTTTGTGTGATATCTTTCATGGTATCGTTGCCCACAGTAGTGCTATAGTAGTAACTCTATACTTTAGTGAGGATTTCAAGGACGTGTTTGGAAAAGCACCTGGGAGAGTCGGTGGTCGTCAAATATCCCCGGCTATTTATAGCTGCAGTAGAATGTACAGTTCCTCCGTCACTAGACTAGCCCACTAGTTTTATGAGGCTGAGCAGACCAAGGGTGCCATTGTGATTTATGAGGCTCTCCACCGCCTGTGGAGTTTACAATGAGCTCCGGACTATAGCAGCAGCACCTTGTCTACTTAAATGTCCCCAACATGTACGCATAGTTGTTTATTGAAAAACAACACATGATAAATATGTTATTCATTAAAGAAGCATACATGATGGAGCCCTAAACTTTATTTTACTATACAACTGCTTTAGTTAAAGGCGTCATCAACCCATCAAGCAATCTATTTACAATACTGTTTTAAAACATCTGGTGTTTTATAACATTTAATACAAGGTACAATTTTTTTTTTTTATTCTGTTGTTTCTGTTATGTTTTTTCCCCCTTTTAAGATGTGTATAATGCTACGTTTTGCACAAAGCCAGACTGATAATGCCCTATACAAATGCCCATAAATATTAATATGTTGTGAGCCCTGAGACTGAGCAGCAGACTTCATGCGGGGGTCCCAGTAGGAAGGAGGAGAACTTAAATGTGAGGTCAAACAAAGGTTACTCTGAGGAAGTCTGGTCTAAGCCCTGTGGCTGGCACTCCAGGAAACAGTGGCTTATGGCTTTGGTGGACTTCATTCCCCTCAGTTTGGGGTTAGGTTTGTCAGTATGGCTAATTGAGCAGTAACTGTAAAAGCCATGCGTTTTTAAAATGTGTGGTTTTATTATTAACGTGTAATTGTTGCATGAGCAAAAGCAGGCACAGCAGTACACTTAATGAACTAAGTGCTTTGGAGACGATGTGCACTTGCCAGAATTCATTCCTCTCTGTTATACTGTTACTTCATTGCAAAACTACGACAAAAATGCTGTAGTCTTTCCAACTGTGGATTTTTTCACTGGACTTAAAGGTCGGACTAAGGTAACAGGCAGATCAGGCCCAGTTGGTGCAGTGCATGTCAGGCTTACTATATCTGCTCTTATCAGGGATAGACACCACAGGCCTCAACATGATATGCAGATGATGTGCTGTGCCAAAGTGTGGGAAAACACACTCTTAACGTGCGCCAAACAAGCTCCTGACATTGACTAACTGCAGTAAATCATTAAGTGATCACCACTCTAGACATGTCATGAATTCTCTTATGTGGTATAATTGGATAGGCCTTCCTGTTTAATCAAAACAATTGATATCTCTAAGCTACCAGTGCCAGGCTGTTTGGCAATTTAGATTGCACATTATGTAGGATTAACGGCATTGGGGTTGTTGTGGTCAAATCCTTCTCTATACCCTGTGCTATAGTATGAAGTGGAGAGGATCAAAATCAGAATTTATTTGTCATTTTAGTATAAAAAAGTACACAGAAATGAAAAAACGTACTTGGGGCTAGGTTATCAGCAGCATAAATACAATATAATGATAACCAGAGCTGAGGCTGAGAAGCCGCTGCACCACTGTGCGCTGCCATGTCACCAGACACATAATTTACTTCAAAACAAAAATATAATTTTGCAGTGCATAAAAGCTAAAGGCTATAGATGTTCTATGTGTCGATATAAGGATTATTAGAATTTCCCAAAATAAAAAGGTAAAAAAGTGTGCTGATGGGCAGGTCTAATGATGCCGGGAGTGATGCATGCACCCCCTGTTGTCTTGACCTGTGACCTCACCAAATGTAGGCCTCCAGGGCAGCTTATATGCTCATAGAGGGACAATGCTGTGGATGGCTATTGAGGTCTGGCTTTTTACTCGTTTTACAATCCCCCTGTGTTGGGGGGAAAAAAAAAACAAAAAAAAACAACCTTCTCACCATCACCATAGAGAGTCCAAGTTAGGATTTAGAGCCTGTATTCAGACACTGCCTTTTGTGCTTTGGGGAAGCTGTACATGACCTCTCCTTTTTGTGCCTGTCTGGTCTGCTGCGGCTTTTCTACACATTTTACCATTTTATATCCCTTAAGCTGTGTGTTACTTCATGGCACCTGTTATTATTCACAAAACTGCTCTAATTTCTCAACGAATTTTTAAACAAGAGGCCCTCAATATGCCTGGCATTTGGAGACATGTCCTGACTTTGGCATTGGGAGGAGGCAGAGAAGAATGGAGAGAGTAGCAGCAGGGGTGTGTGGTTGCCATGGTAATAAGAGGCCTTCATCGAAAAAGCAATTTGGGCTGTGTCTCCTCCAAGTGAGACGCGCTCCAAAAAAAAAAAAAAAAAAAGGCTTGGCTGGATGGAGTGTGTTACAAGATTGTCCAAATGCATGGGATAGCTGTGATATTTTTGTGATTGTAGACTTGCTCTGTGAATTTATTGGTGTGCAATGTCAGTAGTGCCCATTACTTTTTATGAACTGCAACTAGCTTATGACCTTTTAAATCTTTCCCTTTGGATTTCCTAATACTAGCGACACGATAGTTATTTTAGCAGGGATTTGCACATTGACTTGTCATTCTGAAAACAGTTTAAAGTATAGGAACTAGGGCATTTCACACTATTGACAAATCTATTTTTTTTTTTTTTTGGACTCTCTCAATAATCTGATAATCTTGCTGTACCTCTGAAATGTGCTAAGCCTGCTTGTATTGGTTGAAGAGATTTACAATAAGTGAATGGACTATAAAATTGAGCAACACAGTTAATTCAGACCAGAGAAGATTGCTTTTGATTGTGTCTGGATTTGCCTCCCAAAATATTGGAAAGTTTGCATATAATATCCCTTGGTGCATGATTGATGGTCTATAGACAGATGAAAGTGTCATTCCTGTTTATGTAAGGCAAAGGGATATGCCAAATGAGACGCCCAGTAAGCGAGAGGTCTCGAGTCAATCGCAAAAGAGCAAGGCAACTGCAGCTGTCGCCAAGCCAAGATGTCACCACCGGGGATCCCCAGCCGCCCTCTGTCAGAAGAGTAACGTGATAGTGGGGTCAGGAGGCACACACCGACATGCTAAGTAACACACACTCGCGCTTAGAGGAGCAGAGGAGGGGATGGGAGAGGGTGGTCTTTGTAGCAGAGAAGAGCTGCAACAGGCTTTTTGAAGTGGATACAGACCGTGTGTGAGAGCCCATCGAGCACATAGGAATGCAAGTCAATGCTGGCTGCTGCTGCTGCTGGCTTCAGGGATTGAGCCAAAGAAAGGATTGTAGAGTGTAGAGTGAAGAGTGAGGAGAGAGATGTACAAGTTCAAGCTGCTTACAATGAGATGCATCTGTCTGTTTTGACTCTGAACTCAAAATCTGGTCCACATATGATAAACATAGGAGGACACTGTATTGGAAAGAATGCATAAAAATGGGATTGTACTCAATGACATCATTTAGTCTAAAATATGATTTAGATAAGAGAACCTTTTATTTGGACCACAATGGAGAAATCACAGATGAACCTTAAATTACTAGTAACAATGCACTGCAAGCACCAATTTAAATAAATTGCGTATGATTATTTACAAGAGCTAGATTACAAAAAGAAAATTTATTTTTTGTACTGTAATAGTACAGTAGTAATTTTACATTAAAAAAAATCCAAAAAACAACACTGGTCATTATTATTCTATCCATTGTTGTAATATATACCCCTTTGTTGTTAAAACTATTGTCATATCTTTGTCATGGTGCTTTTCTTTTTGATTTTGTCCAGCCAAGACCAACAGCCCATGCCTCCCCTGCAGTACATCTTTATAGTCAGAGATCACACAGCCTGAAGGCACACTCAATAAAGAAGTCCCACTAAAAGACAAATGCTTTTGTTGAACATGTCTTCAGGAGGGTTTTTTGGAGCTTCAGGGGGCTGGTTAGTCTATAACTGAGACGGCCTCTGATCAATGGTCTCGCACACTCACAGTGATCTATAAGGAGATACTGAACATCATGTTATCTCATAGGCAGGAGATAGCCCATTGTGAACTGAAATTGGATCTTTGGCCATATTGTGTGACTTTGTGATGGTTCAATACCCTTCCAAAAAATTCTATTTGACTTCTATGGCAAATATTTTTTACCTCATGACCACAATAAAAGACAGAATTCCTGAGTGGTCAAATTAAATTGCACAAATCTACTTTGTCTGCAGAATTGAAAACACTCCACTTATATGAACAGAACTTGAAAGCCTTGACTTTTCTGAAGCTATGATTGTGGCGTATTATGATTTGAAGATATAATGTAGACTGCTACACTATTTCCTGGGTATACCTCTTCTAGATAAAATGCAATCTTTGACACATTGAGGTGTTCCAGTTGTAAAGGCCTCCTCTGTCCTATTTTGTGGTGACAGCACTATAGAAAGAAGGAGCAGAGTTTGGCAGACGCCTCAGGCTGTTTCCCTCTCCCCTGCCCCGGTGAATGCAGATCTATGAGAGGACACCGTGCTCACAATGATGACTGAATTGGCCACGCTGAGTGAAGAAAAGTCCCCCCTCTCCAGTTCTCTCAACATGACACTCTGAGTGTGGACCCTCCTGCTGTTGACAGGGGTTTGAGAGCAGGTCAGAGCTGTCGAGATCTGAAAAGGACACGGCTAAAGTTGAAGCAGATGTGTGTGTGGATCCAGAGGTTAGGAGTGCGGCGACGGAGGTTTCTCTTCCAAAGATAGCCCCCTTTTAACTCTGAAATGTTGCCATAAAGAGCAACAGTGCGGTGAAGCATGAAAGTGGTCTCGTCATGCATGACATTTACCACTGAAATGTGGCTTCCATATTCACCATCTTTTGTTCCCTCTCCGGCTGTGTGGCACAAGCAAATCATGTACTCTTATTGGACACTTAATCTTTTCTTTTGGTCAGTCTTTCAGGAGTGTCACAACTTATTATTTTGTGCAGAGCGTTGTATTTTGATTCGGCAGTGGTCCTTTACAATTATCCAAGTTTATGACTGGCACAGTGCACCAACTTGTGTCTAGAATAAATGAATATACTATTTTGTTATTGCTTTGATATTTCAATATAGAAACCAGTATTCATTAAATAACCTAGGTAGGAATTATTTTGTGGTTGTTCTAACAATTACCACGACTGTTAATAGAGTTAGAGTTATAGATATTATGAGAACACACCAGCTCTGCTCACAATGTGATGCCTTCCAAACCACAATAGCAGTTTGATATGGCTGGTAGACCGAGTGTTATCCTATTAGCAGGGAGAGCAGCCAGGCTAATGCTTATGTTTCAGGAGTAAATGGATTGTTAGTATGGATTTCTAGTTTTCCCTTGAGACCTGCCGCTTAAAGAGCTTTCTATAAGGCTTATTGATATTTTAAAGAGGTGTGTAACATAATCACAGGACATAATGTTTAAGCCTTGACTATGCTCACATAATCTGGAAATATTTTTGTATTGATTGTTTAATTGTCTTGTCAAAATTACATACTTTTCCCTTCAGGTTTATTTGTGTGAAGAAACACCTGTTCAAACTGCTCATTCTAGGAAGATGTTTGAATAGTGTATGTTTATGTATGTAATGGCGTATGTGGCTTTGTATTTGGCATCATATGACCATGCAGGAAAGTGGTGATAAGATTAAAGCATGAATCATGTAGTATCCATGGGTTACAGAGTGATGAAAATTGTTGCCATAGCTACTAAAAATTCAAAATAAAATATTATATTTTGAATGGGCAAAATATATCCTGAAGATGTCACAGTGTGATTTGTTTAATTTCTATATTTGTTGTTTCTTTCTGCAGCACTGGGTTGCTTTCCTGCGAGTGAGCAGTAGCTGTGCAGAAATTCTGTAAATTCCTCATGCTTAGCGGAGGATAATTTCTTGACCTGCAGTTTAACCGACGCAGTGAAACTTAACCCTTCCTGTATCAGTACATAGTGAGATCATAATCTGGGCCATTCCAGTCTTTCAAGGTGAATTGTATTTTATTGTGACTGGCTTCAGGACATGTATGCACTGTAGTTACAGGGTTATCCATCCGCCTGGGAATCACAGCAGCACTTTTATCCTAAAGGCAAAGCTAAAACCCAAGAAAGATTTATTATCTAGCTCTTCTCTGATCTCCCTGCAAAACCCATTGTAGCATGACTCTAACTAGCATACTATACATTAATGGTAAGACACTGAAAAGCTTAATAATTCTGCCATTTTGAGAGAGGGTACTTCCTGGCCACATGGATTTTTTTTTCCTTTTTGTATAGATTATTTTTGGTTCCTTTTGTGAGCAGATAAGAAAAGGATGAGCTGTGAGTCTAGTAATATCCAAAAGCTACTATTATTAGTAACATTAGAAGTGTCTGGATCTTGGCCAATATCATTTTTGTAAAGAATATTTTACTAGCACATAAAACATCGTTGTGTAGGTGTTTAGAATATAGGGCAGGCTACTTGTGGTTGAATCATAAAAAGATCTAAAAGTTTCATTATTAAAAGGACTTAAACCAACTTCAGTTTCCATCTGGCCTCTGCTGTCTGTTTTTGACATTTTCAGACATGTGCCATCTCCTGCTAGTGTCATATCCCCAGTTTGGGTCAAATATTACGGTGTTTTTGCTCCCTGATTTTAGAGACGGTCACAGTTAGTGCTTTAAACCTCATCAATTTATGAGCAGTGATTGAGTTTCCAGAGCCGTGTGTGGAAAAGCCGTTGACTGTGGTGGATTGCTTTTGAGGACTGTCCAGACCCTTGTCTTCTGCAGGCTCCATGTCGTCTTGTCCAAAGGGCGCCCGACCTCAGCTGTCTTTAGGTCCTATGCATGGCCCTAAAGAATAAACATAGATCAGAAAGGTCACTATATGTATGCACGGGTGGTATTGGTATCGTAGCTTAGAGCTCCATAGTTTTTATATATATAACCCATGTATATGACCAGTGTATGTGTATTGTGTGAGATTTGCATTGCATTTAATCCACATGGGAAAGTGTTTTTTAATTAGGTTACATTTTGTTTTGTTCCTTTTGTCCTTTTTTGAGAATTGCTGCCTTCTACCACCATGGGATACAGTATTTATGTTATATTTGGCTTATATTTGCAAGTATTTTTGTATTTAAATGCGTCTTGGCTTGTGGCATTTAATGCATAATACATGGTCTAGTGAAATCCCTTAACTGGATTCAATCTAATAAGAGGTTTACATTGCTAAAGTAAGTGTGCAAAGTTAACAATGCACTAACCTGGCGTGAGTGTCTATATTTTTGCATACAGTTGCCCATATAAGATATTTAATATTCCTGCATAGTGTGTGCTATTGTGTTATGCCTAATATTGTGCAACCCCTCTGTATGTGTGAGCTGATGTCATTCAAGTCTTTGAGCTAAGCTTCTGCAGTGGAGTCGGATTTAACAAAACCAGCAACAAAAGGTTTTCATCAACCCAAAGCTCATTTGTAACTGAACTCCTGGCCGACTTCACTAAACCCAGAGGAAAGTTCTCTGCACTTCATTTGGTGTTCAGACTGGGAGATTAAAGTTACAGTGATTCTTGGTTCAGTCCAGAAGTAATAAATTAGATTATATTATAAACTGGCTGTCCTTTAATGACCTTCACTCTGGAACTCAACTTTCTAATGTTCTCATTGGTCAGTTCTCATTAAAACTTTTTTGTTATCCCAAATGCCTCTTGTGGGTTTCAGTGTAATTATTTTATATAAACAAAAATAATAAAAGTACAGTTCTTTCCTACTATGGTTTCTGATTGCTTAAATGTAGAGGAAATAATTTACAAACACTTAATTTCAATTGGAAGACAGATAAAATGAGCTGCAGGTGTGCTTTTTAGGATTAGAGATGCAATAACACACAATCTTGCCATTATTTTTTACCATGCATGCATCACTGTCCATTACAAACACTGCAGGAGCAGAAGGTCCCAGGTTTAAAATACGATCCTTGTATCTCATGTGTCTTATTTGGCCAAACCCCCAATGCAAACATTCAGTTTAAATCCTACAATATTTCAGGTGAAAATGGTACCATTGGGATATAATTCAACTACAGGCAAGCAGGTTGGGTCATCTTTCATGGCTGTGATTTCAACATCTTTTTATTTTTCTCTTCTCAGATGAAGCTCTGGAATAAGTACAAAGTTACGAGCATACCATCGCTGGTGTTTGTGGATGCAACGACTGGGAAGGTAGTTTGTCGAAATGGGCTCCTAGTCGTCAGAGATGACCCTAAAGGTAATATGCATCCACTTCATGATCACTCAAGTTACAATATGTATTAAACCTCAAGCCATATGAATTGTATATTATAATTATGAACCCATCAAAGTAACAGCCTAATCCTTGTTCGTACTGTTGAAATTATAATTAGAGTCTCACAAACCTCACAGTGCATCTATGGTTCTCTCTCGTGCGTAAAGCCAATGATTCCTAAACCTTGAAGGGAAGGCAGTGAGCAGACTTGCATGATTTTCTCTTCCAGTGCAGAAGATATCCTTGTTTGTGGCAAAGAAGCTTTAAAACATAAAAATCCTGCTTTGTCTTTTTAGAATAAAGTATCAATGCATGAAACAGAATGTGAATTCCAGGAGTTCTGGGATAGATTTCACAGACCTGGAACATCTCAGGCATTAATCATATTTTCTGACTAGACATATAGGCAGTTATTGTGCAATCATGTTGTATTTTTGTCCTAACCGTATTCAGCATGTTGGCTGAGTAGTAAGCACTCTTGCCCCATAGCAAGTCAGTCCCGAGTTTGATTCTCATATCGTCTGTTCTGCATGGGATTCTGCCAGTGTCTGCAAGGTTCCCGGTTCACCATAATTAAAAGAAAGTGAGCCCAAAGTGGCAGCAGTTCAGGATTAACCATCCACCTGATCTACATAACTTATAGCTTGTGGATGTATAATAACAAATAAAGTAGAGCTGTCTGTTATGGATATGGATTTTTTTCAGCCAACACAATATCCAGTATTTCTCATTACTGCTGAAAACTGATATTTGCTAATATTGATAAAAAAGTTGAAATAAAAAATGGAAGTAAAGTTTACTTTCGATGACAAAAAAAAAATTAGGGCGAATGTGTAAATCTTCAGCCAGCTCTTTAGTTTCACTACATTATCTGTTTCCATTAGACTTGGAAATCATTCTTACTGGACCCATGACCAACCACAGTTGCAGTTTAAAAAAGGAAAATGGAAGAAAAACTCATTGAACGTTTGAATATAGCAAGATGAAACCAGGGAAGCTGAAACACTCAGAGCCGTCTGCTTTTCAGTTTCGATGAAAAGCCTGTGTGGAGTGGTGTCTGGACTAGCCCACAGCGTAAAAGATAAGAGTGCATTTTTACAATCTGCAACAACAAAACCACAGCTCTCCCTCACAACCAATGTGTCATTGGTCTATAATGATACTCTGGATGACCAAGTTCACTAAAAGGGGCTATTTTAAAGCAGCACTAATGGTTTTTACTTAAGACTGCACATTTCCATTACCAACAGATGAGCACACTACCCATAAAAAGAGACTGAAACAGGGACTATAAGGGTGCACAAAATTATTAAACTTTTCCAATAAAGAAATGATGCCAGAGGCACGTCTGGTAGTTGCTGAAGCTCATGTTGTTATATTGTTCATTTAACCATATGATAAACCTTCCTGCATGCTTTAGGGTCATTGTATCAGTAGTAGTTTCAGTATTATCATTTATCATGATATTTTTTTCTGTAGCAATACATCACTCTTCAAAATTTGTTACTGTGACAGGTCTAGGAATAGCGGTCTCTCTGTGCAGTCCTGTTTATTCATTGCCCCTGTATCTGTGACTCTCTTGCAGGCTTAGAGTTCCCCTGGGGACCGAAGCCATTTGCGGAGGTGGTGGCCGGGCCTCTGCTCAGGAACAACAGGCAGACCACAGACAGTAGCTCTCTGGAGGGGCACTATGTGGGCGTGTACTTCTCAGCTCATTGGGTAAGTGAAGGACACAGTTTCCCAATTTACACACTTAAAACACTTCATCTATGTGACAGTGAAAACACAGGTGAAGGGAGCACTGGTAGGTAAAAGCAAAAAACAACTGTAGATTAAAAACAAAAAAAAAGATGAAGAGAGAAGTTAGCAGTAAAAATAAAGAAAGGTTATCTTATCTTAAAACATAATGATACTGCAAATATAACTGTCATAAAAAATGCATTTAAAAAAATATATTTTACATACAACATTTAAACGCATTCAAACACATTTTTACTGAGGTAAAAACACACTTTTGTAAACCCATATCTTTCCTTCCTTTTCCAACCTGCATAAATTGGTGAGGTTATGCTAAAGCAGATTTCATTTCTCCCTGTTTTGTAGACCATCACTCATACTAGTATAAACTTGGTATAAACTAGAGTTGAAGTCATGGCTGCAGATGTTGAGTTTTAGCATCTGGTCTTGGTATGCATGTAAACAGCAGTGTGTGCCACGGAGACGTTAAATGGCTCACACAAAAGAGACATGGCCTAAATTTAGATCTGGGTATTTTTAAGAAGAACTAAATACAGGTTAGCCTTCCTAGGTGTCAAATAAGGTACAAAAATATCAATGTGTTGCTAGAGCTCACCATAAATCAGTTCTATTCATTTGGACGTTTAAATGTTAAATAAATGCAAATAAATTGATGAACTATTATGCTTTCACTTTCCCACACTTTGGTATGGCAAGTATGTAAGCATGACTGAATCACTTGAATACACACCTCATCAATGCCTAACAGCAAAACACATGCCTACAAATAATGCATTACAGATAAATGGTGTCAAGTGACCAGAAGAAAATCGTGCCAGAACTGTTTACCTAACATGAGCTGCACCTATTATCATTCTTATTGCTGTTATTTATTGCTTTCTTATTGCATGAAAGTGTGGGAAAGATACACAGTGCAAATTAGGCATGAAAAGCCCTTAAATAGCTTTAAATACTTCTGTCACTGCTACTTCCCTGTGATGTCATCTTAATGCCTGTTATTTAAACATAGAAACCAGTCCTGATTTATTGTAGAATTCTTTACCTTAATTATATGCTTTTCAAAAAAATGTAAAAGACTAGACTGTATACGGGGAAAATTCTGACTTGCCTTTTAATAATCGTGATTTCTTTTTCTTGCTAGTGTCCACCATGTCGCAGTTTGACCCGGGTCCTGGTTGAATCATACAGAATCATCAAAGAATCGGGAAAGAAATTTGAGATTGTATTTGTCAGTGCTGATAGGTGAGTGAATTTACTAATATACAGTATAATGTATCATTATACATATACATACATATACATACATATATCATTTTTCCAACTACAGATGACACATTAAGGTCTGTTTTCTTGATACATTCAGGTCAGAGGAGTCTTTTAAGCAATACTTCAGTGAGATGCCCTGGCTAGCTGTGCCATACTCTGATGAAGCTAGACGATCACGGCTCAATAGACTTTATGGAATACAAGGTAATTGAATGTGAATGTTAAAGAAGACACATAATGTTTTTTTCTTATAACATGGTCTAATGGTGAAAAGCTCTTAGATGTCCATTTTAAGTGTGTCTTCTTAAAATATGTGTTTTATAAGCTTTGATAATATATAGGATTTTTTGCCCATAGAGGAATGTAGACCACTAATCAGATATAGACTGGAGTTTGACAGAGAAGTTCTACTCCTCCCTCCCAGTGCCCTTTTCCATTTACCTAGTGTTTGGATGAAGCTGGCAGTACTTGGCTCTGGGCCGGTGCTGCACTGAATGTAAGGAATGCACATAGAATAGATCGACTCTGCCCTGTCCATGCTATCCCCCTGCCTCTGCTGCAGCCCACATGACCAGACAGGAACCCAGTGACTCATGCACTTTGCTTTGCTCCCAGATGGTGTCTGTTTGTGATAAGCCTGTTAATAAGGACAGAGGATTGTAATCAGACCAAGGTCATTAAGTGTGAAACAAATTCCAGTTTTACTGAGACAGGACAAAGCCCAAACTGTAGAATGACATGAGTCTGAAATGGCAAAAAATATCCATTCCGGACCATATCTCAGCGGGAGAGTGAGCTGTCTGCGTCACACTGTTGTAATGACAGGAAATTACCTCAACCACTATCCATAGTTTTGCCTAGTTAACTTCCCTCCTGTGTTGGCCCCGTCCCACAACATTTGTATCTTTTGTTCTGTCTCCAGGTATTCCTACTCTGATCCTATTGGACACAGATGGTCACATGATCACACGACAGGGCCGTGTGGAGGTGTTAAACGACCCGGAGTGCCGCCTCTTCCCATGGCACCCTCGGCCCGTTTTGGAGCTCAGCGAGTCCAATGCAGTGCAGCTTCACGAGGGGCCCTGTCTTGTGCTGTTTGTGGGTGCGTAGACAATACACACAGATGCCTTGTGTTTCTTATTGCATTGTGCAAATGTGTATAAAAGAAATATCTAAATGAATATCAGTTGCTTCATTAAAGGCAATAACAGTATTCCCCTCGTTGCAACGAGGGGAATACTGTTATGAAAATCAATGAACCGCCAAATTACCCTCCCTTTGTGCATATTTTTACTAAACTATTCACTACTAGAGTGAATTACAGGTGGCCTCTTTCTGCATTCAACTGCCCATTTTTCCAATAACACTCAATCTTTGTTTTTATTCAGATGCTGAAGAAGAGGGAGAGTTGGAGCCTGCCAAGGAGCTGATCCAACCAATTGCAGAGAAACTTATGGCCAAGTACAAAGCCAAGGAAGAGGAGACACCACTTCTTTTCTTTGTCGCTGGAGAGGTAAGATACACCACAAAATAATTTGTAGGGAGAATTGACTAGCACATTGTATTCTTTCATGTAAAAATGTTGGCAACAAAAAATTCAACATAAAATGAAGTATGCACAAAACTGACCCACTATCGCCCTCTGGTGGATATATGGAACATTTGCGCCTAACTAGCTATACCGCTGCAATGAGACACAGATTGATAGTTAATAAGTGTCTTGTGTCTTTACCTTATGTTGTGTTTTAGTGGCACACAAATACCTTTCTGTTAATTACATGGAACTTTGGTTGTACATGCAATGTGTCTTAATCCACTCTTTAAACATTGTTCTCAGATACATCTTCTGGAGATGCATCTGAACATATTATCATAAGATAAGATAAGATATGTCTTTATTAGTCCCACAATGGGGAAATTCCAATATTGCACCGCACAGTTAACGAACAGAAGGAAAATCGTACATGCAATCAAACAAGATAAAAGATAAATAGCTTGAAATAATTTAAGAAATACACATCTCCGAAATATACATCTCTGTAAAGTGACCTGAGTATTGCACAGAGGTATGGTTGAATGACACATGTTCAGTGTCCATTATACAGTCTGACAGCAGCAGGAAGGAAAGACCTGCGAGACTCATGGTCCAGCATAGAGATGACCTTAGCCAGGACCCTCCTGTCCCCCACCTCCTGCACTGAGTCCAGAGGACAGCCCAGGACGGAGCTGGACTTCTTGATGACCATGTCCAGCTTCTTCCTCTCCCTCTCTGTGATGCTGCTGTTCCAGCAGACCACACCGTACAGGATGGCTGATGCCACCACAGAGTCAAGAAGAAGGTCTTCAGGAGTGGCCCTCTCACTCCAAAAGACCTGAGTCTCCTCAGGAGATAGAGCCTGCTCTGGCCCTTCCTGTACCGTGCGTTTGTGTTGTGAGTCCAGCCCAGTTTGTTGTTCAGATGAACACCCAGGTACTTGTATGAGTCCACTCTCTCAATGTCCCTTACCTGGATGTTCACTGAGGGGGCATTAGAGTGGCGTCTGCCACTCCACCACCATCCAAGTCCACCACCATCTCCTTGGTCTTCCCTGCATTGATGATGAGGTGGTTCTGCTGACACCAGTCCACAAAGTCCTGTGTTAGTCCTCTGTACTCCACATCATCGTCATGCTTGATGAGGCCAATGATGGCAGAGTCATCAGAGAACTTCTGCAGGAGGCAGCTGTCCGTGTTGTGTCTGAAGTCTGCAGTGTAAAGGGTGAAAAGAAAGGGCGCGAGGACAGTGCCCTGGGGCACCCCCACACTGCAGGTTATGAGATCAGACACGCAGTTCTTGGCTCTCACAAACTGGGGCCGGTTTGTGAGATAGTCCAGGATCCAGTCTGCCAGGTCACAGTCCACTCCGGTGGTCTCCAGCTTGTCCCTCAGGAGCAGTGGCTGGATGGTGTTGAAAGCACTGGAGAAGTTAAAGAAGAGAATCCTCACAGTGCTGCCGGGGTTCTCCAGGTGAGACAGTGAGCGGTGCAGCAGGTAGATGACGGCGTCTTCCACTCATCATCATTGATATAACCTTGGGTCATTGGGTGTGTGCAGTGAGATTATCATGAACTGGTTGATCTTCTTGGAATCCTTCTCTTTTGGCATCCAGACACCTTCAGCGAATTTCCACTGCTTTGCTACCTTCCCTCTTCCCTCTCAATATGACTCTGATGATCTTCCAGAGTCACTTGAGTAGCGACCTCCTGGACTTCTTTTAGGAGTGGCTCCCTGGTGGTAGAGATAGGTAGGTCTACAAGGATGCTGCATTCGCTCAACTTCCACTCTGCATACATCACTGTAGGTACTATGCAGATGCCGGTCTATTTCCTCCTTTGAGCAATCCAGCTTTCCATCCCTCTTCTGTCCTGGCAGCTGCTTGGTTAACCTGAACAGATTGGCGATGAAAGAAGCTTGCTTTCTGTTTCTCTCCTTCCAACACCTTCAGTGCCATTCTGTTCTGCACGCGGTCATCAGTCCTTTCCTCAACATGGCTCGCAACTGTGCTAACGGAGGGCACTGCTCCTCTCTAGCTTCTTGTGCTGTTTTTTAGGGACTTCAGCTCCTGCTGTATTTTATGGATCTTCTCTGCCCTTTGGTTCACAGAGTAGGCGGTTCGAGCTGGTCTTTTCTACTCTGCACCAAACCTCTCCTAGGTCAGGCTGATGATAATGATCATCATAGCCTACATAATTATTCTTCTCTTGTCTTCCTTGGGCAAATTTTCGTGAGTTCTCATATGTCAAGCTCATTATTTATGCTACCAGCCAAATTATCGATTTTCCCTTCTTTACCCCCTAGTTCCCATTGTCGTTTTACCTAAAGAGCAGAGGGGTAGTGTATATTACTTTAATGCATATTTTGCAATGCCACAAAATCACTTTCTACAACCCTTTTGTCAGTTGACGATGGATCATATGCTTGATGTGTTTCTATAAAGTAAGCTAAACACTTCAAAACTACCAAGTAAGATGGATGAAGCAGCCAGAAGGGAGTTTTATCATATGGTTTCTTATCAGATGGCCTGTTTGAAATGTTAGAGCATCAGTAGGCGAGCAGTCCCTTTGGGCTCCTCACGGTTAACACATGTCGAGCCTTAACACGGCCAGCTGCAGCTAAGAGGCCTTTTGTTTTGACTTGAACTGAGTGGTGCATCTCACAAAAGAGTACAGATAACTTCCTCCATACACCATGATGGACGTGATTATTACCTCTCAAAAACAAGAATTTCTGGCAGCAAATGAAATGGACAGTATAGATGCACTATAAAGTGGATCTTGTATTGCAATGTTGGGAAAAGAGTTTTTTTTTTAAATAAAATTATTTAGTTAACAATATTTAAGTGTTTATAGTTGTATGTTGGATATAATTACTTGTACCTTTTAATACACTCATCTCCCTATATTGACAAAGGTGCCAAATACTGAAGTAGCAAAGACAGTTGTGGAGTTTGTTAGACATTTGGGTTAAACCTTCATAGTTTACTCCACCTTTTAATGTACTGCAGTGCCACCTTCTGGATCTTTGGTGTCAGTTCTGCATTTTCTGTGTAATTTGTCTCACATGGATTCTTTTCTTTTTTCTTTCTTTTAAAGTCTGTATTTTTACTGAGGGAAAATATGCAACCTTGTACTGAATGTGACCAGTGAAATCAGAAATATGATTGAACCAGTTGGCCTGAATTACCTATCCACATGGACTCCGAGCTGACAACTTGAATTACTGTTAAAATCCATCTATGTTTGACTTCTGTTCAAAAGCTTCAATAGTGGACATTTTGCCTGGGGCTCAGGTTAATAAAGGTTTAGCTGAAAGAATGAATTTGTGTCAAGAGGATTGCCAACAGGCACTTAGAATTAGTGTTTGTTTGGGGTTTTTTTTTTTTAGGAATCCACATACATTTATGTGGATGATTTAGATTGAGTTTGCAGTGAAAAAAATTCCTTTTTTTTTTCTTTCTTTTTTTTTTTCTTTTTGAAGTTAGGGTGACATGGCAATAAAAATGAACCTATTGGTCAGTCTCAATAGGAGCCCCAGTGACTGGTGAGTGAATTTAATCATTGTACATTTTCAGAAGTGTAAGGCTTTTGTTAATATTTGATGGCAAGTGTATATTAATCTCAAAAACAAAACAAAAAAGTGATCTAGGTTCCATGAAAATCAACACGATTTTTTTCAGTCATTATTGAGCACGAGTCCTCACCTATGAGACCATATATCTTAATCAATTAAAAAATAAAATTACAGTTTAACATTTAAACACACAGGTGCAAAGCTTTCATAAGCTAGTGCCTTTGTATATTATTTGAAGTGAATGTTTGCAAATATACCCTAAGGATTATACTAACTGTAAGTCATTAATCTGACTTTCCTTTTACTTCTACAGGACGACATGACTGACTCTTTGCGGGATTACACAAACCTCCCAGAGGCTGCTCCTCTGCTCACCATCCTGGACATGTCGGCCCGGGCCAAGTATGTGCTTGACGTTGAGGAGATTACACCGGCTATTGTGGAGCAGTTTGTCAATGACTTCCTTGCTGAGAAACTCAAACCAGAGCCCATCTAGAATGCAGAAAAATATGGGACTCGTATCATCAAGCTCTGACATGTTCCTATGTCCACTCTGCTCTTTCCCTTGTTTCATCCCCGTTGTCAGACTGTTGGACGCATCCTATTTTTTACTGACATTTTAACTTTTAGACATTATCTTAAATGGAGTCCTTTTCTCCTGTGGTGCCTTGCATTGGCTATAACCTTCACAGTTATAAATATATATGGAGATTTTGTTTGAGATTTGCCTGAGGATTTTTTTTTCACCTAATAAATGTATCTGAATAGTGGAGAAATCAAGATTCCCAAATGGACCTATGCTTACTTTGTTACTTGCTTGTCACGCATTTCACTAAACCTCAGCTGGATGTAGCTGTGCAGCATCAGGGCCCTATTTTAAACACCTAAGAACACAATGTGCTTACTTTTTACAGACCAATGACTGAAACTTTCAATCCTTCTGTATGTTCAAGTTAGAATGTAAGATCTGCGTTTATGTGGTAATGGTGGTTCACGTTCACTTATTCTGGTGATGATAATCTTGAATCATGTTTATGATGGCACAAACACATAGAGGGTGTTGAATGTATTTATATTCCTCTAATTCTGTTACTTCTGGTATCTACCTTTTGACCTGACCGTTCCTTTATTTCAATGCACTGGTAAGCACAATAGTACTATAAGTAAAGGCAAATCTATGTAAACTAATAAAATGCAGTGACTCATTTACTTCTTTCAATGTTTTATTTGACTATAAGAAACAATAGCCAACACATACTTTTCTCCTGAAAAGCATATGGAGGCTGGCAGTAACAGGCAAAACTGCAAGCAACCAATCGGCACAGTCTTTTGGTCACTGAATTGATATAAATTGTATAAATGCATCTAGTTATTGTGTTTCTTAAATTATTTGCCTTGTTTAATGTGTTTTGGTTTCTTTTTTTGCTTGTCCATTATTTAACCACATGTTTCACTTAGTTGACAACCTGAGACTTTGACTTTGTGGAGTGAAGTTGCTGCATTAGTTGTTTTCTGCCCTCAAACAGGAGGATGCTGGCCGCCATGGCCGAATTTAAACTGTCTACTTCAGGAACTACAGGAATAAAAAGTCTGTGACCAGACGTTTTTTCCGCGAGTTGCACTGACTCTACACTGAGACCATGAGTTTCCCCTCCAATCACAAGAGCCGTGGGGCTCTGAGCCCAGGGCTCATGGTACAGTTTAGTGTCCACTCTGTGAAGAGGCAGCTCATATTCATCATCCGAATCTGAATCATAGTCCTCATAGTCCACTTGTTTGTGATTAGACTGTGCTCTGACCCAGCCATAATCTTCTGCTTTCTGAGATGTTTTCAGTTCATCAGGTTTTGGCTCTGCACTTTCTATTTGTCTGTTCCCATTGTTGTCTGCCACATGGACAGTCACAGATTTAGGCAGATAGTTTTCAATATCATCCCAGTGCAGACTGGAATAGAGGGGAACACGGAAATGGGCACCCATTGCAGCACGTAATACTTTAGGTTCCCAGGCATCAACGCAACCTGTGTATAAAATAATCAAACTACTGTCAGTATTCTAAAACAAAAATGAAAAATAATCATGATGAAGAACATACCTTTAGTGAGGAGGACACTGTGACAACCTGCTGCAACAGCACAGCGTATGATCGTTCCGAGATTCCCAGGGTCACGAATATTATCACATATCAAAGACAAAGGTATTGAATAATCACTTTTGTATTTTAATTTTGATGAGTCTGGGCGAGAAAATATGGCTGAAATCACAAAATAAATATTGACTTAACTATTAATGAAAAGTTAAGAGAATTCATGAAATTTTAAAGAAAAAGCCTACCTATTACACCTTGTGGAGCCACTAGATCAGACCAGATTTTTACATCTTCAAACTTTACTTTGACCAGAGTGGCCCGTTTCAGCTTGTCCACAGGGAGCTCCAAAAGGCGATCCATTGAACTGAAGAATACGATCTGAGGAATGGCCCCAGCGTTTAGGGCATCACTGATGAGCCGCCTGCCCTCTAGCAGGATCTTACCCTGGTGCTCCCTAAAAGTCCTGGACCGAGCCACACTCACCACCCTTCTGTGAGGTATAAGAAAGTAACAGGTATCGCTCTCATTATTCAAGATAAATTAAGTGTCTCAAAAGTATAGACTAAACAATGCAAAATCAAAAATAGTAAACTACAATAGAAATACATTAAAAGGGAAAAATAACTACAAAGAATGACAATAAAAGGTGTACACTACAGTATGACAGATGAGATGTCACGTGATCAGTGATGAACTCACGACAGTCTCTTGTCTCCAGGGAAAGCCCTCTCAAAACGGAGTCCTGCGACATCATCCTGTGTGATAGGTCTTCTCTGTGCACCTTTTGGGGCAGTACAAACACTTTCCCTCTCACTGACAAACGCCTTTTCTGCAGTGTTACTAATGTCCTTGGATGGTTTCTCCATCTTCTCGTGTTGCTGTTGTTTGGGATTGTATTTTGGCTTGATGACTTTCGAAGTGTCATATTCTGTAAATAACACGTTGACCGGTTTCCTTCTCAGTCCTCGTATATATCGTTTGCTTTCTACAATAGGTCTACTACTTCCTTTTCCCAGTAATACAGCTTTACTCTGAAATGAAAGTAAACAACACACGCTTCTCACGTAGGCTGCCATCACTGTTTTCTACCTCGTTGCTTTGTGACAGGTTTATGCCATCATGCCCCACACTGCCACCGTGTGGTTATGTTTATAAAGTCTGTTAAAGTAGACTTTTTGGATTGTATAAGACTGTACAGATGAATTAAGACCATATATGTTACAAATAAAGCTTCTTTTGATCTATTCTACACTACTAAATGTTATAAACATAATTGCATTTTTATGGCTGATCGTCGATTGCCAAATCTTCGATCGCAAGGAAGAATAATCGATCATTCCACAAGGATCAAGGATCGCGAGACAGCGGCAGTCATGGCTCTGAGGAGGGCTTTACATTTTGTTTTTAAAGTTGGCGACAGGAGCAAAACAGCCACTTTTTATCGAGATGTTCTTGGAATGAAGGTATTGCTCAGTAAAAACTAGTCAAAACTTAGGATTGCCCATAATGCTAGCATCATTCATTTAACTTGCTAATGTCTACATTTATTTATTTTTTTTATCAAAACGTATTAAAGGTTCTTCGGCATGAGGAATTTGAAGAAGGCTGCAAAGCTACATGTAATGGGTACGTATGAAATATGGTACACCAGTGCATCTGGACTTTGCACTATGTGCAAATGGGATATTAATGAGCTGTGAAAACAATGCATTCCTATGTAGTCCTTATGACGGAAAATGGAGTAAGACTATGGTTGGATTTGGGCCAGAAGATGAACATTTTGTTGCTGAACTCACATACAATTATGGTGTGGGAGAGTACCGGCTGGGCAATGACTTTTTGGTAAGAAATATACACTTGACTTCATCCAGCTTATTACAGTTGCAGTACTGTTGCAGGGAAGTGAATACATGTTTGTTACAGGGCCTTACTCTACAGTCAAGTAAAGCTGTCAGCAATGCCAAACATCTGGGCTGGCCTCTGACCAAGGTGGATGAGGGCCTTTATCTGACCCACGCTCCAGGAGGTTATCCCTTCTATCTAATAGACCAAGAGCAGCCTCTCACTGGTCAGTCTTGCTACCTTCTGAAAGAGCTACATTAGAAATGTGCACATATAGGCTACTGTGCATATCACTGTTAAACTCATTCACTCATTCTACTCTGTAGACCCTGTTCAAAAGGTGTGTCTGGCTGTGTCAGACCTGCAGAAATCCATCCAATATTGGACTACACTCCTGGGAATGAAGGTCATGGGTAGAAATGAACAGAAGAAAACTGTTTTAATGGGATATGCAGATACACAAGTAAGGAGATTTGTCTCAGAATAATTGAATATTTGTTAATAACATAATATGTATGTTATTAGTGTAAGCTGGAACTTCATGATGTCTGTGGGTCAGTAGATCATGGAACAGCATTTGGAAGAATTGCATTTTCATGCCCAAGAGATCAGGTATTGAAAAATACTTTGACCATGTAGAAACATTTCCTTAAAAAAAATATATTTATGATTTGTAAACTCATGTAGCTGCCCAACCTGGAATCTCTGATGAAAAAAGAAAATCAAAAGATTCTAACACCATTGGTCAGTCTTGACACACCTGGAAAAGCCACTGTTGAGGTGGTTATTTTGGCAGATCCAGTAAGTCATATTATGTATTGTTTATAACATAATAACAATATTAATTTATGACAATACATAAATATTTACTTAAATACCTACATTTTTACTAGGATGGCCATGAGATTTGCTTTGTTGGAGATGAGGCTTTCAGGCAACTTTCTTTGGTGGATCCTCAAGGAAATGAATTACTTAATCAGGTTAGCATGAACTCAATTTTCTTTCTCATATGTAAAACAAACTGCACACTAGTTCCTCATGCATTTTTTTGTTTTCTTGCTTATAGGCGATGGCTGAAGATAAAAGTGAAGAGTGGTTTGCCAAACACAACAGACAGAAGGCGACAGCCTGAGAAAATGCTGCAGTTTATAGTGAATGGATAACTTTTTGATTTGACACCATGTATTGAAAGCATTAAAACCCACAACAGCTTGGAAAAGCAATATTTTTACCTAATTTATACGCATCTCCTTGAATTCCTTAAAAGTATTAAATCATTATTATTATTTCACATTTATGACAATGTACCATAGTGATAAATTAAATCATTTTGATTATTCATTTTTAAACTGTGTCATTTTTTGTGTTTATAATGAATAAAATGAACATTTGCTGACATCAGAGCAGTTTGGCCCTGTTCCAGCCTCTTCAGTGATGACTGGAGCTGAGATATGAGATGCCAGCAGAGCAGAAGGGCGGACCTCAGTGCACTGTTTACTTCTTCCCAAACTGTCACACAAATCTGCTTCTTCTTAGGTGTCTTCTTACACGAAGGGTGACCCTTGTGACATGCCAGGTGGGTTCATTTTGACCGTGCATACATCGTTCATAGTGTAGAGTGGGAGTGATAAGTGATAACTGTTCTAGCTCGTTAGCATTAGCATACACCGTTACAGCACCGGGCTAACTCGTTAGCATTGGCATATACCGTTACAGCACTGGGCTAGCTCGTTAGCATTAGCATACACCTTTACAGCACAGATTGGCCACTGATTTTTGCATGACGCGTCTGCAGATGTTTTAACAATTTCATGTGCGAGTCTATTCGAGTTGAACCACTGTCCCTCTAGAAGGACATTTGTTTGACTGTCAGCATTTGTCTTAGCATTATTCTGTAAATAATGTTGTTTTTCCGTATTGCTAACACTTTAGCCAGCCTTGTTTTCCTCATAGTTGTCTTCAATAAATGCAGTCTTAGCATTAGTTTTCATCTAAAATCCAATAATTAGCAGCACATATGTATCTTGCTAATATACAGAGACAAAGGTCATTGTTTTAAATAAACTTGGTTCTTGGCGTCTGGTTTATTGTAAAGTGGGCTTGTTCTGGGCAGCAGCCCTGTGTGTGCCAGCAGCTGGTAGAAGATAGAGGAGCAGCCACAGCATGTTCACCATATCCGGGACATGATGTCTCTCCTTCTGACAACTCTACCTCTTTTATTTATTTTCGGATCCTTGTTCTTATGGGTTGTATGCAGGTATTGATATTCATTTTCACAAATTTTACTGCAGCCCCTAAAAAGTCATTTAAACACCCTCTATCTCTTGTTTGCAGGTGGTTTCTGTGTAAGTTGGCTATAAAATATTGTCGAACTGCCTTTAATGCCGAGTTAAAGATCAACTCCTTTGGCCTGTTCTCTATAAATGGAGTGGTCATCCAGTTTCACCCTCAGCATACTTTGGTAACCACAAATAATGTCACTTAATACAATCTCATACCAAGACAAACTTTATGCAGACACTTGTTACATTTTCTAACAATTATTTTCATTGGCTACAGGAAATTGACAGAATATGGATATCAAGTAAACTGTTTAACCCAGGATTGCCGTAAGTATCATGCTGCTGAATCTGATATTCTATGGTACAGTCATATGTCACCTACAGACAGTGATGGGAAGAATACTTTGAAAATGTATTTAGTTACAAAATACTGAATACCTGCATTAAAATGTATTTGTAACATATTTTGTTACATGGTCCAATCAGAGTACTGAATACTTGGAACACTTTTACCTTGAGTTGCATTTAAATTATAGTGAAAAAACATGACAATATGACATATAATTACATTTGTTTGTTGCCTAATTAGACGAGGAAAAATTGCACATGCACACATTGCAAGAGCTGTGTTCTTTTTTTTGTCTCACTTATACCACGCAAAGACAACAGTTTGAGAGCAAGTGTCAACAAGTATTTTGATTTTTGAAAAGTAACTGAATTCTGAATACCACCAACTGTAGCAGAATACAGTTATTTAATCACTTACTTACTTAATTTGTATTCTGAATATGTGTTGTATTTTTGTAGTGTTGGGAAGTAACTAAATACATGTTTGTGCAGGAGATACTTGGGATTATGTATTGGAGAAACTCGGATAAGGTTTGACTTGCACTCCCCAGTGACTCCAGTGTTGAAAAAGAGCCATGGCAAGAAATCAGGAAAAATGTCAATCAACCCCACTTTACTGCGCTTTTTGTCACAAGTATGTTGCCTTATGATAAATTTTCATTTTTTGATATGGACGAGTCACTGAATTCCTAATTTTTTCTTTCTTGTTTTGAATTTCAGCTGCTGTCATTCCACATCAGCTCAATCAATATTATGGTCCTAAATCTCGCATTGTCAGAGTCACTATGGCATATGACTATTACTGGCATAACATTACTACTTGATCATCAAAGCAAAAAGTAAGATGAAAATATATGCAATGTATTCTTTTATATTGCTTTTTTTACTTTCTAAAATGTATGTGTTGTTTTAAGATTGTCATGGGATTTATCTGTGGGGCAACTAAGCAGTAAAGTCTTGAAAAGCAGCCAGTTGGTAAGGCATTTTTTTATTTTATTTTGACATATGTTGAGTATGTGATTGTTTGGGTTTTATTTATTTTTTTCTTCCATAGGACATATGTTTGGCTGAGGTTGCTGTGAGCCTCTTGTTGTCAGGTGATGTGAGTCTGCCTGATCTGAAGCCAGGCTGTTTATGTCTGTGTGTGAGGACATTAATAGGAGAGCTACATGAAGGACTTTTCCTCAGTCAACTTGTTCTTCCTTCTACCCCCACCAAAACCATATCAGCAATTGATAATTCTAGTAAGTCAATTACTCAAGTGAATTACTGAAAATCAGTGTTATGCTGAATGTTATTGTTTTTATGTTTGTGAAGATGGTGAGTTTATTCAAACAGAGGATGTGGAACAGTTCTATCAGCTCATTCCTGAGAAAGTCAATGTGGAATTTGATAATACAAATGTAACTCTGTCCATGCACAGCCAGAAAAGGTGAGTCAAGCTATCTCATTGGTTTTATGCAATTTGCTAAATATTTTTGGTCACATTCATTCAGTTACATAAAGATAGGAGTGGAATACTTTTTGTGCTGACCCACATGCTATTCTCAGGCACTTGAACTGGACTCTGAAGTCTTTGAAACTTTCCTATGGACGAGACAACGAACAGCACCCACTCAAAAGCTTTACACCTGAACTGAGTTTTCCCCAAAGTCACCTCCATATCCTACTGGAAGGTTTGTTTAAAGCATAGTTATATATTAAAGATCATTGACTATCCTGATCATTTATCCCTTGGCAGATGGACTTCTTCTTTCCCAAAGTAGACAAAGGATTCTTTGTGTGAATGCACTGAAGACATCACTGCAAGTGAGATAGCAGTTTTACTGATCACATTTGGAATGAAAACCAAATATTTAAATGGTTTCTTGTTTAAGGTTTCATCCATGGATATTTCTTGCTCATTCAATGTCAACACTTGTATCATACACTACCGCCATCAGGAGTTTTCCCATTGGCTTAATCTGTTTTCATGGGAAAAACTACTGCACAGAAAAACTGCAAACAGAAAAAGGCAAGTGACAGTTGACATTCAATTTAAAGTCCCACTGCGTAACATTTTTGGTGATGGACACGCTACCTGCTTGTCTTTTTGGAGATGGATAAGTTAACTTAACAATACTTTCCTAGAGGCTATGCTAAATTAGTGATTTCATATTATTCTATTGACTGAAATGTTACACAGTGGAGCTTTTAATTTTATTATTGGAATAGATTATTTCTGACCTGGCAGAACTGTAAATATAAGAGAATTTAATGTGTATCTCTTTCTATTTCTGCTCTTACCCATGTGCCCGTGTACTATCCTTTTTTTAAACTTTAATTACATTATTTGTGTAGCCCCTTAGTTTATTTCCCCAACCTCCTCCTCCTGCTCCTCAGGCGCTTCCCTCACCTGGACGCTCCTGTAATGCTCACATCTAGTGTTACCAATGTGAATGTGTCTGTGCAACTGGGAGATACCACACCTTTTGCTCTTGGATTCCTGTCTGTGAATGCAGGTACTGACTGTTGATTTATCTTTATTTCAGTGTATTTTTATTTTTCTACATAAGCTGCTACTTAACAAAATACAGACAGTTATCTTATACTATTTGTGTTGCATAGAGAACTGTCATCTAGAGGAGGTCTATGCATAATGGCAGTCAAGGTTAGATAAGGTGCTTTCCAAATTGTATGTGTTACTTATTAACTAAACATGCTTTAGTTACAGCTTTGACAATATGAAAGCATTATTTTAACCTTGGGTAGTTTTTCTATTGCTAATACAGGACATGTATTATATAAATAAGTGATGACATGCAGAAGTTCAAAATGCATTAATGAAACCACAAGCAAACTCAGTGTATGAGTTTGCTTATAGTTTTGCCACAAAACCTTACATTTATTTGTAATTGTTCTTTCAGAATTGAAGCATCTGCCTGACATGAAAACTGACCATGAGTTACCAGAGCCACAGAACGTGCACCAGCGTGCCTCTTTGGTCCTGGACAGTTTCTGGTGGAGAGTGGGCCAAGGCTCCCATATCCAGCAGGCTCCACACCCGCCTGGTAAACATGTGTGGGGAGAAGCCATCGTACTAGACTCTCTAACTCTAAAGGTAAAGGTATTTTTGTGATTTCTGACAACTAAATGATGAATGAAAGTGTAAATACTTTTGTTCTTCCAGGGCAGTTTAAACCGCCTCCACTTTGAAGTTAGTGATCAGTTGCCATGTCTCAGTCTGGAGTCGAGCCTAAAGGGGCTGCAGGTGGAGCTGTCAGAGACCTGTGCTTTGTGTCTCTCTCGTCTTCTGTCGCTGCTTGTTCCTTCTGTAAAAGACCAACAGCTTTCAGAGCTTTCTGATGCTCCTGCCCTTAACGAGTCAACAGTCCAACCCTCCACTCCATCACATCTCAACTTTCGCTTTAAATTGGACTTCTGTCTGGAGGATGTCAATGTCTTCACACTATCTAATCTGGCTGGTAGGTTATATCACACAATATGATCTGAAAACAATTCTGTTAGATTTTGATGATTGTTTTTCTTAGGAGCTGTGTCTATGCGGATGGATACCATAAGTGTTATGAGCTCTGCTGAAAGCTGTAATATCACACTACAAGGCGCTGCACTGTCAATCATCAAGATGGTGAAGGAGAACATGGAAGTGTGTTGTTCTGCCGCTGAGACTCCAAATCCAATTTTGAAACTAACTACTGTAGATTTTTGTTATCATATTACCATCCACACATTTCAGGTAACAAAACAGATTATAAAAATAACAATAATATCCAAATGGCATATAATCTTTAACAATAATGTGATTTAGGTCCAATGTCAAGAGGAGCTCAGTATAGAATGGGCACCTTCAGATCACATGATTTTATATCAACACATGACCGAGGCACAAGCGTGTTGGCTAATGCTTTGTATGCAGGACTTTCAAAAGGAAAGTCCTGAGAAACCAGCTGGCAGTGGTTCAGGCCAAAACAAAAGTCTCACTGTGCACCTTGAGTTTGGCTGTACTCGCATCACAGCTCATGTGAGTGAAGAAAACTACATTATGCTAAATGCAGAAGCTGTTGTAGTTTCAAAGCATGCTGGTTCCATGCATCTACAGTCCCCATCTCTTATATTTAACTTTGATGGAAATAACATTGTCACTTTCAAATCCCTTGATGTTGAGACACATTCAGATGTAGGAGAAATGCAGTTGCACAGAGACGCCATTTCCTTCCTGACCACGCCTCGCAACCGCGTCTGGATCCTGACCTGTCCTTTGTTGGCTGTGGAATTTCCTTACCAGTATAATTTCTCCAACACATTTGACATGGCCATTAGTGTTCAGAAATGGTTAAAAACATTGCATCTGTCTCAAAGTCAAACTACTGATGTTCAGCGTTTGCCTCCTGATTTTGTGTTCAAAATCAGTCAGTTTTCATTTGTCTTCCTCGATGATGTCTTTGAAATTAAGCTGCGTGACAACTACGAGCTCATGAAAGATGAGAGCAAAGAAAGTGCCAAGCGTCTGCAGTTACTTGACAAGAAAGTTGCTGATCTCCGTAAGCAACATGGTGAACTTCTCCCTGCTAGAAAAATAGAGGAGCTGTATAGTTCACTGGAGAAAAAACACATTGAGATCTACATTCAGCGTTCTCGCCGGCTCTATGCCAACACTCCAATGAGGAAGTCTTTACTTACCTGGACTGTGTCAGACCTAGAGTTGGTAGTCCTGACTGATGAGTCTCTTCATGGGCCAGAAAGAGTGAGGGAGCAGCTGAGGGACATGGACTGGATAAGCCCATTCCCAAGAGAAGGACTCCCCCTGGTGGTGCAATGGTGTCGAGCTGTCAAATTCAAACTTGCTGCATTTTTGGGTATGTTTCAGCAAAATTTCTGTAATTGTTTTGCTTTATAGTGGTTTGACTGTTTATATTATTTTACAGTGAGAATACGGGACTACCCTCGATACTTGTTTGAAATCCGAGACTGGCAGCTCTCTGGTCGTCTTGCTGGGACAGAACAAGATGGGTTAGCACGAGGTCATCGCAAAGAGATTGTCCCACTTGGCCCTCCTTGGGGAGATGTGACTGTACACAGGAATATACCACCACTCAAGTTCTACTATGACTTTAAATGTAACTAGACTTGCTAGAATTTTTATCTAGATTAAATCCAGAACAAATGTTGAACTTAATTTGTGAGATAAATTTTCCGGTAATCTAAAGCTCTGTTTGTGCCCCTTTTTCTTTATACAGCAAACATCTCTCTGTACACCATTGTCTGGGGACCTTGTTGGGACCCTGCCTGGACTCTTATTGGTCAGTCTGTCGACTTGATCACCAAACCAACTGCTGACCCCTCACCTCTCCTGGCCTGGTGGGACAAAAGTCGGCTCCTTCTCCATGGTCACTGGATAATGGACATTGAGCAAGCAAATCTCCATCAGCTCGCTACAGAAGTAAGCTAATACTCAGAAAACAACTTTTTGGAACATTGAATAGCTTAGTAAATTTATTTTGTGTTATAGGACCCTTACAACACTACAGAAAACTTGCACTGGGAATGGTCTAAGCTCAACTTTGACTGGAATCCTGGGCAATTTGTGTTTAAGGGCGATTTGGATGTGAATGTTCGGACCGCCTCAAAGTAAAGCTAACACACTTAAAAAGTGACTCAATGTAAAAAAAAATATATATATATATATTAATGTGTCTCTTCTGTTTTGTATTCATAGGTATGATGATATCTGCTTTCTACAACTGCCTAACCTTTGTATGACCCTTGACCTTCAATGGCTTTGCCATGGAAACCCTCATGATCACCATGCAGTGACACTGTGCTGTACAGACAGTATCGCAGATGTGACTTCTGGACAACCACACGACTCTTATCGAGCTTTTCGCTCGGAAAACCTCAATCTTTCCATCACCATGGATCTCAATCAGGGCTCAGGTGTAGTGGATTTTTCTAGGTTCATTACATTTTTGTAGATCTGTAATAAAAGTATTAACAAGTATTATTTTTCAGAGCTTGCTCAACCTAAAATCCTACTGTACAGCAGCACATTGCGTTGGATGCAGAACTTTTGGGCCACTTGGACCAGTGTCTCTCGACCAATATGCAGAGGCAAGCTCTTCCAGAGCCTCAAACCTGTTCGCAAGAAGCTTGGTCAACATTACAAGCAGATGTCCTACACAGCTGCTTTCCCCAAGTTACAGGTCAGTGTTAGATTGCAAGTAGAATAACTTGTTAGGTTTATTTTGGAAATGTCATTTTACTGTATCTCCCCAAATATAACACTTGTGTTTCTCTCCTCAGGTGCTGTACTGGGCATCCTTTGCTCAACAAAGAGGAATCCAAGTAGAATGTAGCAAAGGGCATGTCTTCACTCGAGGTGCTCAGAGGCTCATTCCACAGGGTATTCCCTCCATTTCTTTATTTATACTCAGATTTGTATATTCAGGTTGAGTATAAGTAAAACTGTGTCTCCAACAGCTGGGACTGTGATGAGGAGGCTAATTTCTGAGTGGAACGTGACTCAAATGGTGAGCGAGCTATCCCAGGTGACTGTGCACCTGATGGCTTCCACATGGGACGAGACCGCAGACCACCAGCTCAACGCCCAGGTCAAGAAAACCCACCTCCTCAGTTTGTCCTCTCTGAGCTACCAACGGCAAAGCAACCGCATGGAGGAGGTAATATGAACACAACCGTAGTGTAAACCTGTTTTAGTCTTTTTAGTAACCCTACTTTCTGCACAGGAGGTGAACACAAAAGATGAGACTAATGCTTCCTACACTCATAAACTGCGTCTTGTGGATCTGCGTGCATCTTGGACCACCACGAACAGGAACATTGCCTTTGCTCTGTATGACGGCTACAAAAAGGCCTCTGTTTTGAAGAGGAACCTCTCCACTGAAGCTTTGAAGGGGCTCAAGATCGACACTCAAGTTCAGGCAAAGAAGCTCAAACGCTCTCCCTCCAACTACTCTCCCACCACTGCCCCCACCACACCCGCCACCAGCGGTACCCTCAGTCGAGCAGAAAAACATGAAGGTGAGCTACTTTTTGTTACATATGGTTAATAAACCATGTTAACGTTGTAAACCCAGTAACATTACATTTCCCACCGTTCCTCTTGTCTATTCTTTCTCTTGATAGGAACATCAATGCTACAAAAGCTCATTGAAGAAACGGATAAGTTTGTGGTGTTCTCAGAAGAAGACTCAGGTGTGAGCGATCAGCTATGTGGGACTGCAGCCTGTCAAACTGATGACGTTTACAATCGTAACTGGTTCATTGAGTTGGTTAACTGTCAGGTAACAGTAATGGCCTAATATTACCTTTACCTTGCTGTTTTTGTGTTTATCTCTACTTGACTTAATTACTTAATTTTCTTGCCATAACATACATTTATTTAAAGGAAAAATGTTAAATTAAATAAATATTTTTTTTGCAATCTCGCATTACGCGCTGTTTAAGTTACAGCCAATAATTTTTTGTTTGTTTTTTTTGCTGTTGGAGTTCTCATATGTTGTCCTGTTTGTACAGATGATGTTGCGTGGGACAGAGACTGCCGGTTGTGTGCTTGTGTCTGCCAGCCAAAGCTCAGCTCCTTCAGTGTGAACACCATCCCTCCTGGTACAATGACACTCTGAAGCAGAAGACCACGTGGGACATGTCTGCTCGACGGCATGCAGTACTTTGCCACTATGGAGCTCAATCCATCTGAAGATGAGGACAGGCAATTGTGGCTAGAGGTATATACAAGTCTTTAGCATTGAGGATTGACCAGTTTTTATGTACTATGTATGTACTACATATATATATATATATATATATATATATATATATATATATATATATATATATATATATATATATATATATATATATATATATATATATATTATATATATATATGTATATATATATATATATATATATATATATATATATATATATATATATATATATATATATATATATATATGTATATATATATATATATATATATATGTATATATATATGTATATATATATATATATATATAATATATATATATGTATATATATATATATGTAGTACATACATAGTACATAAAAACTGGTCAATCCTCAATGCTAAAGACTTGTATATATACTTGTATATATATATGTATGTATGTATATATATATATATATATATATATATGTATATATATATATATATGTATGTATATATATATATATATATATATATAATATATATATATATATATATATATATATATATATATATATATATATATATATATATATATATATATATATATATATATATATATATATATATATATATATATATATATATATAACATATATATACATAAAAAATTATATATAATTTTTTATTATTATTTTTTTTTTTTGTTATATCCAGGTTAAAAATATTGAAGAGCATAGGCAAAGAAATCTAGACTCTGTGCTGGAGCTGATGGAGAGCGGCCAGGCAGTGGGAGGAATGGTTAGCACCACAACAGGTATGGTGACATAAAAACCGAATTGGAAAATAGCAAAAGCTTTGTTTTTTTCAGGTTGTGTAAGATAAGATAAGATAAGCCTTTATTAGTCCCACAGTGGGGAAATTCCAGCATTGCACCGCACACATAGAGAACAGGCACACATAGAGAACAGAAGAAACAGGGTAATAGATAAATAGTTAGAAATAATTTAAGAAATAGACTCAAAAATAAAACTCTAATATACACAATGTAATGTTCTCTGCAAACAACATCCCATACTTGTTAGGTTTTAATAATCTTGTAGTTTATATCTCTTCAAACATATTCAGACATGCATGCTATTCTTCAGGCATTTAATCTTTGGTATGTTCTTGGGTACATTAAAATATGCACAGTGAAGTAAGTCAATGTAAAAAATATTTATATAATCACAATACAAGCACGATTTTGGTTGAGCCCTATGCTTGATTTTAATTTATTAGTTATTTATGACCATGGTGACAAGTTTGTTCCATATATCTTTGTTGCTTGTACAGACTGGAATCAGCCTGCTCAGGTTAACGAAACTCAACAGGTTCAGCGAATCATATCCCGCTGTAGCTGCAGGATGCACTACATCAGCTATAGTCATGACATAAACCCTGAACTGGCAACACAAATTAAACCTCCAGAGCTTAGAAACACCCATGAGAAAGAAGACCTGCTGAAGAAACAAGCTGGTGTGTATCACAGCATTACTGTACATGTTATTGTTGAACTGGTTGCCCCTGACAGGCAATTTTGTATTCGGGCAAGTATGATGTTTTTAATGGTGTTGTGTTGTTTTCTATTACAGGCGCGGTGGACACATTCACCCTTATTCACCATGACCTTGAGATATCAACAAACCCTGTTCAATATGCCATGATTCTGGATATTGTAAACAACCTGTTGCTACATGTGGAGCCCAGGAGGAAGGTAGGCTAACTGACCCAGACCATTGTCATGAATTATTCTGTTTTCAAATCTTAAATATTAATGTGCTTTTCTCATTTTGTCCACTGTCTAGGAGCACAGCGAGAAAAAGCAGCGTGTGCGGTTCCAGTTGGAGATTTCAAGTAACCCTGAGGAACAGCGCAGCAGCATCTTGCACCTTCAGGAGGCTGTCAGACAGCACCTGGCTCAGATCAGGCGTCTAGAAAAGCAGATCTATTCAAATATTAGGGTCTGCTACTATTTTTGATACACTAACTGCTTAATCAAAAGGGGAATTTGAATATATTAAATAAAAATAATTTTATTAACAGGCTCAACCGGAAGACATTAGCAGTGATGAAGTGATGGAAATTAACATAGGACTCCAAAATCAGCTGAATCAGGAGAAGAATGACATGCAAATGAAAAGTGAAGAACTCAACATTCTAATCAGGTCTTTAATTATGTTATTAATGTATCACTTTGGTTGCCCACAATAAACAATTCATCCTTTCCCTTAAACTTAAGGTGTTTCAAGGACTTCCAGCTGCAGAGGGCCAACAAGCTGGAGCTAAGGAAGCCCCCTGAAGATGTGAGTGTGGTGAGGAGGACAGAAATTTACTTTGCTCAGGCACGTTGGTGTCTGACCGAAGAGGATGGACAGCTCGGCATCGCAGAGTTAGAGCTGCGGAGGTTCATGTACAGCAAGGTCAGCATCCATATGACATTATGTTTATATCGGTACAACTGCCAGTCTGGTATTTGCTACATGACACACTTTTTTTGTTTTGTAATAATTATGTTTGCTAAATATGTATTTGCATACTTCTTATAAAGAAGATGATCACAAATTCCTTTTGTATTATAGCTGAACAAGTCTGATGACACAGCAGAGCATCTTTTGGAGCTTGGTTGGTTCACAATGAACAATCTTCTTCCCAATGCTGCATACAAGGTATTATCTTGTAACTATTTAATTTAAAAATATAATATAACAAATATTATATTACTTTGAGCAATATGTGCTGCAAATTATTATATTATCAAATACTGCATAATGCATTTTCTTTTTTACCTGGTCTCCCGCTGTGCAGCGATTGAGGGTATGTATGTACATAAAAGTAACATGATGTGCAGCTCATCTTGTGTATCCAGTTGTTCCAGCATTGTTTGTTTTGCATGTAATTGGAAGGTTTGATTAAGTAAAGGGCATCTTGTTTCATACCACATTGTCTCCATTATGACATAGTTCATGCTTCTTATCCCCACATGTGTATAATAATAGATGTTGTGGAAAATAAATTTGCCTGTACACCATAGGTTGTACTACGGCCACAAAGTACCTGCCAATCAGGACGGCAGTTTGCCTTGCGCATCTTTAGTAAAGTGCGCCCCCCTGTGGGAGGAATCTCAGTGAAGGAGCATTTTGAAGTGAGTATTAATGCAGAATTTCTTTGAAGAAATATTTACAGATTTTCCATTGTATATAAGAAATATTTACTTTTATCAGGTGAATGTGGTTCCCCTAACAATCCAGCTCATGTACCAGTTCTTCAAAAGGATGATGGGATTTTTCTTCCCGGGTCGAAATGTTGAGGAGGAGGAAGTTGCCGATGAGGAAGACAAGTTTAGACTGGTCACTACTGGTATGTTTTTTATGCTTTTTCAATTATTGGGATAAGGAACTGTCAGTGCTTCCAAACTCATCATTGTCCAATCAATAACACTTCTTGGTTTCCTTTGTGGGATGTGCCTGTGATATTGAATAGCCGGTTAGTTCATGGCTCCAGCTATTAAAAGACTGTGCGTGTATGTGTGTGTGTGCCCAGTGGGAGTATAAGGTTCAGGGTGAAGTGTCACTGAGAGGCTACAGTGCTGAGTTGTGCTCTGTGTTACAGGGATCCCTGTCAAGCCTCGGCAGTCGTCGGAGGACACCATTGGCCCCATTGGTCCCAGCAAAAGCATGACCCAGGGATTGAACCGAACTGCAGGGGTCAGACGGTCATTCCGAAAGCCTCCAGAGGTGACAAGCCATGTGTTTTTTTTATTGTCTATAACATTTGTAAAACTAGAATTTTAAACATTGTGTAATCTCCACACCAGCACCCAGTTGACGATATTGATAAAATGAAGGAAAGAGCTGCTATGAACAACTCTTTCATTTACATTAAGATTCCTCAAGTGCCCCTATGTGTCAGTTACAAGGTATGTCAGTCACGTTACATCACACTTCTCATATAACATGTACATTTTCTGCTTTATTAATTTACTGAAATGTTTTCAAAGGGAGAGAAGAGTAGTGTGGACTGGAAGGATCTAAACTTGGTGTTGCCTTGTTTGGAATATCACAATAACACTTGGACATGGCTGGACTTTGCCATGGCAGTGAAGAGAGACAGTCGTAAAGCGCTTGTAGCACAGGTACTGTCATTTGACACTCAGTGCAACATGGTAACTACATAATCCATCTCAATAACATGGCGTCAATGTGCACAGATGATAAAGGAAAAGCTGAGGCTAAAGCCAGCTGCGGGCTCTGATGTGCGAGGGAAGTCATCAGAGGTGAAGAGTGACAACAGTCTGCAGCAGCAGGAGGAGGACGAGAAGGCTCGGCTCCTTATTGGCCTCAGTACCGCTGACAAGAGCTCCAGCAAAAAGAGCATCTTCAGCCGACGCAAGTGAACGCACATATTTATCCATTATACACAAACTGATTACACTAACCCTGAGCCTGTGGGGAATCACAGTGACTGTCACTCAAAGAGGGAAAGGGGAGACGGGTCTAATTATTTCAAATGCATCTTTGTGTTCATCTAAGCGTTGATCTCAGTCAGAGCCTGCTGAATAGATTTTCATAGGTTATAGTGTCTTCATTTTTTCCATACTTGAATTGATTTGCCATATCTTACCTTGCAATTATTTGAATAAGCCAGTATTTTATGTGCCATTTCGACCAAATGCATTTTTCTTTTTCACAATGTTTTCACACACAAAACTCAAAATTTAAACCACTTTTTGCATTGAAGATTGGAGTGAGGAAAAATTATGTAGCTTAGTATTTCCTCAGTCTATATCAAATGCAAAATTGAAAGCACCATTTCCTGCTGGTTCAGGAACAACACAGCAACTTGAAAACAAATAATGCTAATTATATATTTGTATGTTTTATCATATCTCACATTACTATGGGCATGCCTAGATGGATGCTTGACATAGGCCAAAAAAAGCACGAGTAAGTATTTTTAACATTTCACTTGGTTTGCTCTGCAAGCTTCTGTGCCTCATTCTCATGCAATATAAAGTTAGAACAACAGACACCATTTCAATGTGTTATACAGTGTAACTGTGTGCTGATGGTTAAATCTGTTTCTAGACAGAGGGTGTTTGTAATTTTAATACTTGAGCACTTTTAATGCACAGTACTTTGATATTTTTGTACAAAATATGTGTTTCTGTCTTAAATCTAACTCCTGCTAAAGCTACTTATCATTTACTTGCCGATAAATGAATAAAAAAGTCTGGGATAAGGAACTTGTGATTATCTGTGGCCTTGTTTAACTGTTAATAAAATTATTTTCTGTTTATTGCGTCAAATACCTACGTATGATAAACAAAAGTTTGTTGGTGAAACACAATAAAGTTCAACAGCAGAGGCCTGATTGATTAATGTGACAGGGTGAATTGGAGCGTGAAGTGGAGCGTGATGGAGCCTTTCTGCTTCTCGTCCGCGGAGCGTGACGCAGAGCGGCGCGAGACAGAGAGCGGAGCGTGACGCAGAGCGGCGCGAGCGGCGTAAACACAACAGCCACACGTGCATCTGCAGCGCTCTTTTGAATATTATCACTCCAGCAGACCCAGAAGTTTTAGCCTATTACAGTCACCTTTATTATTTTATTTTAAGATGTGATGGGCAACGACGAGAGCAGAAGACGAAACGTGAGTACAGTTCACTCAGTACCCATTGTGCAAATGTTCATAGGCCACTTTATACAGCTGCATTAAGACTGAGGACTTCAACTAAAATCAACTTAATATATAGTTTGGAATCTACATCAAGCCTTATTCGCGATGTTTGCACTTTTGTTCTCTGGCTTAGCAATGCCTTCAACCAAAGTGGAGTAAAAATAGACTCATTGATTTGTTAAGTGCCCATGCCCTTCCTGCGTATCACAGCGCACGCTATTTCTAATGTTGTCTTTATTGGGCCTACACAAATAGTTTTAACTTATAACCCTTCTCAAAATTAGCCTATTTTAGACGGGTTAGTCTACGTATGAACATTATAAAATGAAACCAATTAAATTAGGCTGCAGCTGTTTGTAATTACGTAGTGTAACGTGTGTCTCTACAGCCCGATGGCGCGGCGCATCACCGCAGGTTCAGCCATGGACTCCTCACAAACTTCGGAGCGTCAGTGGCGCACAGACTCAGCCGGCGTGGGCCATTCTCCCAGACAGTCCAGCTGCCCATAACAAATACGTCCTCCTCCACACACGAAGACAACAACACGCAGTCTTCTGTTTCTCCTTTTCTACCCGAGTTTCCACTTCGAAAATTCCCCGGACAAAATCAATTCCAGGTACTATATAGATCTTCTCAAAATAACAAATACAACAATCCAATTAAAAAAGAAAGAAAAAATACTTTTTACTACTTTTTTGTACCCACAGGTCCTTGGATTTATTGCCAAAGGATCATTTGGGCCTATATTAAAAATAAAAGATGTTTCCATAGACAAGATCTTTGCTATTAAGGTCTGTCTTGTAAAAAGTTTTTATTTATTAAGGCCTACTTTTAAGTTCACATGGAGTGAGTAGGCTATTATTATTATTCTTTCTGTTGGTTACTAGGTTTCACCAAAGACTGCAATATTAAACCATGGAGCATTGAATCAGTCAAAAGATGAGGTAATCATTCAGGTATGTATGGAGGCTTAACTGTAAATAACTAATAAAAACCATAAACAATATATGCAGTACATACAACATACAGCCTATGATCAAAAAGACAGGTTTTAACTTAAGTTGGGATTATATTGTAATAAATTACATGTGATAATTATTCAGCCAATGACATAAGGTTACAGTCACAATCACAAAAAGTCAAACTTGCAAACCATGTTTCATCGTCAGCACTCTGATTTTCACTGAATTCATTTCAGCGGCAGCTCAAACACCCATTCATCCACAACCTTCAGGACTGCTGGCAGACACAGCACCATCTCTTCATTAGTGAGTTCATTCATGCACACAGTAGAAAACTAAGTCCCTTATCCTCTTGACTTTTCTGTCCAAAAGTCTGAAAGTGGTATATCAAATTTGATTATTACTGCTTGGTAGTTGCATGTGTTTGCATTCATTTGTTTGGCATGTAATACATTAATACAGAATTCATTTCATGCTTCATTGTGCTGGTTTGTTTTTAAATTGTATGTATACCTTATATGTTAGTGTGTGATTACTGTGACATGGGAGACCTGTACACTTGCTGGTTACTACAAGGCAGGTTTGAAGAGGATGACATCCAGCTCTTTGCTGCAGAGATGGCCAGTGCGCTGGGTAAGCCAGTGTTTTTTAAGTCATTCTGTCAATTTGCAGACAAAAAATAATGTTTTGCCTTGATAGGATTCTTAAATGACTTGGGCATCATGCACAGAGACATAAAGGTTTGCGTTTTACTGTGACATTTTTCTGAATTGGCTTGGTCCGCTTAATGACTGTATTGTATTACATTTCAGATGGACAACATCCTCTTGAGTGACCATGGTTCGTATTAATTCAAACTATTATTTCTATTGTGTTTCCCTTCAGTTGCCAACATTAATCATAATAACAGTTTCTTTCTATGGTTTTCGATGTAGGTCATCTTCGCCTGTCTGATTTTGGACTGTCACGTCGTTTGAAGCGTGGGGGAAGAACATTTACAATATGTGGCACTATCCAATACATGGGTATGAAGGCTTATCATATTAACTCTAGTGTAGCTGACAATGTTACGGTAGCTCTGCCCACTTTACACTTGTATCCTTCACAGCCCCTGAAGTTCTAGGTGGAGGTCCGTACAACCACGCTGCCGACTGGTGGTCACTGGGTGTTATGCTCTATTGCCTGGCAACAGGTGAGGTAAGGGTACTTGTTTGGTACTTGTAGATTTTGTTGACATTGAAATGACATAAATGAGTCTTGATTTAGATTATGTTGTTAGTTTCCAGTACCTCCAGAGTCAGGCCACATTGCCATGTTGAACAAGGTCAGACAGTGCCCTTATGTCATCCCCAGTACATGCAGTACTGCACTAACTGTACTACTCACTGAGGTGTGTACCACTGCCACTGTCCCCATTTTACACATGAAACAGTTGTGAGTATAATAGTCTTTCTCTGTGTTACAGCTTCTGTCCAAAAACCCTGTGAACCGCCTACGAAATCTGGACTGTTTCCAAATGCAGGCTTTCTTTAGGGGGACTTCGTTTGACTCTGAAATTCTGCAGAAGACTCCAAATGAGGTCATCCTTAAACTCAGGACTCACCCGGACTGGTCAGCCAAAGCAATGCGAGGCATTACAGTGGACTATTTGAAAACCTTTGACCACAACAAAGTCCACTCGCCCACATATCTTTCTCAAGGATCCCCATCTTTAGCCAACAAGGATATGGCCCTTTAGATATTAACTCTGGGCATACATAAAAGTATGTCAAATATAGCAGAGCCAAATACTACTACTATTAAAATGTGTATTGTTTGGTCTCTGTGACCAGTTTGAATATTTTGTAAAAAGTTCAAAACTTTGTAAAGGCATCTTATAAATAATGGGTTGAATCTTTACTTGCACTACAATACTGTACTATGTAATTTTTTTCTCCAACTATTTATAATACAACATAAAATTTCAAGCTATACATTTTCTGCTGCACTGTCTTGATATGACCCATTTAGACGCACACTCCTATTGAGGACGGCCTTAATAGGACAGAAAATTGAGGACTAGTGTTATTAAATATTTTAATTGGGTACCAGAGGAATTGCCAAGGTCCCAGCAGAGGCAGTCACGTATAATTGCTGTACTCCTTAAGTAGCCTATATTTAAATGGTGCCCCCCCCCCCCCCCCCCCCCCCCCCCCCCCCCCCCGCCTCTGCCAAATGACATTACCTCCCTCTCAGGCCCTTGTCTTTGATAGGTCCGTGTCTGTGTTGTGGCTTGTGGAAGACAGTCCATTGACCCACATCTCATTCACAGACACACTGACCCACAATTCAAGAAAGAAGTCTTCTCAATTCTTTTAATAGCTTTTACTATAGACTGGCCTAGCTACTCCACAATATGCACACAATTACAACATTGCTACAGGGACTTTGTTGGAACTAGTCCTGGTTTATAGTGGAAACCAGAAGTTTAAATACACTAGTTAAAAAGACACATATGCATTTTTTTCTCACTGACTTGAAATCAGACTAAACTTTTCAATTAGGATTACCAAAATTATTTCTATTTGCTAAATGCTACAATGAGAAGGACTTTTATACAGTTTTTCATTACTTTCTTCAAAGTCCGAAGTTTACATACTGTAAGATTGCTATGCTTTAAAACAATTTGGTAAAATCCAGATGATGATGTCATGTCTTCTCATAGATTTACTGACAACATTTGAGTTAATTAGAGAAACACCTGACAAAAAAGTCAAAAGAAAAGAAAACCAAAAGAAATCATCTAAGGTATCAGGAAGAGAACTGCAAACTTGCACAAGTCTGGTTCATCCTTGGGTGAAATTTCTAGATGGCTGAAGATGCCATGTTCATCCATTCAAATAATTATATGTAATATAAACACCGTGGGAATGACCAGCCATCAAGCTTAAACAAGAAAAAATATGTGAAATGTGCATTAAGTGTACTGGATACATGTGTTCATTAATCTGCTCGAAATAAATGGATGAAAATATGAATAAATACCATTCAGGAAGCGGACGGGTTCTGTGTCCCAGAGATAAACATGGTTTGGTCCAAAATGTGCACATCAACCCAAGAACAAAAGCAAAAGACGTGAAGATGCTGGCTGAAGCTCGTAAGAGTGTGCCATTATCCACAGTGAAATGAGTACTGTACCGACATGGGTTGAAAGGGCACTCTGCCAGGAAGAAGTCATTGCTCTAAAACAAACATAAAAATCCAGATTACAGTTTGTAAATGCACACAATCACAAAGAACTTTTTTTTGGAGACATGTCCGGTGGTCTGACCGGTGGTCTGACAAAGCTAAAATTGAACTGTTTGGCCATAATGAGCAGTGTTATATGGCGAAGACTGCAAGCCTGAGAACATCAACTGTGAAATACGGGGTGGCAGCATCATGTTGTGCAGTTGTTTTGCTGAAGGAGGGACTGGTGCACTTCACAAAATAGATGGCATCATGAGGAAAGAACATTATGTGGAAATACTGAAGCAACATCCCAAGACATCAGTCAGGAAGTTAAAGCTTGGGCACAAATGGGTCTTTCAAATGACCTGAAGCATGCTGCCAAACTGGTTACAAAGTGGCTTAAAGATAACAAAGTCATGTTATGTTTTGGAGAGGCCATCACAAAGTCCTGATCTCAGTCCCACTGAAAATGTATGGGTAGACCTGAAAAGGCATGTGCGAGCAAGATGGCCTACAAATTTTGCTTAGTTACACCATTTCTGTCAGGAGGAATGAGCCAAAATTCCTGTCAAATGTTGTGAGAAGCATGTGGAAAGATATCCAAAACATTTGACCCAAGTCATACAGTTTAAAGGCAATAGTACCAAATACTAATGAAATGTATGTAAACTTCTGACTTTGAAGAAAGTAATGGAAAAATTGTCTTTAAAAATAATTCTCTCATTATTCTGGCTTTTAGCAGGTATAAATAATTTTGGCCATCCTAATTGACCTAAAACAGGAAAGCTTTAGTCTTATTTCATGTCAGACAGAAAAAAATATATATATTTTTATATATTGTATGTAAACTTCTGTAGGTATCATGGAAAGATTTGATATAATGACAATGATAATAAAAAACAAACATGTTTTTAATTTAAAAAAGCTAATTTTCAACATAAAATAATAGTTCTTTAATGTTACTACATGGTCTATAGATCCAGATATTTCTAAAACTTTTCTTTAGATCTGATTCTGTCCTATTTATGTGATTTTTTTTGTTTTTGTTATTTATTAATTTTTTTTCCCGTATTAATACCTGTTCAAATGAGTGTCTAGTTTGAATAAAACTAGGCCACTGATTTTTTGAAGCCTTCCTTTACAGGTAAAGGTACAGGTACAGTACACTAGATACTTCATGAGAATATTTTGAAAATCTAGAACATTTCAGAATCATATGCTACATAAAAATTATCTGTTTGTTTTATTTTAATTTGACAACTGACTTTTTGCGGAATATTTTAAAAAGAGCTTATCCAATTGCTTCTGCTTCACGGATTAACATTCACCAGCCACCGAGTGCATGATAAATTGCTCTGAGAGGCAAAGACCCCAGAGAATTCAAGGGTGAGGATCAAATTATCGAGAGACTAAACTTTTCCTCAAGGCATGCTTTTCCTAATTAAAATAGAAATAGCTCATGGTAAGGTGCAGTATGATGGGGATGAGGAGCTAAACTAGGTTGCTTATATACAAATTCATTATTAGTCCTGGATGCCCACGGATCAATCAACAAAACAACTTTCAAAAATAATATTAATAATACAATAGTGGCCAAAACTTTGTTGATGAGTATTTTATTCATAGGCTTAAATATGATACAAACTGAAGTTAATACAAAATTTTAAAGAAGAAAATAATCTAGGTGTTCGATTAGGTTATATTATAAAAAATATTGAACAGTGATTCATCAATGTACACATTTTAGATATATAATATTTATTTTTATTTGGGGCAAAAGTGGGCGTAAAAGTCCCGCCTAGAGGTGTGAGCGCACAGTGGGTGGTATACTTCAGCTCAATACAAACTCAAGTCATCAGAGAACTGCTGCCAGTGCTGTCACAGATCTGGGCATTTATAAGTGACTATTTTTTCCAGGTAAGACCTTTTAGCTTTTTATTTTTAGCATTCACACATTAGCCTTGATTGAAATGGGTTCAATATTTAGGCTGTAGTGAAGACTGGTAAATTACTGTTTTCGAATGATATTTGTTTGACATAATTCATCCTGTGCTTAACCAGAACTTTTTTTTTTATAGTCAGTCAGTCAGGATGCCCCCAACGCTCTCAGAAGCTCAAAAGAAGGAACTACATGAGACAGCCCTACGCATCGTTTCTCCAGGGAAGGGCATCCTGGCTGCAGATGAATCAGTTGGTGAGTAACTACTTCTACAAATATAACTTTGTGAGTTGTTTTACAGTTGACAGGACTAATCGTTGCATCTTTATTGTCAGGGAGCATGGGCAAGCGGCTGACTCAGGTTGGAGTGGAGAACAGCGAGGAGAACCGCAGGCAGTTTAGGCAGATCTTGTTCAATGCTGACGATCGCATTAACAGCTGCATTGGAGGAGTGATCTTTTTCCATGAGACTCTTTATCAGTACTCGGATAGTGGTGTGTCCTTTGTCAAAATGATCAGGGATAGAGGAATCATGATTGGTGTCAAGGTGAGTGTATTGAATGTTTATTACTGTTATCATCTGTTTAAAGCTGCACTACGTAAGTTTTCTGATGGAGTGTCTGTCACCTACTTGCCTCCGAGGAGATGTTATTACTGGAATGTTTCACATCATGATTTAAATGTCTAGCTTTTGTTTTTTCAACTACAAGACTTTTCATTGCCAAAAATACTTGGTTTGATGGAGTCACCTGCTTGCCACCATGGGGCAGATAAGTTTTATGCTATTTTGTGAAACATTCCAGGCAAAACAATAACATCTCCATGAGAATAAAAGGTTTCAGACAATCCACCTGAAAACTTACATTGTGCCTCTTTTAGGTTTTTATGATCCTCAAATGTTGACTTAATTTGGGATAATACCTGTAGCAAATATAAATTATGGTTTTAAATCAATCAAGAAGCAATTTGTGAAGAAAAGTTTAAAAATATGTTGAAAATTACAGGAAGTAGAGAGTTCTGTTTTATAGAATTATATATTGATGACATTACACTAGGACAATTCTGTCCAGAACTTTGGCACAATTTACACAAGAAACACATTTTTTCTGATACTTTAAACATGATTCCAACAAAGTAAAAGAATTTTCTTATAATATTATTTGTCAGATATTGACCTTTGTGACATTAGAGAAGGTTTGGCCTATGATGTGTATGATCTTAATTGTATTTTAATAAAATTAATGGTCCAACCTGTCATAAGCACTTTAAAATAACTTTGGTGCCTCTTTCACTCAGGTTGACAAGGGCGTTGTTCCTTTGCCAGGAACTTGTGGGGAAACTACTACTCAAGGTGCAGTACCACAAATATTTCAGCTGAATTAGTTCAAAATAATGTGTGAATATTCTGTAGGTCTGGATGGGTTGTCGGAGCGGTGTGCGCAGTACAAAAAAGATGGGGCTGTTTTTGCAAAATGGCGTTGTGTGCTCAAGATCAGTGATACCAATCCTTCCCAACTGGCTATTTCAGAGAATGCCAATGTACTTGCACGCTACTCCAGTATTTGTCAGCAGGTCAGACTTATTGGGAAAACAATCTTGTTCTCAGTGCTTTTATTGTAAGTAAAATTGAAAACATATTTGCTTTCACTAGCAAGGTATTGTGCCCATAATTGAGCCTGAGATTTTGCCAGATGGGGATCATGATCTGAAGCGTTGCCAGTCTGTTACTGAAAAGGTGGGCCTGCTTGTTGTTTGTAGGAGTAGTGTGTTGTTTTAGTACTATTAGTTTTGTCTATGTGGAGTTTAGCTTCTGGCGGCGGTCTACAAAGCCATGTCAGAGCACCATGTTTACCTGGAGGGCACTTTGCTTAAACCCAACATGGTCACCTCTGGACACAGCTGCCTCACAAAGTACAGCCCAGAGGAGGTCGCAATGGCTACACTCACTGCAATTCGCCGCACTGTGCCCCCAGCAGTCACAGGGAAGTATATACTAAAGCCAGTTACACATACTGGGATACAATCAATTCATTAAACTAACAAATGTTTATTCTTCTTACCTTCAGGAGTGGCTTTTCTCTCTGGTGGTCAGGGTGAGGAGGAGGCATCAGTTCACCTCAATGCCATCAACAACTGCCCTTTGCCCAAACCCTGGATTCTGACCTTCTCTTTTGGGCGTGCCCTTCAGGCCTCAGCACTTAGAGCCTGGAGAGGGCACAAAGAGAATGAAAAAGCTGCCACCGAGCAGTTCATTCGAAGAGCAGAGGTCAATGTCAACAAATCAGAATTACTTTATATGCCAAGTAGGCCTACCTTTTGTTTAACCTTCTTTTCTATCCACAGATTAACAGTCTTGCGTGTCAGGGCAAGTACACTGGTGATAGCCACGCTGAATCTGGGCAACAGATGTACGGCTCCATGTATGCATACTGAATACTGCAAGTGCTTCATACACGCTTTCTGTATTATGTATTCTCATGAAACAACCCTAATACTAACAGTTGGAATACATAAGCTTTGCAATCTGCCTCAATTAAATAAAATAAAGTACACAGATACATTTTGAGTTGGAAAATCAGTAAAAATCTGTGATTAATAAACATCAAACCTGTGTCCAAAGCATTGGTGTCTTTTATCTGAAATCATTTGTGATTATTATTATTTTTAAAAATCCAATGATAATTAGTTAATATTTAAAACAGTTGCTGGACAAATTACTTGCTGTACCACTACTGTGTTGACCTAATTAACAAAGTGATGGTGATTAGTTATATCTAATTTACACAATAGTTATGATTTCAGAAGTAAAAATAGGCTGCATGACATATCAACACCTTTCATTTTCTTACGTGACTGCTTAAACAGTCAGAAAGTTATTTTCTTCATTTTTTATTTCTTCTTTTCTTCATTTTTGCAAATGTCCTACATTTTGGATGGACTTTTGTGTTTTTATGACATGAAATTGATGATAAATCCCTCTATCTGATTTATTTTACCTTCTGAAGGTTTGGATGAGCAGCGAAGCGTCTTCACTCCTACAATTTTCTGTCCAGTTGACAGATTTAACTTTGCCTTTTATTCTGAAATCTAATTTAGCAGCACCAGTACCACTTGAGTGATACATTTTAGCATGGGTACTATGCCATCACCATCAAACAAACTAGTAATTAGATACATACATAACATATTTTACAACTCATATATTAGGTAATTTATTAGGCTTCTGATCCACGTGACAGAGACGCTCAAGCACTATTTTGTTTGGCGGATGTGGCGGCTGCGGCTGCAGTGTTTCCGGTGCACAGCGGTGGGCTCGCGGAGGTGGCGGCAGAAAACGGCGTCGAATGTCTTTCACAAATCGAAAGCTTTTTATTTAGCTTCTTTACCCGTGTATTGTCCTTCTGGTGTCCGACCATTGCGCCGGGCTTTTAGAAAAGCACTCATTTTCTTCCCGTTGTCGCTTAATTTTGCCGGCCGAGCGTTTATCTTTAGTAGCACGCTACTCTTTAGCCAAAATGTCTGGTGTTGTACGAGGGCCCGCTGGAAACAACGACTGCAGGATATATGTGGGTAATCTGCCTCCTGATATCCGCACCAAAGACGTGGAGGATGTGTTTTACAAGTATGGGACGATACGAGACATTGACCTAAAAAACCGAAGAGGAGGCCCACCCTTTGCTTTTATTGAGTTTGAGGACCCAAGGTAAGCGACGTTTCAGAATTAGCTAACAGTTAGCAATTAGCCATGTCCCACCAGGCTGCACTGCCTTTGTTTGCTACAACCTGACCCCATCTTAAGTGCAGCGATACTAAGTCACATTGTGCTCACGTGTTGTGTTGCACTTGCTTGATTGAAGGCTCAGTGGTTTGTACTTTGGAGCTGCTTGTAGCTCTGCTCTGTGGAAAGTTGTGGCTGTTAAACTCGCATATAAGAAGCATAACGAACATTACTCTGTTTATTACTAATTTGCATTTATTACATTCATTGTGTTTAAGGGACGCTGACGATGCGGTGTATGGTCGCGATGGCTATGACTACGACGGATACAGACTGCGTGTCGAGTTTCCTCGCAGCGGCAGAGGCTCCAGAGGGGGTGGTGGTGGTGGAGGAGGTGGGGGTTTTGGGGGTATCGGTGGAGGTGGTGCTCCGAGAGGCAGATACGGGCCTCCATCCCGGCGCTCTGAATACAGGGTCGTCGTGTCTGGTAAGCAAGTCCATTTAAGGAAAATTATCAAAGCATAGACGAAGTTCAATAATACTAATAGAAGAATTCTGAGCTTTGTTTACTATCAATAACTTATTTGTCACTTTCACGTATATAAAATTGGGCTCCAAATGTTGTCAAAATTATTGGGTTGATATGATCTTCTGCCTCTAAGGAAATTATTTTTATTTTATTATTATTTTATTATTTATTTTATTATATTTATATATTTTTTTTTTTTCAGGGCTTCCACAAAGTGGCAGCTGGCAGGATCTGAAGGACCACATGCGTGAAGCAGGAGATGTGTGCTATGCTGATGTTTACAGAGATGGCACTGGAGTGGTAGAATTTGTGCGCAAAGAAGACATGACCTATGCTGTTCGAAAGCTGGACAACACCAAATTCCGCTCACACGAGGTATGTTCACTGATTTGATCGATTGTCATGGAAACAGTTTCTTTGCTGTTGTGGTGAGTACTTGGGGAAAGTGCAAGAAGTTCTGCTCTCTTGGCCCTGTTCAGTGATGGCATTTCCACAAGAGCTGCCAGTGTTGGCATTTCAATGTCAAGTTCTCTTGTGTCTTGTGCCAGGGAGAGACTGCATACATTCGTGTGAAACTAGACGGCCCTCGCAGCCCAAGTTACGGGAGGTCTCGGTCCCGCAGCAGAGGAAGTCGCAGCAGAAGCCGCAGTCGCAGCGCCAGCCGCAGTCGAAGCAATTCCCGGGGTCGCGGCAGAGGATCCCCCCGCTACTCGCCACGTCACAGCCGCTCTCGCTCCCGTTCCTAAACCTACCAGTTTTTCCCCCTCTTGGTGTTACACCCTCCTGTTTTTACCCTTTTAATTTTTTACATTTTATGTCCCAGTGTTGTGGATAATCTTTGGTCTACAGCTATCTCCTCTTTCACCTTTTCTTCCCTCTCAGTCTTTTTGCTTTCACCCCCAATTTTCCCCCTTTTCCTGTCTTCAGTTTTTTTGAACATGACAATTTGTGCTGTTTGACTTCAAAAATGTTGAGTCAAAATAAGCTGCACTCAATGTTTTTGCAAGTGTTTGAAATTGAGTTTTTTTATTTGAATGCCTCATTATTGGGGTGGGTCATGTTTGTGGGAAGCCCAGTGCTTAACTGTATTTTACCCTTGTGTCTTCCTTTAGACATCTGCAGAGAAGGATTAAAGTGATTTGGAATAAACCATTGTGGAGCACATTTCATTTGTATGGTCAGGATAGGACATCTAATTGAGGAGCAATCAGGTCAAAGCAATGGTACGCTTCATTTATAAATCAAATGCTTTAATAGGTTTGTTATCATGCATGTCATACTTACTGAAGCCATATGTGCTGTACTTGTTAAATATGATACTTGCTACTCTGGCCCTTGACAGAATAAGCAGTCGTAGAACAAGTGTGTTGTGATGTAAGTGTAACATCTTTGATGTCATAATATGTAATATCTGAACTTTTGTTCAAAAGCTTTCCACTTTTGATCTCTTCGCAAATGTAAAATGTTCAGTGTCAGTAAATAGTATATAGCTTTATCTTTTAAGTGCTCAACATGGAAGCTTAGGGCCCACTATTCGCACCATTCTAACAGTCTGCCTCTGATTTTCTTCCTGGTATTTCAAGGTTTTGATTGGAGGAGCTCAGTGGATCCCAATCCTTGGAGCTGGATGAGTGGATCGATTAGGAAAGGGATAGGATGGAAGGGCAAAGATGGATGCACGGATCGGGATCAGTTTTCCAGGATTCAAATCAGTTGATTCAGAACAAAATAATGGATTCCCTGAACATTAGACCCATCTAAAAGTTTCAAAGATTAATGGCTTTATATTAGAAGAAAACGAAACAGAGGACCAGGAAGTTGGATCAAAGGATGGAGTAGTTGGATCAAAGGATGGAGTCGTAGATGCCTGGTATGAAAATAATAAATTTGGGTTGTTTGGGAACTGGTTTATTTGGGACTAGTTTGTATTTTAATTTTGTTTGATCTTTTCTCAGCATTTTCAATAAAACTTAAATATTACATTTGTCTCATTCTTGATTTATTATTATGGACATGTACATCTCTGCTCACTTAAAGGAATGCAGCTTTTGTAATCCATAAAACGCATAAGTTGATATTTTCAAAGAACTAAATGAGCCACATATACGCAGCAGCAGCAATTACAAAGGTCCAGTTTCCCCTTTTTCCCAGTCGGTGGTGCACGCCGTGAATGATGCATTGTGGGATGAAATAAGATGCCGGCAGAGAGGAGCAGGAGAAAAGGCTTGAACCGCACCAGGAGGCTGCAGCTTGGCCAATAGCAGGGTGCAGCATGCAGCAGAGGGCGGAGAGCTATTTGAGCGCAGCGGAGACAACCTACATGCTTATTGTGTAAATCTTTTAAAAGCAATTACAGACAGCATTATCAAAGCTTCCCCGAGCAGGGCTGAAATTGCTTATTCTAGACTGAGGCGCACAGCAGTGTCCCAATCAGGTGAGTGGGCGGATTAAGAGAAAGACGACACCAACTTGCATGGTTTGACACATTTGGCTTCGACTTCATCTTGTCTTGTAACACTCTAGTTTGTTGTCTTTCATACAGTTAGTGGCTATTCGCGTTTAGTTTCGCTTTAACATGAAATAAACAACACATTTGCCATTGGATCAATACAGGGCTCATTCATAAATCGACATCGCCAGACGTTTTTTCTAACGCTGTGGCGGCTTTTATTGGAAAGTGATTTTTTTTGCCAGGTAATTTAACTCCACCTGTATCAACTTACGCTGCCAATCTATGTGCATTTCAAGTCGTGTGTCCACAAGGGCCTGAATTGCCTTGACTTTAAGATGTAATTGTCGCACAAAGGGGCCACAGCCTACACAGGGCACGCGCGCAGATGGACGCTCTAGAGCCGCTGTCATCCGGCCTACACCCCCTCATCCCCTCCACGTGTACTGTTAATTTTCTACACTCTCTCTTGTCATCAGCAGCTCCCACCATCGTTTTCAACATGACTGACAGGAAAGCTGTGATCAAAAATGCTGATATGTCCGAAGACATGCAGCAGGACGCCGTGGACTGTGCCACCCAGGCCATGGAGAAGTACAACATAGAGAAGGACATTGCAGCCTACATCAAAAAGGTGAGACACATACTATATTACTGCCTATTCTCTCTCAGATGGAAATGCAAATTCTACTGGCGCCTTTCTTGTATTTATTGTTAAAGTTCTCTATTTTTGGTGAGGACAGGCTGCAGAAATGTTTTGAAACCCCAGTCTCATAGTTAAAGCCTTTCTCTCTAAGAAATAAGCAGCATTTCCAATATTTCAAACAGGCAAATATTCTACACTGATGTCATAACAGCCTAACTTTTCAAATTATGATCCAAAAAGATGGTACACATTAATTTGGCCGCATTAATAAGGATTTAGCATAAACTCAAGACTTCTGAAAGATTTACATATACAAATGCATCAGTCACGCTCCATGAACCCTACATAACCTGTGTGGTTCATTAGTTCAATAAACTAAGATACAAGCAAGTTTTTATACTTTAACACAGGGGAATTCTGTATCTTCTGCATGTGCTCATAAGTGTGGAGGACATTAGTGGGATCTCCAATGAACTCTGTTAATTTTAAATGGCTAAACCCACATATTTTACATTTTTTTGCAGGAATTCGACAAGAAGTATAACCCAACATGGCACTGCATTGTCGGGAGAAACTTCGGCAGCTACGTGACTCACGAGACAAAGCATTTCATTTACTTTTACCTGGGCCAAGTGGCTATTTTGCTTTTCAAATCTGGGTGAGAGCTTTTGCAAGATGTTGATGGAGTACCCATAATCAAAATGCACTGGTGGCTGATGTCTCTCATACACTGATAATGACATACCATAACAATGCAAACCAGCCGTGCGCAGTTGCATGGACTATACACTATTTAATATGTATGTTACAGTAAGTTTACTTTTCAATAGTTGCCATTTGAATGCAACTGAAGTAGTTTTGTTATTGCTGTTAAATTCTAAGTTGTGGAAACAATTGCGGCCCTTGATTGTATAAAAAGGAGAGCGTAGAATGTATAGGTGCATCTGCTTTCCTATAGAAAATAAGCCCCAAGCCCTTTTCTTTTAGGTTAGATGGTGAAATTGTACTAATTGAACTAGTTAGAACTTTCCATTCATCTTACCAATGCCAGAATTTTTAGTGGACATGAAAAGAAGCTCCTTAATTGAGCAGACTGTTAATTTCACTGTTTAAGTTAAATAAAAAAAATTCAGTGCATGTGATTATGATAAGTTTAGGCGGAAGAGTTGTAAGCTAGAAAAGCAATTAAGCACATCTGACATTAGGAGTGTGGCAGGCACATTTAACCAATATCCATAGAGTCCTTTAAAACTTTTCACTGTGAAAACAAATGGCTCCTTCAGACCAATGCCTGTAATAAGACATAATGTAAACTACAGTCCCCAGCTCAACAGTCTCAACCAAATGCATGTTTGGGCTTTGGTTTCATAGACATTTCAGTTCATGGATGTAATATTTATGTTTATATTAACTTATTTTTAGTGGTTGCTCCGAAATTATGGAAAAAATATATTTTGATGAATGTGTCTTTCAATCTATCGTCTGATATAGCCTTAGTTGCATTAACTCAATGTTCTTTTGCAAAGCCAATGTTGACTGCCAGACATGAAGTACAAAGGCCTTCTGAGATGAGATTGACAAATTGCTTGTAAGTGGACCTCACGTCTTGTAAACTAATTTTGGGATCATTCTTTGTAACGTCAGTATTTATATTGGTTAACTGTACAATTTCTGGAGACTGGTAAAAGTATTCCCGAATGTTGTGGGTGTAGTAGCTGAGTTATAGTTGGACCACCACATGGGGTAAAACATGGCTCTAGTTCTCCCCATAGTTAGTTGTGGATCTGTAGAACTGATCTATTTTTGCGGGACGTCTTCCTGAAGTATTGTCGATTGTAAATGTTTTAGTATTTAGTTCCTCTGGCATGTATTTTGCTGTGTTTGTGTAGGAGCCGTTCAGATGCTGTTAAATTTGCACAAAATGTGTGCCTGTCATTGCTCTAAAATATAACTGGCTTGAGTACAATTGCACTTCATTAGAGTTATCCAGTAGGTTGCTACAGAACCAAAACCATAAACTCAATGAAATAAAAAAGAATACTTGTTGACTTATCTCCGCTTTGCCTTGTATTTATTAATAGTGTATCTTTATTCTTGGCTTGGTTTGTGAAGTAAGTCCTCTATAAAGATCACAGAGCACCACTAAAGTAGACATATTAAAAGATTACTGACCAATACATATTTTATGGACACCGACAGACTGAGGTCAAAGTAACTGAAACAAGATCCTTCAATGGTTCAGTGGTCTGTACTGACACTAGTCTAAATGTTATATAAGTTTCTAACTGTAAATCCTGTGTTTTCTGGTTACCGACACGACTCTAGAAAAAATATGCAAATCAGAAATGATTGGCTTCATGCTGTTCTTTCAGTGCACACAAAAGCCGTGCGTCAGAGCCCTTCCAGTAATATTATACCTCTCTTATTTTACCTCAATATACTTCGCTGTATTATCGTCTGGAGGCTTTAACCCATCTCTGCAATGTGATCAAGATCATGGTCAGATACACACAATATGAATGGCCATTATGTTTAAAACTGAATGTTAGTTCTAGTACTTTTCTATGACTATTCAAAATGTTTTGCTTTAGGAAATGAGCCTTTTTTATACACCGGTGAATCATACATTTATTTTTAATTTTTTTTTTATGTTGCAATCTGTACCACACTAAGGACAAATGTTATAACAGGCCTAGGCATCAAAACACAGATACCAAGTGTGATTGCCACAGAAAATATCACAGTAAATAATAATATTGAAAGTACTTTATGGGACTGACACAATAACCCTATAGCAGGAGAATCTAAATAAACCCTCCTAAATGTACAATATATTGTTAAAACTTGAGTTGTAACCAATACAAAGCTGAATGAATCAGTGTAGTGCTTAGTTACAATCTGTGATTTGTTGTAATAAAGTTATTTATCCAACACTTTGACAACAAAAATCTCGTCATACTACATGAAAAAGAAAATTCCCACAAGTGCAAGGAATATGTATACAGGATCAATATTGAGCCCCAAAAAGTATTAAGTCTCTAATGTACTGAACTAAGTAATACAGTCAGTAAGTCTGTCACAAGTAATCATTGTGACAGACTTACTGACACCTTTCAAACACAAGATTTCTGTTTGCATTAGAACAGTTTTGGAAATGTCGATTTTCTGGCCAACTCAATTTGAACACAAAATCATAACTGGCTGCCTATCACTCGGATGCAGCAAAATCACATTCATTTTAAATCACCTCATCTTATGTCTGTTCAGGGTATAGAGAACCAAGGACCCACGTTTTGCACTGTGCTTTAGTGAACTAATTTGCAAATATTCATTTTTACTAGGCTAAAAATATTCAGTGAATGAAGGCCTCACTTCAGAATAACAAAGAGACCGATGACTCATGCTTAGGTGTTGGCAAAAAGGGGGACAGTGCTTTAATACATGATAAGCCTACAAATAGAACTGTTTACCCAGTAGACAAAAGTTGCACAGCAATCTAATGTGGCCTTCGAAAATGAAAAGTGACAATATAAATATTAATATATTCCCTAAGACCCGACAAAAGAGAAGTACTTTGTGCTGAGGCAATGTGGCGTGGCCATTAAAGCCTACTCACAGCATTATAATAACAGTGCAAAAAGGTTAAAAGCAATTTCCCACTAAGCACTCTTAACCACTTAAAAAACAGCAACAGCTTTCATTACATCACTGGAGGCTTTCTCAAGAGAATCTGTACTTTGTCATTTCTTTAAGTCTTTGCAGAAAGTGTGGTACAGCTCCTGCCCAGGAATATTCATTAGTGAATCAATACACCACTCATTTAATTCAAATATAAACAGAAAAGATTATATGAATATAAACAGAAAAAATTATTCATCTAGTTTCTGGTGTTCTTACACTTTTGGACTTAACACATCCTTGACAGACAATCTCAACATTTAGTCTACATTCAATGTTTGTAGTCTCACCTGAAGGGGAATGAAATAAAATAATTATGTAAGTGAATTCTCAGATCGCATATAGCATTTCTTATGTGTCACATGTGCAAGAACTTGATTCACAAATGTTCTGGATCTTTCAAGTAAAAGACCACTAGAGGGCGGTCTGCGCACATAAACAAACCTGTTTGAGCAGACAGTACATTTACAAAAGTTTTGAGTGTAAGGGTAGTTGGATTTTTCATTCAGTAATCTGTATTTGTAAAGAATCCTTTAGCCTATATATGTATGTATATATATATATATATATATATATATATATATATATATATATATATATATATATATATATATATATATGTGTGTGTGTGTGTGTATATGTATGTGTGTATGTGTGTGTATATGTATGTGTGTGTGTGTGTGTGTGTGTGTGTGTATATGTATGTGTGTGTGTGTGTGTGTGTGTGTATATGTATGTGTGTGTGTGTGTGTGTGTGTATATGTATGTGTGTGTGTGTGTGTGTGTATATGTATGTGTGTGTGTGTGTGTGTGTGTGTATATGTATGTGTGTGTGTGTGTGTGTGTATATGTATGTATAAAAATTTGTCCTTGCATAGGGCAACCCAAGGCCTTTCCATGCATAAAAGCATTTGGCTGTTTTGCTTTGGTGCACCCAGGAGCAGTTTGTTCTAATGGTTTCTCTTGAATAGATGGCTGGCGTGAAGCCTTGCTCTGCTACGCGGGAAGTCTAACATTTTTTCCCCAGGTGTGGTATCACTCATATGCCATTAAGTTCATTAATGATGCATTGTGGACATTAGAAAGGGACATTTCTCTGGGACTGTTGGCTGAGCTAAGAAAACGGTTTCAGTGTATTAGGACACATAGATGTTTTTGTTTGTTTTTTCTTTACAATTTACTTATTTTTAAAATTTGTATTTGTGATTATTCTAATTCATATACACTTAATGTGGATGTTTAGTTTTAGATAGAAAATATGCATTTAAAATAACACTGATGCAGACAAGTTTTATTTAGCAAAGCACTTACTAGACAAAAACACAATTTTGATTTATTTTGTTTGTGGAAGTGTTTTGTTATTTTTGAAATGTATTAACCCCTAAACTAGCAGAGCAAGTTTAGGTTTGGACCCTTCATAGGTTTTGTTCAACAATTAATCATACTGCTAATGCCTTGGCAGAGGTCATAGACTTTGAGTAATGAGTTTTATGACTTTTATTTTTGTTGTCTTTAGCATGTGGCTAAATTGATGCAATCAAATCACTGGTATCACAGAGAATGGAAATACAATTGAAATACTTGAAGCCCTTCCAGATATTGAAACACCTTTCATGATGACTAAGTGAGGAGCAGGTCAAAGATCGAGACCGCAGCCTTTCATGGGCCGCTCTACTTTATGGCCCTGTCTGCACAGCTTCTGGAGCATACATACTATTTTATTTATTCCCTTTAGTCATCTGCATTATTTGTCTTCTTAAGAGAAGAAAGTATCATTTGTGAGTATAATCTTGTCTTAGTTGCATCAGTTGATGGTTCCCTGAAGACACCAATCCAGCCGTCCTCAAAAGGCCTTATCTGAGCCAAACCCTTTATGGACCATCACCTCATAATCCTCCGCCTTTACTGCCATGCCCGAGCGCGGCTGTCAAGGATAAGGTAATCAGCTTATCATAAAGAATTTATTTATAAAACTTCAATGTAATGAGGTCAGTTTGGTTATTTCAACTTAAATTATCTTATTGTTTGAAATCCCAATTTATGATTTCATTATTTTATTTTAAGCATAACTCAAAATCTGCAAGACATTTTTTTGTCATTTTGATACAAGTCTTACACTCATCACTATCTGAATAAGAAGCTGTGAGGAACAGGAAGAGTGTTTCGGTCCTTTCTTGCCTTATCTGAGATCATATCCCGGGACTAAAGGCATGTGATGTTGGGCAATAAGGCCATAAAACAGGTCAACTCTTTATGAGAAGGACTTCGGTGACTGGCGGCAGGGGAGCTATGGCACTGGCTCAGTGCGCAACACAAATATCCACTGTACGCTAAAAATGAGTCATGTGTGTAACTGTGCTAATACTTTCACATAAGGAAATGAGAAAATGAAAAATTAAAAGAAAGCCATGGAAAATAATCTAGAACATTTATTTATGAAGTATAGATTTGAACACAAGGGGGCAGTGGAAGCTCTAAAAATGACCTTTCCTGACCCTTACCTGTTTCTACTACATCACCACTATTCGCTTAATAATTCCTTTACCTAGTTTTAATGCTGTTGAGGTTTCACTTTAAATTAAAAAGTGAGGTCGTTCAACTGCCTAGTTAGATTTTCAAAGTTTTAAATGTGAGATATGGCATATTTATTGTTTTTTTGATGGGACATTATTTTCAGAAAAGTATGTGGTCTGTTCTGTTTTTTGTACAGTTATTTTCGGCTAAAGTGGCATCTTGACAGAACGATTATCATGAGGACTTTGGGTGCAGTGTGAAAGCATCTGTACATTGTTAGATCATGGAGCCAAACAAAAATAAATATGTCATAATTTTGCTATCTTACATACTCTCATAATGCAACAAATTAGGGTAACCATTTAATGTTGTAAAAACTGGAATGAAATCAGTACCATTCCCAAGTGTTAGCTATAGCAAATGTTAACCAACACTGTGACAGGAAGCAACTGGAGTAAACTTAAGGTGATCAAAACCATGGTAATCTGTCCACACCCCAAACATAAGTGGACTGTAATAGAGCCACAAACTATTTTACCATCTTTGCAGATTTGTTTGGATTCCTCTTTTACAGCTCAATGTGATAGTATAGTTTTATGGCAGGATAACGCACACAGGTGAATGAGTCGTTTGGGAAGGTAATGCTCAGGTAAGGTGCGTGGTTTGTGCGCTCACCGAGGTTGTGGAGGGGTCGTGAAGGTCACTGGTTGGAGCAGTCACACAGGTATGGTACACTGATACTGGTGATCACCCCCGCGTCCCCCGTGTACAAACGCACTCTGCATGACTGAGCCCAGCCAAGAACTAATGGCCCACAATTGAGGTCCCGTTGTCCTCCACAAAGCAGTCAGTGTGGCGTGACCCTCTGAAGCGATGCCTGCACACAAACACATGCCCGTTAAGTGTTTTAACATTGATTTAGCTGCATAGTGGCAATAGGCTCTGTGCACAGCAGCACACTCGCCAGCTCACTGTGTCTCAAAGCTCAAGTCACTTTTATTCAAATCAGAAAACATAAAATAAACAACCTATTAAAGTTCAAATTAATTAAAATAAAGACTATCCAATTAATCTTATATGCAGCATACTTTGTTTGTGGTGGTGTTTTAATATTTATTATGCCTCAAAATTAGCATTAGCAAACATCTCTATTTGTGTCATTCACTGAAGTATTCATTTTATTTGTGCTTTTTAACATGTTGTCAGTGACATCCACCAACAGCTCCCTGTCCACTGCCTGATCTTTAAATATTTTTAAATTTAAAACGTGAATCTGCAAAAGCCTCATGGAGATAAAATTGGACAGGAAGTAGTGACACTAACAGTGAGGCTGCCAGGTGCTGTTCATGGATCTATTAAAATAACTATCAGTGGGTCTCAGAAGGATGAAAAGTTAGGATTAATGCCATAGTAATTAGCAATTCATAACAAAATAATTATATCTTTTGAACCGTCAATATCCTCAAAAAGGCATCGTACGACAGAAAGCTGAGCTCCGTGAATAGGTTGTTTTCATGCGACATCACAACATTGTAGCGTCCTTACACCTGGAGGACACGTCTATTCTATGGTGCTGTTTGTCAGATTTGTTGATTTATGGATAATATCTCTGTAATTACTGGACCTATCCATATGACAGCATAAATACACTTTTTTTCTCACAATAGCTTCAGAAAGTGGTACCATTCGTCAATCCTAAAGACATAATTTTTGTCATTTGAAACAATGGGATTAATATGCCAAGTTTGAGGACCTGATCTGGAACAAATAATTATAAGGTTCGGCATCTGTAGATCAGTTTGGATATTTCTTTCAACAACAATAATCAAGTTATATAGGCCCTTCATCTGAAATTGTAATATAATCAAAGTCTAGAACGTGAACGCAACCTCTAGAATTTATGTTGTGTACAAATTGATAAAGTTCCCGTTTCAATAAGTTTTTCAGACAGTGATGGTGGGAAAGCAGCGAGGAAGCGGACCTGGTGTCAAAGGTCAAACTGATGTTTCAGTAAGGGACATTTTTTCCATGAGGATGCCTCCTGTGGTCGGGGTTAATGTGGTCTTAGAGGAACCGAGATGTGCGCATGAATTAATTTTAAGGATGAGCAGAGAAGCGTGGAGGTGCAGGGCCAGAGTCCACTGGTGCACAGGTGGGGGCCTCTCTGTGCAGGTCCGTTGACAGTGACTTTTGACAGTCTGCCTCAGAGTTCAATTATTCACAGATTAAATGTAATAAGGTTTACTCTCCTGCCAAAGCGTGAGAGATGCGTGAAACGTGTTGATAATGGATAAACTAGAAGGTTATATCTTCTGCATATTACTGGTTTTCAGAATATTATAAAATACTCCAAGAAGTAAAGTTGCACAATAGAATAAAGTAAAAGCATCACTACTTCTAAGTCTATTAGCCCCTACAGCCACATCAGCTAATTTACATAAGAACCCGCTAAAGCAGTACAATTACTACTATAGCCACAGCCAATACAATTTTTTTCTATCCCCACTCACATTTAAAAAAAAAAAAAAAAGTTTTTCCACCAAAATGTTACATATTTGTGTTGTAAGTATTGAATTTAAATCCTTCTTTCAGGAACATCATTAAGATACTGGACTATTATTCAGTGCCATTCAACAGAGGACTGTTTGTAGAGCTCTTGATTAAAAAGTAGATCAGTGACGATTTAAAACATTTGGATTTTGATGAGAATAACATTTGATTTATTGCACAGCCCTACCTAAAACCTTAGAAATGTAACACACCAAGTTGCAAAAATACAAACTGATGAATGTCTTTACATAATGGCCAGATACTGTAAGACCTTTATCCATTGTGACCATAGTGGTGATGGGTCAAACAAAGGCACAATGATGGAAACTTTGAGCGATCACACAGGAACAAGACAAATGCCATGGTTGACTGAGTGTGTGAAGTCCTTTTATAATAGATAACCAAGCTTTTACATTAGGGGGAAACTGGCCAGAATTCTATTATTCAAAATAAGCAAAATATATTCAAAAGAGTGCATATCTAAGATAAATATGGAAGACACACCAAGTTGCAATGACAAAAACAAGCATTATTTTATTCTCTTATCATTTTATATTGCTCTCGTTGCAATCAAATGTTAGCATAAGCACCGTTCAATGCTTGACTTGACAATGCTCCTTTTTAGCTCCTTCTAAGTAAAGCCACACCAACATCGATCGGTATATGAGCTAAAAGGAAATGTGCTGAATCCTTTCACAGTGGGTTATACATTAACTGTTGGGGGAAAAAACGAAATAAAAAGAGTTTATGTACCTGGATGCAAGTAGGAGATAACCTGCTACTGCATCTGTCAGAGCAGGCAAATAAAATGCTGACAGAAAAAAAAATTATCTTGACACTAAAGGTCATTGTTGCTACTGTTACATTTTTGTGTTAGTGGTAACTTTATCACCAACAGAAAGATGTAATGGCAACTTGATGCTCAGAATTCACCTTGTGTGTCATCTTTATAAGGAAATTTCTTTTTAAATGACTGTGGAATTTGGACCTTGGCTCTGCAGTCTCCCTGCTGCCAGTAAAGTTCCATAGCAACAAAAGGTTTCAAAAAGTAGGCCCTTTTCCAAATTCTTATCAAAGCTGAGCCTATTTCAGAAATAAACCAAGGCTCTTAGATGAGAGGTGAAACATCCTCAACCTAACATCTATTTTTTTCCCCTACTTAAACAAGAGACTTTCATCAATGTATTCAAGTGGAAGGAAGGATTTAAAAATGTCAAGGAATTTGTGAAAAAAAAAATAAAAATAATAATAAAGATCTTGATGATACTACAACCTTCAGCAACACTTTAATCAGGCTGCACTTATTGACATTTAACAAGCTGCTAATTTGCAACTACATGTACATGGTTAACCAGATGTTAATTAGTATTTATTCTGCTGCTAATGAGACATTTACTAACGCTTCCTTTGACAAACTTATTACTGCTTATCAGTATGACGTTAAGACATTTTTGTAATAAGCACTGTTAATAAGTAAAAATGACATTTGTTGTGGTAACTAGCCAAACTAACAATTCAGCTAGTTAGATGTGTGCCCTTAGATAAAGTGTTATCCAACTTTCTATGACCATCACCAATTACACTAGTACTAACCAACTACTGATACCAAGACTACTACTAATACTACAGCCACTGCAAAACGTTAATCCAATTCAAGCATATAAGTAAGTATGCATGTACTTATTTAAATTATTTAATGTTTTTTATTTCTTTAAATGTCCATAATTATCAGTTAACTGTATCAGAAAGTTTACTTTCTTTCTCCGTCCATGTTTTTTGGACTGTTACATATGCAGCTGTTATGAGTGTGGTGACAGTTGTGTTTGCTCTCGGTCAGTGTTCAGTGTTGCACCTCTCATGGCCTGGGCTAATGGCCTGGGTGCATGCCTGTGCATTAAGCAGGCTGCTGTGAACCAACCTTTAATTGCGGAGGAAGCCAGGCAGGTAATTACTTCTGAATCTCTAAAAGTGCAGACTGGAGAAAAGAAAAACACAGAGCAGTGAGGCATCTATATAAACATACATGTCACTTTTGTCACTATAACTACTGAATTTACTGCAAATAATCAGAACAAGAATACATTATACATTATGTAATATTTCACCTCTCACAAAATAATATACATATCTAAAAGCTGTAAAAGGCTAATTAAAGGTGCACTATGTGAGATGATGTTATGCTTTGACTGTTGCGCAACAGATGATACCACCACCAGGCCAAATTACAAGTCTGATCTGTGGACTGGTGGCCCAACTCACATGTTTTTCAAGGTATTTTTCAGCAATTAAAACACATATAATTGAAAATATATAAAATGTTTAAGTTTATTGCCATTCTGTAGAACATTCCAATCTGTAATGTTCATCTGCCAAAGGACATTCTAGTCTTATTTCCGTAAATAGTATGTTATAAAGGAAGAGCGTTATCTCGCCATGGTTCGTCACTAGCTCGTCCCATAGGAGTGTCCCTGTGGTGAACTGTACAGACACACAGGTGGTGTCTTTTGCCCAGCAGATTTATGAGGCTGCATCAGACACACCCTACACAGACCTGGCACAGTTTGTCTGAGGAAAACGGGGTCATATGATATGGATGATATGGATGATATGCTGGACAGAATTATCTAGTTAGACAAAGGTTAGAGAATTAGGGCATTACCACTGGCTATAGTGAATACGATTTGAGTGTTAAAACAGAGATTACAATTGATTTGGGAATTTGAAATTGTTAGCAATAACTCTAGATGAAAAAAAATCTTTGTGTCATATACATTTGGTTTGAAATCCCAACAACTTAATCTTGGTGTTCTGAACTGTCTGGAACTTTGGGTTTAATCAGTATTTCGCTACAGATTATCTACAGCTTGTATTTTAGCTATTTTTACTAGAAAACTGTTTATAATAAATAAACATCTCTCAATTCATTCTTCAGCTCCCACTGAAATGCACTGTAAAATAAACAGGAAGTAAAAAAAAAACTTCCTCCCACTTTTCTCTGCTTTTTGTCCTACCGTTCACTTGTTGCTGTTCTCAATTGAACAAAACCAGGCTTATGTGGCCATTACCATAACTGCACAGCTATGCAAACCAAAGCTCTGGCATGGATCAATTGTGAATGTCAGGGCTATGCAAATGTAACTCTGAGTAATAAATAGCTAGAGAATAAATGTCACTTCATATGGATAAATATCCCTCTAAAATGAAATAATCTTAATAGATGAGATTGTAGTAATGTGTCAAATGACATTTAATTTTATTATTTGGCACCACAATGAGGACCTTTATATTTTTAAGAGCTCACATTGTGCAAAATCCAATAGAAGCTTACTCATAATTGTATATTGAGTGGTCCAGGCATGTATGTGTAGCCCTATAATGTCCTTCATTAATGCATGTTCAAAATATTCAGTCCCCTAACCCCGTTCCCACATACAACACTAACACTCAATCGTGTTAATTTATTATGTATTCATGAGTTGTTTTCACTACCAATACCAACTTCATTCATATATATATAATAAAAATGAAATACCAGAAAAAGCTCAATCTGTATTCTTTAAAAAGCACATGTTTTGTTTTGAGTGTGATGTCATAGAGACAGCAGGTATATCTCACCTTGTGCTTCAGACAAAGTGGCTGTGCTCAGATCCTTGAGTCAATATTGACCAGCAACTCGCAGGAGAGCAGCCACAGCAGCAGCTGGCCTGGACCACCCCTGCACACAGAAACATCAAATCATATCTTTTGACAACTGTAGTTTCTATCAAATCACTCTTATTTACCTTTTTTGGATCTAGTCTTGTTGGTTCAACACACATTCCAGTTCTATATTACATTTAACAGTTTGCATTATGCCTTTTAACTACTTTCTATGCAGGTCCTGTTCACATGTTCATTTTATTTTAATCATTCAGGTATTCATGAGAAAACTACACTCACAAAGAAATCCTCCAATATATTTATTAATAAGAATGGAGAGTATACTAGCCAGAAATCCATAAAACATTTTAGATAAGATATAGTTGCTGTGTATATCCACTTACTCTACCAACTGAGCAATAGCATGGTCAAACACTTATTTTAAATTCTTTTAAAAATGCATGAAGTGAAGTTAAAGCTTTTGTTTTGTCTGACGTAATTTTTGGCTTTAAAGATCTGGGAGTATGAACGTGTGTCTTGACTCCTGACTGTTGAGTAGAGGGGGGATATTCAAAGGGTCACATTGCCCTCACAGTCAAACCCTAATATTACTATTTGTATTTACTTTTAGTGTCTGGGTTATATCTGCTAAAATACACCTTACATTCTGGAAAATGCCAAGTGTGTTATTGATTTAAGAATGAAAAGATATCCAAGAAAAGACTTTAATTCATTCTCAAACAAGACTTAAGACAGAGGTTGTGATTAACAGCTCCAACCTCAAAGCCACTCTGATCTGACATGATTTAACAAAAGAAAAGAGGAGGAAAAGCAATGTCGCTGGCTACACACACACACCTTATGCAGTCAAAAGAGCAAACAAGAAACTTGAAGCTTTTCAGGCCCAGATTCAAGCGCACAGACACACACACACCCTGGTGCATGCTGCTTATTGACAGAGCTAACACTGTCCCAGGACCAGGCCAAAAGGGGACTCAGCCACCTCCTCACCACGGCGACAGGATCATCCACCGGTCATGTTTGTGAATTGGGAGGAGTGGATGGATACCAGCACTCTCCATCACTTTCCTCTTCCTTATATTCAACAGGTATCACTCAAGAACAAATAGGGAAATGGTCTTGAGTGCTAAATCTGTGATTCATGGGCTCTCTGATCAAATCTTATTGTCCTGATAAAAATCAAAGTTTGTCAATCAGACTGTGATACAATCAGTCTGGTAAATAACCTAAACCTGCCCTGCACTAATCTATTAAACAACACAGGGGAGCAGTTATCATATTAACAGATTTAACATGATTAATGAGTTTGGGTGTTTCACTAAAAGGAATAAAGATACCCCCCACAGAAATATCTGTTCTTGGTCATTTTTGCCATATTGTTAATGTATCCCTAAATTCAGTACATAAATACAACACAAATCATGTGGGGAAATATGTCAGAAACAAATTCTTCTTCCTCTAAACTATAACATTGACAGGCACGTTTTAGCACATTTCTGATGTGGGGGTGCCACATTGTCTGAATACCAGGTGGTTAGAGGGGTGCAGTTGGCCCCCTCACTTCTATAAGTTTAAGAGCGGTTCTAGCAGTAGTGGTTGAATAATGCAACGTAAAGAATCTGATATTCAAGTGTGGAGCACAATATAAATCACATGTATTATTATTATTATTGTTGTTAGTATTAGTATTAGTATCAGTATTAGTATTAGTATTAGTATTACAAATTTGAAGACAGAAAAATGCAATATGCTGCACAAACACTATCTGTTAAACTGGGAAAACCTCATCAAGTATTCACATTTTTGTTTGACCTACAAAATTGTCCACGGCCAGTCATCTCCTCCACTCTCTCAGTTCATCTGCACCAGGTCCACCTCACTCCGCCTCACTCGGGGTGCAGCCCGCGGGGACTGCATAGTTCCCCTGAGGAAAAGCACGTTTAGCCAAAGTGCCTTTTCCATTAGAGCCTCTCAGGAGTGGAACTCAGGACCTAGTAACATTAGAGGCATTCCCACATACGATCTGTTCAGAAAACATGTAAAGAACTGGCTAATAATAACCAATAATAACCCATCAAACCTGTGACCACTAGTTTGTGCTGCTGTGTGCTCTACTGCAATGTGTGTGTCATGCACAGTGTATGTTCTTCTAAGTGTGTGTGTCATGTACAGTGTGTGTAATGGCTTTTATTGTCTGAGTGTATTCACTAGTTTACCTGAACTGTTGATTATATTTTTGCACTGTTGCTACTATTGCATAACTTTTATTGTTACATTCTAGGGTGACTGCTTCACCATCTGTCCAGGGACAACAGATGAAAAATTGCCTTTCTGGCTAAATCCGATACATTTACAGAAATGTTGATTGATGTACACTGAGCCTGTCAAATAAACCAAATAAATAAATAAACAAATAAACAAAATATATACAAAGAACAAGGTTTAAGGTCCAACAGAGGTTGACCATAATCATTTCCTTAACTGTGGAGGTGGTCAGAGGGTTCACAGCAGCACAGGGGTAAGGTCCAGCTCACTCTGTGAAACGGCCTGGACCTGATGAGCCTCGAGGTTCACGTACCTCCTCAACCCTGCCCTCTTTATTCAGCCTCTTTCCAACTGTTCCGCTCTGTCCACCATCAGAGCTGTGAGGTGAGGAGGACAGGTCACCAGAGGCCAGAGAAGAAGCTCGTTTGACCCAAGCACACTCAGAGCCTGGAAACTTACACAGTGTCCCCAATGCAGCCTCATCTGAAATAAAAACAAAATACTGTAACCATGATGTGAGCGAGGGAACAACATGAACACTTTAATAAACTATGCTCTTATTTGGTATAAATATGAGAAAAAACAAGTATCATTTAAACTATATATACATAAAAAACTGTGCACATTGGTATAAAGACATCTTATGTTTACTGTATGAATGAATAAATACAAATAAAATGGAATAAAAATCTATATTCTACACATACACACATAAGTGGTACTGGCAAACACTTAACAAATACTGTATCTGGTTTTAAGAAACTGAAATATGTATTAGTCTTATGCAGGTCTTAAATTTCATGTTGTTATTTCAGATATAATTGGGATATGTGTTAGCAAACAGAGGGTGTACTGGACAGTTCCTGACTTTTCTTGCCCAATCCAGGTGGCAGGGGTCGGTGTGAAAAGTAATGGGCAGGACATGTTCCGCACCATGCTTCACTACACAGCCTGCTTTCACAACGGACGTGACCATCTCTGTTTTTGCTGTTATTATTTGTTGTTAATCTTTGACAGATATTAAAATGGAAAATGTGAAAGTGTCAGGATATGTGTGCCTCTGTTCATGCTGTCTTTGGCTGTGCTTCATATGAAACAATTGACATATGTGGCATTATTTTGTTGCATTTTTGCTGTTTTTGCTGTTAAGACTACTTACATTGCATATTTGATTTAACTTTTTCTAGCATTTGTTGATAGCAAATGGGGGTTATTGTATTTTGACTTAAATTGTATAAAGGCCTATAGCTTCGTAATTGAGAAGAACCTTATTTCCTCTTTGGATCGTGAGTGCCAATAATAAAACATCTAAATAAATAAATAATCATCATTTCAGATTAATTAGCACATCTAAATATACTGTCTTTGTGAATTTACCATAATGAGCTGTAAAGTTGCTATTATGTTAAACTAACTAAGACACTTGCCTAATTAAGATAGTAATGCCACAAATCTGGTAGTGAAGACTGTAATATTTCTGTATTGTGTTATTATTTTAATTCCGCACAGCATCATGCTTTTACCACCAAGGCCGAAGAACAGGCGGGGAAGGTATCTCAGGAAAACTAGAACAGTAAAGCCAAAGATAAAGGAGAGGTGTAATCTGTCTAATGAGTTTTAATGCCTTTAAACTTTGTACAAAAAAATATATTGTAAGGCGTTTGATGGTGCGGCTGCAAAAGACAAAAAAAATCTAACTAAACAAAACTTAAAGCAATAAAATCATTACATTATCACTAACCATTAAGGCAGGTTTGCTTTAGCCTTACTGTGTTTATGGTACACCTTTCTTCTGTGCTGTAACTGGACCATTTTATATTGTTATTAGACTTGTGATTATTTAGTGCGTCAGACTAAATGTGACCTCATACTAGACAATGCCAAAGCCATGTAACTATATGACTCTGGTTAATGTTAGGGATTAGGGAGCATTTCAGCTTATTACTAATGATCAACCACATTGATACTACACTGAAAGATTACGGTTCTGACCAATAATTGGCTAAGATTCTTGCTGTAAATCTCTATACATATTTACAGAGGTTATTGCTCTCTATTTTCACTTTTTCTTTGGTGTTTACAATCACACGTGTACATGGACAGGGATTTACAATTTTCCCTTTTTGTGATCCAAGCTTAAATCATGTAAAATACTTTATACTGCATTTGCTCAATGACAATGTTACATAAATCTAATATTGACACAGGACAATTTTCAGCTTTTTCTAGATACATAGTGTGCAAATAATGTATTATATTATTAATTAATTAGACTAAACTAAAAATATGTATGACTTTTTGTTTTCACAGATCTAGGCCTATGTAGTCTAACGGGGTTAGGCTAAATCAAACTGAAACATGTCTTATTTAAACCAAGACTCATTTTCGTATAGCTTTCAGTACAAGCTAATAACTGGAATATAAACAAGTATGTGGGAAAATATGACCTGTCCTAATACCCTGCGTAAAATGAAATCTAAAATAATCTTAGCTAAAGTCCCCTGAAGTTCTCCTAAGACCTGCTGATCAAATGCCCACATTGTGAATGTGGATCTGCCTTTCTTAAAAGACTTTATGGCATTTTCAACAGGGTACAAAGTTCATGAAAGTTTTGCTGATAAGAAGAGCCAATAAAACCGCCAGAGGAGCAGTGTAAACACGTCTGCCTCGGCCCAGAGCCGCTCATTGTACGCATTTACATAAGGCCCATCAGCCGGCCCACTCATTACCATGTTTTATATCCCCTGCGCCCTGAAAGCATCATGGCAAAGTAGCTCCATCCTCCCCTCAAAAGGGAAGTCGGACTTGTCAGAGCAGGTGCCAGCAGCGGAAGACCACAGTTCTGGCCTCAAGGAGAAACTTCTTTGATTCCTATGACTTTTCTTTAACCTTTTCAGCCTGGTGCCTTTCCTCCACTTACTCACAGCTCACCTATGAGAAGTTTTTGATGTTGTCTAAGATGGTATCCAAGCTGACATCCCTGCAGCAGGAGCTCCTCAGCGCGCTGTTGGACTCTGGAGTTTCTAAAGACGTGCTGATCCAGGCTCTGGACGACATGGACCCGAGTCCCGCGAGCTTCGGGGTCAAACTGGAGAGTATGCCCCTGTCCCCCCAGAGCAGCAAAATGAACGGCAGCGACACGGACTCCAAACCCGTCTTTCACCAGCTCACAAACGGCCACAGCAAAGGCAAACTGTCCGGGGACGAGGGCTCTGAGGACGGAGACGACTACGACACGCCGCCCATCCTCAAAGAACTACAGTCCCTGAACACCGAGGAGGCCATGGAGCAGCGCGCAGAGGTGGAGCGCATGCTGGCGTGAGTAACTCTGTATTTACTCTTTATTATTATTACTACTCTGTTATTATTATCATTATCATTATTATTATTATTATTATTATTATTATTTATTATTATTATTATTATTATTATTATTATTATTATTATTATTATTATTATTATTATTATTTTCAGGAAAGTCTCTGAGTAAAATCTATTTCTGTTGTAGTTACATCAAAGGACAAAATCACACGTCGCGTCTTTCCTTGAAACTAAACTTAAAATATCGTTTTCAAATCCAGCCTCACATTTCCTTTACAAATTTAAAATAACCCGCCGCGCTTCGTCCTTTACTTTCCAGTTACTAATTATCTACATTGATTTATTTTTATTTATTTATTTATTTATTTTTTTGTAAAGTTCTAGCTAAATTAAATAAAAAATTCAGAACAAGAAAAAAATAAAAATATACAATTTATTATAAAAAATGTCTATATAATAACAATAATAATAATAATAACAATAACCATAACAATAATAATATCATTGTTGGCTGACATAAATATTTCAAAACTCACCCACGTGTAGTAATGTTATTATTAATTTTATTCTATAAATCATCAACTGAAAGATACACAGTGGCGTGTGATTAGAATGAATGGAGATCTGGTTATTCATTGTCAAAAGTTATAAACTAACATCTCCCACTTAACCCACAGACTTAGTTGTAGGCCTCCACATTGTCCAAAACAAACAGACGTGTAGATTTGCTCTAATTACTGATGCCAGTGTCTAAAGCCCAAATCTCGGCCTGTTTACGGTGAGTCTATACTTATTACACAAAATAGGCCTATTACTTCTACTATAAGCCCTATTGCATTCAAGACCTACTTTTCAAAAGTTGACAAATAATGAATAATTTCGTTACAGTCTTATACTGCTTGTTAAACCTACATTTTTTAATATAAATATATATATATTTTAAGCACTGTTTTTAAATTATGCATAACAAGTTAATACAGTATAAGAGAAAAGAGAGTAGCTTTTCATTTAATGGTCAATTTTCAAGATAGGTTTTAGTTCTGTTTTAAATTTTTCTTTGTTATTTAGTTTAAAGTGCAATTCAAACACTTTATAGGCTATGCTTTACAGAAATGAGGTGTGTTTTTACTTGACTAACCTTTGGAACTGCTTGCCCTGGTGAAGATTTAGCGGTGGCTTTAAAGTACTGAAACATTTTTTTCAAGGCCTTATATTTCAAAAATATACAGTAGACTATATTGTATAAAAATAATATAAGTCTATTATTACATTCAGTCCAACTTGATGAAAGCAATACTTGCATTTGAATTTTTTTTTTTGCTAAAACTTGGCTGATGTTTTTTTCTGTTTTTCTATCCCATAGTGAGGACCCATGGCGTGCTGCCCGCATGATCAAAGGTTACATGCAGCAACACAACATTCCCCAAAGAGAGGTGGTGGACATTACGGGTCTGAACCAGTCTCACCTCTCACAGCACCTCAACAAAGGCACGCCCATGAAAACCCAGAAGCGTGCAGCCCTCTACACCTGGTATGTCAGGAAACAGCGGGAAATTCTCCGACGTAAGTTAATATTTGAGTTTCTCACAGCTCAGCCATGGACTCTAATCTATTGACAGAAGCACAACACATGATTTAGCATTTAAATCTATGGGGAAGTTAGACGGGTGGTTGGTTCCTGAGCATGCAACAGCAGCAAATTTATGGTCTCTGATTGAAAGCTCATTACAATAAAATTGGATAATTCAATAAAATATTTGATAAATGTAAGCAGGTTAAAAAAAAACAAAAACTCTCTGACCAAATTGTTTTTAAATGTGTTCATATTTAGAATTCAACCAGGCCCCAGGTGCTGGTGGGAACATCTCAGACAAAGGCAACCAGGATCCAATATATTTTTACCCAGAATACAACCCTGGTCAGATGGGTCAGTCTGGTGATGATGTAAGTGAACCATCCTCCAAAAAAATGAGACGCAATCGTTTCAAATGGGGTCCTGCATCTCAGCAAATCCTGTACCAGGCCTACGAGAGGCAGAAGAACCCCAGCAAAGAGGAAAGAGAAGCTTTGGTAGAAGAATGCAACAGGTACTATATTTACACTACTTCACTGAAAAGCAGGAACCTTTAGTATTGATTGTATAACATAATTTTCTTTTTGCAGAGCTGAGTGTCTTCAGAGAGGGGTATCACCTTCCAAAGCTCAAGGCCTGGGATCTAACCTAGTCACTGAAGTCCGAGTTTACAACTGGTTCGCAAATCGACGTAAAGAAGAAGCTTTCAGACAGAAACTGGCCATGGACGCCTACAGCACGCCAACTCACAGCATCAACCCACTGCTGTCCCACGGATCACCTCATCACCAGACCAGCGCATCCCCTCCCAGTAAGATGACAGGTAGTTTTCAGAGTTTTAGGATGTATAGGATATTTAGGATTAGAATTATAATTTAGTTATTTCATATAGAGGTCAAAGAAGTTGTTTATATTTTATTGTATGAAAAAGGAAGAGACCTCCTGTTGATGAGATCAGAGAGGCAGAGAAAGAGAGGACAAGTGATCAATGAGCATGACTGAGTGAGCTGAGCAAATGCCATTGTTATTCTGATCTTTGAAAACGCACTGAAAACAATCCGCATTGTACCTGCAATCTCCACTCCAAAGTCAGCATGAAGGGCCATGGCACAAAGAGCAGCCCTCGTATGTCAGGCTGAGGTCACAGGAGGGTCAAAGAACCATATCCACCCGGTTTCTCTTTACACCATCATCTCTACATTTTCTTCATGAACCCAAAGCTAATGGCACTGTTCAGACAATTGCGCACAAACCTAATGTTTGTGTTTGCCTTAATTAGTATTGACTGAGGCTAACAGGGTGTATGGCATAACAAGAGATGTGATAGGATTTACAAAGCATTATTCTACGTCATCCTTCCCCCTCCATAAATCTGTGATTTGAGGGACTCAATCAGGGTCTATTGTTGTCTCCTCGTGTTCGAACAGGAGAAGGAAAACAAACAGTTTGCCTTGACCTGCTCTTTTACCTGTGGATTAATTGGTCTCACTTGTAGATTATCTGTTTGCTCGAGGGTTTTGTTGACCAGAACACCTGACCAGGCTTTGACCTCAGGTTTCAAAGTCAGAGGGGTCATCGTTGCACTGGTAGGGCAGGGGTGCTGGAAGAGCAGGAGGGAAGTCTCAGTGGTAGGAGGCACAACTTCCCAAAGTCTTGTGAGGCTGCTTACAAGGTTTCCTGCTGGCAGGCTGCCGACAGCATCAGCTGTTTTTCAGTGTCAGAGCCAGGCTGACAATAGCCCCCCAGCAGGGGGTTTCATTGCGTTGCTAGGGCACGGGCTGTATTATGCATGCTTAATGGACAATTAAAATCCTTTGCTACTACATCTCCAAGGCCTTTGATAAGGCACTTCTCTGACTTCTCCTCTCTATACTCTGCCTCAGCAGGATGTCCTATTGTCTGTGGTGTATTAGAAGACTGCAGTGACTCTAGCCTTGGTTCATTTATCTCTACTGGGCCATGAGGGGCTGTTTAAAAGCCCCCTCTCCTCCCTCACCTTTACAGGCCTAGTCTAGCACTGGGTCTGGTAGCAGACTTGGAGCAGCAGGAGCTGTCCGCTGGGGTATTGGCCGTACAGGACTGATGACCTCTCCTTTGGGCATACAGAAAACTACTATCCCCTTTCTTCAACAGTCACCACACCTTAGTGATATGACAGAGATCACTGATAGGCCAGAACACAGGAACTCCTCATACTTGGGGAGTTTTTTATTGATTTTGTTTCACCTCATTGGTTAGCTGGTCACAATTGGATGGACAGTCAAACAGTGTGTCTTGTGGCTTTGGTCATATTATTCTCTATACCTAAAAACTAGCCATGTCAACACGTCAAAAACACATTTTGTGTGATTAACTACAACAGCTGCTGAGTGTGTAATAATAAAAGTTATATATATGAATATAACTTTTATTATTACATACTCTGTTATATATATATATATATATATATATATATATATATATATATATATATATATATATATATATATATATATATATATATATATATATATATATATATATATATATATATACTATATATATATATATATATATATATTTCAATTTAAAGCATAAAGTAGAGTATAAATGGGGCGTGTGTGTGTGCTGTGTCAGCCACTCCTAAAGAACCTAAAGTTTGCGATTCAGAAGTTCCTGATCAGCTACAGTAGCAGGAGGGATGTTCTGTGGGTAGTGCTGCTTCCAGTCACCTCAGGCTAGTCCCACACAGAGACTTCCCCCACAGAAAGTATGCCTTAGGTCTGCACTTTCCACTGTCCCCACTCTCTCAGGGAACCACAAGGCAATTTCTACGTCCTGCAGAGACACAGGAGGTCTGTCATATGCAGCAACACTACAAAAGACCAGTGCCTGGGGTTGGAGATGTATGCTTTGATATTACATGGGACACACAGGGAGCTTGAGCCTTTTAAACCTGTAGAAGCTTTTTGCAGCCAATCCTCTGAATTTCTTGCCCTCCTCAAAGGACATTTCCTGCATAGCCCTCTTAATTTTAAAGTGATATAGTTTTATGAATTATAGGCTAAATTAATGCCTGTCTTCAGCATTTTCTTCCTTGAATAATACAGCAATTTGATTCTTAGTTTGAATAGCATTTCATTCCCCCTTGGACCCTTTAAAAGATCAGCTAGCTTCAAGATAACTGCCTTTTTATGGGTCTTTCTCTATTGTGTGGCAATGGGGGTCATGAGTCCAATTGAGTGCTTTATTGTTCTGTGGCAGTGTTTACAAGGCCTAGTCAAGTGTTGTGAGTTTTCTTGCTAGCTATGTTCTGGAGAATAGTATAGGTCTATAGGTAAATCAAAATAGTAAAGGTTTTGGTTACCTTTATGATTAAATATGTGTCAATGTTGAGTTTAAATGCAATAATAATTTTTCTCTACATTACTACAAATTTAGTGTTGAAATTTTGTAGGGATTGGTTAATTTTTTTGTTTGTTTTTTTCCCATCACAAAATCCGTCATACCACTTATAGTAGTGTATCTATTTTCTTTCTGGCCAGTGTTTTGTGTGGTTTGGGTGGTGCTGGCTGCAATTGGCACTTGGGTCAGGGACTAAGGGCCAGAGAAGATTTGAGATCTTTTGGGCAAACAGTGGGTCATACAGGGCGGGGCAGTGTCTGTGTGGGATAAGAATGTGTTTGACATTGCTTGTAATTGTGTAATGTTTACTCTGTTGATATCACAGAGGGCCTGCATCAGCAAACAGGTATTAGATTGTCAATTGTTCAAAGTGGGGCATTCCGTAGACCCCCAAGTGAAAGACAAATGCTAGAGTGGATTTACAAAGAGCTGTAATTGCTGTTAACATCATTTGTGATGGAAAGGCAAAGGTAATACTGACTTGTGTGGTGATCACAGACTTTGGGAGTTTAGCTGCTGGAGTGAATGAGTGTACTTAGTGAATGGCCTTGGCTGAGCTGCGTAGATAGCAGCAGTGGACAGGTCAGTGTGCTTGTTTGCTCTTTCCTCCCTCTTCTGTCTGAGGCAAAGAGCAGGTGAGCCAGCAATTCAGTTTTAAGAAATCATTTGGTTATTGTTGCACAGTGTAATGCCACAATAAACTCGAGGATTACAATCCCTCTCTCTTTCAGTGCGGTACAACCAGGGTGAGGTCACTTCCTCGTCCAGCATCAGTCACCACAGCAGCAACGCTATGTCGACCAGTCAGTCCGTGCTACAGCAGGTGTCTCCGGGAGGATTGGACCCCAGCCACAGTCTGCTGTCACCTGACGCCAAGATGGTGAGTGAACACACCTGGGCCTCATGGCCTTAGATTAGATAAGGGCAGGCCTACATTTAGAATGAGCGTACAAAGCAGGTTCCTGAACCTCCCATGGACCCACTGGCAAGAGCCAACAATCAGCACATTGTGCTGCTGTTTGGGAGGTGCAAATGAGGTGGCCATGGCTGGACTCGCTCACAACCTTCAACAGTGGCAACAGTCATGTTCATCACACATCCAATAAACCTGACAAAGAAACATTCTGTCCCTATTGATCAAATGTTCTGCAAAGTAAAGCCTCAGGTAGAGCTTGCTTTGCCAAAGATATGACTCCAGCTTCTAAATATGCCCACTGCTTTTTCAAATACAGAGAAAGCTCTGAATTCTCCCCTCTGCCCTAGTACAATATTTGATCAGTGACAAGGAAATATAGTTCAAGATCCACTGTATTTTGTACTGGTATTTATGTCTCTGTACTGATATTTCCAAAAAAAAACAAAACATAAACTAACTGGCCATTAAGGTTAGAGTTGTATTTACTTTTCATCTGGTCTCTTCTGTTGGTCAAAACATTTGCTACTTGTAGAATAAATGCAGTCTTGCAGAGGGAACAACTGTGGATATATCAGTAGAAAGGTTTTCACATCAACCACATAAGTAATTTTTTTCTTTATGTTTCAGATTTCTGGCTCGGGCGGCGGACTTCCTCCAGTGAGCACGTTGACCAACATTCATAGTTCCCATCACAGTCACCAACAGACGCAGAACCTTATCATGCCTCTATCAGGAGTCATGGCTATTGCACAGAGTGAGTCCACAGTACAGTACAAACATGTAATGCCTCAGTGCTCACCCTTTGGTTTGTGCCTAACTCTTTCTGGTGTCAATAGGTTTAAACACGTCCCAGTCCCAAACAGTGCCAGTGATCAATAGTGTGGCAGGGAGTTTAGCAGCACTTCAGCCCGTCCAGTTTTCTCAGCCGCTCCACAGCCCACATCAACAAAGTCTGATGCAGCAGTCTCCAAGTCATATGAGCCAACAGCCCTTTATGGCCACAGTCACACATTCACACAGTAAGTCATTTTTACCATGCAATCTTACCTTCATAAAATTTTATTCATTTGTTTTATTAGAAACACGTGCCATCATTGACATCAGGCAATAAATATTTAAATTCACTTTCATCCAGTCACTTCATAGCAACATCACCCATGTCACAGTTAAAAGTAAAGGGAAACATCTGCAATGCAACATGATTTTTTTTTTTTCCATCTTAAATGAATTAAACAAATACATGAAATGAGTAGGGAGCAGCATGCTTACCCAGCCCTACCTCTAGTATTTGTATACCAAAGAATTTAAATGTATTCATCTTGCACCAACTCAGGACCGTAACATAAACTTTTTTAGTCTTAATTTGTCATGATGTGGATTACAATTCATAAAAGAAAGTAAAAGATGTTCTTACTAAAAATATGTTTTATACTGATGTTTTCTACAGTGTATCCACATAAACAAGAACCACCACAATATTCTCACTCGTCACGGTTCCCTTCAGCGATGGTTGTCACGGACGCTAACAGCATAAGCACGCTCAGCTCCATGTCCTCTAGTAAAACGGTGAGTCTCATTACTTTATCATAATATTTTATCAATTTTATAAATGAACCTTTCTTTATGGGGTTGTACACAGCACAATTTTTAATATGACTGCATTCAACTATGGAAAAATCAATATAATCATTGCATCTTTTTCCATCAATTTGGGAAATCTACAGTTAAATCACTTCACAAATTAGCCCAGATAGAAGTGTGTGTATTGATTGTGTGTTGTTTTGTTCAATATTAGGACATACCTGTAAACAAGATGGTCCAACTTGGGGGCCTCTCTTGGGTAAATACCATTTTATTAGTTCAGCCCACCTGAAATGATTGCACAGAACCATTCATTTTATGTAATTTCAACTATTCACATTACTGCTTTGTAGTTTCCCTTTCCTTCAAACAAATACACAGGAAATACAGATAGTACACTCCTCACATTTCTTATTTCCTCTTGAATAGAAGTCTAATCAATCAGATGTTCCCTCAGCCTGAACGGCTCTTGATTAATGTGCCCTCCTTTCACTTTCCTTGTGCTGTAAAGAAACTCTTCACTCCACGATCAGGAAATGAGCCTCGTTGTTAATCAAAGTTATCCAGCCTTGCGTCTTGCTACTTTGCTCCATGCAACAGTGAAGCTACAGATGAGATGGCCCGGGTCGTTGGGGCTTCCTTTTGCGATTAATTACTGCTCTTCCTCTTTCCAACTTCTCCCTGCTCTCTGTGAGCGCTCTAGCCTGAAATGTTGTCCATGCTACTTTCTCACGCTCAATTTCCTACAGCGAGGCAGAGTACAAACTCAAGGGTTAGCAGTTAACACACAATGTAGAACTAGACATAAGTATGAAATATCCAACTATTTATCAGCTGTTGTAAGTGAAAAATAAATAGTAAACATGTTCAGAATCATAATATCCAATCTTTTATTGAGAGGTCTAATTCTCCTGGACTCCACTCAACTTATTTATTTAAAAAGTCTTTCTTATTTTTGTCCATGGAAATGAATATAAAATTGAAAAAAATAAAAAAATAAAAATCACCCAGCCCTAAAATTGAGAGTTACAAGGATTGAATATACTTTGAATAGGCCTAAATAAAAAATAAAAAAAGGTTTGCCAGATAGGCATTGTGCTAAAACATATGGGATAAAATTTTATATATATGTGTGTATGTATATATATATATATATATATATATATATATATATATATATATATATATATATATATATATATATATATATATATATATATATATATATATATATATATATATATATATATATATATATATATATATATATATATATATATATATATATATATACATATATATTCCACTTTAATTCAGATTTAGTTCACTGAATAATACTGTGTAACTTTTGAAATGCTGCTGTGTCTTTTTGGGCTGTTCTCTTTACCCCCTAACATCTCACTTCCTCTGTTTGGAGCAGTCTCCTAGCTTTTCTTATCAAAGCTTTACTTCAGTTGGGAGACCCTGTTGGTATGTCACAACAGCACGCTTAGGCTTTATAACACTCACTGTTTACCTGGAGACCTCTATTATACCCCAATGTGTAATGACTCAGGTTGTACCCGTCACACAGGTCAGCTTTATCAGGTGAAACTGTTTGTTGGCTGTAGGGTCACACTTGGGTCACGTGCCTCCACCTCTTGTAGAGGGAGAAAAATAAATTCCCCAAACAATTTTACAAAAAAAAAGAGCACTTCAATTGAAAACAGGATTTCCACAGTCAGCAGAAGAAGGATGGGGAATTTATTTGGTCAGGTGTGGCACATGTGAAGGTGCAGAGCTGTATTGACATAGGTTTCATTTGTCAGGTGCTTGCTGGGAGGCCTCACGGTCTATACTTTTGCATTAGAAAAAAGTATAGATTAGATTCACAATTCTGGATACTGTACCTACATTTCATATTAATTGTATCAGTATAGTCTTCCATAAATAAATCTATCCATATGAATTTAGTTAATGTTAATCGTTAGTTTTTGTTTTGTTTTTTTTAAATCTTATTTTACTAATTGATACTTATTTAGTTTTTCCTGGGGACTTGCAGCTTTGTTGTAATATAATTTATCAAGTTTAACAAGTATCAGCTGTATTCTTTACATTGTATAATTGTTAACCTTTCCCGCCATCTTTGCCTCCGTTTTGCTTTCAGTGTCCACTTCAAGCTTGGTGAGCGCATCACACCTGACTTCCCTGGTGCCCAGCAACTGCAGTACATTTTCCACCCTCACGCAGCTGTAACCCATGGCAACAAGTAAAAACCAACAAGCACCGAACTGAAAGATGAGTCAGTCGACAAACACGGAGGGGACTGCTATGTGCAAAATGAAAATGGTGCAGAGAAGAAGGAAAAAAGTCACCTGCAAGCAAGAAGATGGCCTAAAGACTGTTGCACACCAATGATCAACAAGGACATTGAAATTTTATATATTTTTTTGCTCCAGCCACAATCTGATAACAGTATTACATTTTTCTATTCCTCCTTTTAATTTTTCCTGCCTTTGTGACACCGGAACAAAAACAACAAGCACCAAAAAATAATAAATGGACCTAAATGAAGGAGAATTTGAAGCACATTGATGATTTTAAATGAGAAAGAGACTCTAAAACAAACTGCATCTGTTTTCTGGATGCCCTTGGCTGTTCTGTCACCTTGCACACAGGTGGAAATTTTCGACAATCACAATAGCCTATTATGCATTTGAAATATTGACTTTACTGACCTAAAATGAAGAAATGTCTTCCATTTTATTCTTTCACATTTGGTTTCTCTGTATCACTGGACTACTTCATTTTAAGTTGTTGAATGTTTATACTGTGATTGAAAGGACTTCGACAATCTTATGAACTATGCAATATTTCTACCAACTCCTTGGTCTAACTTGATGAAGTGGGGTACATTCCCTAACCAAATGTTTAGAGTTAGGGTTAGGTGATAAAAGCAACCTGCAAAAGCACACAAAAGCCAGCAACTGTAAAAAACTATGCCAGAGGATAGTCATTTTTCGAGTTCATCTCTCAAAGTTGACCTGCAAAGTTTATGAACCGGTTTTGCCTTAAGGGAGGTCTGACTCATTGCTTTAACTGTGTCCCGTACTCTTCCATAGAAACCTCTGGCTCATGTTTGCACACACATTCAGGTGGATTTTAGAAATAGCTCTCTCCACTCCTCCCCCTCCCACTTCAACTACAATGTGAAAAGATACAACATAGGCCTGCAGACTATGCCCCCTTGGGTAGAATGAAAATATTGACAAGTATTTAAAACCAAAACATTATCCTAATTGGCTGGTAAATTGAATGGGGCATCAAAGAGTGCCTTGTTATGACAGCAGCTAGTGTAATCATACAGGAATCTACTTGTAGGAAGAAAAGCACTCACACTTATGGTATTGGGCATAACTGAATTGTCTCCCACATATCCAGGACCCAAAGACCCCTTCATCTGTTCAACATTAGGTCACTCTTGTTATTGTACTGGTTGTTTGTGACTGTTATTGGCACACTGACTGCCATGTAATCAGACACTTGGGATTGTGTGACAGGAAGTGATTTTGTTTCTTATTGTATTATTTTTGTATAAAATTTAAATCAATCATAAATCGTTATTTATACTTTCTGAGAAAATATTAATATTACAAGTAAACATTTGTTTTCCTAAAATATTTGTCGAGTTTCATTACTTTCTACATTATCCACACACTGGCATATTTTAGCACTTTATTTAGTTTTACATATTATTTTCTTACATGTTTCTCCTTATAATTCATCAAGTCGAGTGTACAATGGTCCCATGTTTGAAGGTAAATTTTCTCCTAATGATAGTGAAACACTCTGCAGTTTGGTAGGCATATCTCCTAAAAGCTGAAGTATGAGCCTTAGCTGCACTGTAGTTGAAGTTGTATCGAATGAATAGATCCAAAGCAATGTGAAATGTAATCACCATTTCGTGGTTATAATTGTTATAGGTCTATAAAATGACAGCACAGTTACAGAACAGTTATGAGTGCCTCTTCTGCTGCAGTCCTGTGCTTTGTCCCAGCTCTCTGTCCCTGGGCTGACCTGTGGCCCTCTCTGGAGTCCTGCTGAGGCTGGCCTTGTAATCCACTGATGTTGCTCCATTTGGTTTTCAATGAGACCTTTGATTTTCAGACCCAGGATACCTCTAAAGATCTGAGCATGTCTCTTTTCGAAAAAAAGGAAACTGTCAGTTTCATTAGCATATGTTAAAGCTTAAAATACAACCCTAAGTCCTTTCAGAGTCACATTTAGGTCAGCTGTGAAACTACATTAGCGGCTTCTTAAAAAAACTACTTAAGGGAACTGGCTAATAAGAGTTTGCCATATTTATTAGCCATCAACAGAAGTGGAGAGTGTATTGTTTTATTTAATTAGATCAACACTTTGCCTAATGGACAGTAAAAGGTGAAGTCTTGGATCAGACCTAGACGACTGAGGGCTTACACAGATATCTAATGGATATGTTAAAAATGCCATTTATGTTTTGTTTCCTTTCATTCACTGTTTTGGGAACCATAGGCAAACTATATTAAAACAACACTAGATTTCTGAAGACATTGTTTTTGTTATATGTGATTTCTTTAATACAGCAACAACACACAACAACATTAGTGCTGTAGAGAAATGTATTCATTACAGGCACAGCAACAGAAAGCAGCTGATTTATGAGGGGGCTTATATCAGGGCTTATACAAGTAATGTGCCTTTGACATTTTATAAACCCGTCAGTTCATTGCTGTCTATCAAACACTTATTTCTTAACAAACCACATGTATATGAGGCTTCTATTTGCAGTAAATTCCTTATTCAACATCAATGAATATAAGTTTAGAGGTAATTAGATTGCGGAATCTACTAATTTTTAAAGGTGGTCTGTCTTCACAAGTGTTAGTTCAATTGCTTTTTGAACTGCATGATCCAACCATTATGCTCTGTTGCTATTGTCTGACCCGTACCATAAAACCATTAAACTTTTTAAGTAGCTGTAACATGCCGGTAATAAATCTGTTTAGGCCCCTGGTTGATGGAAGCTTGTAGGGCATTGTGGAGCCACTATCCCTCCTGTATTGATCAATGTCCCTTAATCATATAGTACACATTAAATGGTAACAGTACAGAAAAATTACAGAGGAAGGTCAGTAAAGCCATAGCAGTAGAGGATAGGCGAGGTCACCACAAAGAGCGAGGCGACACACAGGGAACAGAGAAGAAGAACAGTGAAGCAGAAAGTGGAAGCTGAATGTGGCTGTGTGTTTTGCAGTAGTAGAATAAAAGATACTACATCAACTCCAGCTGAGGCCCAAAGGGTTAATGGGTAAAACTACCCAGCAGGGGTCAAGGGTCAGGGGGGCACTCTGCACCAGGGCTAATTGGTCACTCCGACCTGGAATTACACTGAGTCTCTATGGAGAAATACATACACATGTATGGAGCTGCTGTGACAGGAGTCTTCAATCACCTCCAGGGATCAAGGGGTCCTCTGTTGTGCACTACCCAGTCATGGAGATCAGTCAGGCCTCCATAGAAACAATCAGCAGCCTTCAACCTGCATCACCCACCTACAGGGAAACCAGGAGGCATTAGGCTCGAGAAAACTTTTCTTTGCCATATATCCATATATAATGGCAAAAATGCAGCTTCATTTATTTTATTTTTTGTGAATATATTAAAACAATTATTTTGATTCAATAACTCCATATTTTAATGGTTTGGAACAAATCTTGGTTTTTGTAATTGTATCCAGACTGACTTTTTGCTGAGGTCTGTAAAGACCCTGACAGACTGATGTTGTCATGCGGATGCTGTCAGGTTGATGCTGGACATGTTAATGATTTATGGTGAGTAGTGGGATACCTAGAATGGGACACTGGTTAATGTTCAGCTGTATCCAGACCTCTGGGGAGCTACTCATAGCACTGCCACACAAGACTAGAGGACACGAGTGACTGGTGTCCTCCAGCTAAACCTGGTAGACTCAGCAGGGGCCTCAGCTCAATGCTCAAACGCCTGTGAAAAGACCCAGGAATAGGTTATATTTTCTAATGGCTACTAAAATAAGAACGGCCTTGATTTTATTTATATGTGTGTGTGTGTGTGTATGTGATGTGTATATATATATATATATATATATATATATATATATATATATATATATATATATATATATATATATATATATATATATATATATATATATATATATATATATATATATATATATATATATATATATATTATATATATGATGCGTATAAATGATTATATAAAAATATAAATCATTTTGATGTGATGTTTAATGTGTTAACTAAACAGATCTAAATCTTAAATGAATAAGTCTCTTCTTTATATGGTTGCATTTGCATTTCTCCTTGTGTCATGTATTTGATCCGTAAATTAATTATTACTAATTACGTATACAAAAGAGCCGGGATACAAGGCATAATAAAGCAAGATCAGGTGATGGATAGTTATCTTCCACTGTAATTAAGCTGTAAATCCTTCACTGCAGCTCCTAGTAAGACAATGAGCACAGAGCCTTTTACGTGTTGCTCCACCTTGTCATTGGTTTAACAATGAAACAGCCGACTGAATGGCACAATAACTACAATGGCACTAAACAGTAGTTAAGATGTTGGTCACTAGGCTCATATGATCACTTAGGCCTATCCCAATTTGCTACCCCAATTCTAGGACTATCAGGAAAAGAAGCGGAACAAGAAAAAAGGCAATATCACAAGATGTATGTGGTGTTAGGCTGTAACTTACAACTCATCATCTCCAACATTGCACATGAGCTAGTTCAGTGTTGTTCATAACCACCTGTCTGTCTGTGTGTGTGTTTGTTTTTATTAAGTTGTGGGATCTTATCAGAGGAATATTTTAAAATCTTTTGAGTCTTCCGTGGGTCGACCAAGCCAAAGTCTTTAATCAAGCCAGTTTTAAGTTTACCCAGCCATGGCAAAAACTGTTCAACACTGATCTCTGCTGGACACCAGCAGTACTACAAAAACAGCCATTTTCCTCATAAATTTGTCTACCAGACAGACAAGAAAGACATATTTTATTTTTCCTTTTCACATATGTATTGGTAGTTTTATTCAATATTTACACATGTGGATTTCAGATAAATAGTCGCATATTTTAGACTATTTTTAGCCTATTTTAGAGCTAGCGCCTGAAAGACCAAACCCAGGGCAGACCGTACTTCCCTGTGCCAGTGTCACAGCTGACGTCATCCAGTGATTACAGTTATCAAGATGGCGCTGCGACCAGGACCTGGGGGAGGTGGCAGGTATTTTGGTCATTTAAACCCGTTGTCCTCCAAATTGTGATCTATTTATGCATTTCACAAGCTTGATACGGTATTTGCCGTAAGTTTGATCTCCGAGGCTCCTTATTATGGCGATATCAGTTATATATAAGTCGAAGGAGGCTTCTGTGATGAGATGGCTGGTTGTCAGGTGTCCAAGCTAGCGGTAGGTTGGAAGCTAGCAAGCAGTTTCTTCTTCTGTCTAGATTTCAGCAACAATCTCCACATTATTCTCGCACACTGTTGAGGACGTGTGTTGTAGGATTTTCCGGTTGAGACATGTTTGTCTTTTGATCGTGAGACTGATCTGCTGCCTTGAACTGCACAATAAATAACTAGCAACGATGCGCAGGCCTGAAAACAGCTGATTGTCTTCTGTCAAGCCAACTGTCTGTTTTTCATGGGATTTATTACATGCATTTGCTTTATGATGTGTTTCATAGCACTTGTCACATGCTTGTAACATGCTTTCCATAGAGAATCTGAAACTTTAGAGAAATGTACTGCCATCACACTGAGTTAGACTGTGGAGTAGATGAAGAAGCTCATAATTCATTCATGACAGATTTTGGGCCATGTAAATAATGAATGTGTTCTTGTTACGGGTGCCATGACTTGCTGAAGACATTGATGCGGCAGGTGAAACCAGATATATAGATCTCAGTACTAGTCGGAAAACTAGCCAGTGAGAAAAGCAAAAGAAAAACATGTTTATCTTATTTGTTGTTTAATTTCTAGAAGTGATGGGGTGTGGGCTAAAATACTATATAATGGCCACTGATACTAACTGATACTACCTCTGTAGCTCATCTCTGATTTACAATTAACATTGGATACTAGTCTCATGTCTATTTAATACCTTTAATTGCCTGTATTTTTGTAATGTAGCAGGTGTTTGTACATTTTTTTTTCATTGTCTTGTGACAGTACTGTGTCAGACATGCAGATTTTATATTACTAGATTAGGTTCTGTGTTTCCCCTAGGCCTAGAATGTCACATGACACGGTGTTTTGGGCTTGTTATAATTTTTTATCTATGTATGATTACACCAGGTCTAAGAGTAGTACATAATTTATTAATTTATTTCCTCATTAATTGTAATTAAGGCCACTGATTTAATTTTTTTTATTTTTTAAAGTTGCATGTAGGCATGGAATGATATTGAAATTTTGTGTTGCGATTATCATGGCCAAAATAATTGTTATTAACAATTATATCACGACAACAACTTTTATATAATTGTACTTTGTTAGTAGTGAAAACAACTATGACTAGCGGAGAACATTATGGATAAACAGTGCCCTCTACAGAAATTTGGGGCCTAAAGACAAGAAGTTTCACAATTCTGGGGTCAACAGACCCCTTTGTCCCCCCTGTCGACTCCCCTGTGGTTAAGTAGCTTTTTTCTGCGCATTCTGATGATATAATGGTGATCTTTGTTTGAGATTATGATGATTATATAAAATCTCCAGTGAATGATTATTGTGTACCCTTTTTATTACAATAAACGATATTATTGTGTATTGTCCCATCTCCAGTTGCATGATTAGGGGTCCCACAGAAGGCCATGGCACTGGCAGTCAAGCTTTCACAGCTGCTGTTGCTGCTTATCTCTTTGGATGTTAATCTGTTTCTCATCCTGTGATTTGCCACAGAGTTATGCCCAGTATTGTGCAAGATAAAAGCTTTGAAAGCTGCATGTCTCATGGGCAGCAGATGTTACCATCTGAAAGCCCTTCAGTCATGATCATGATTCATGAGCAGAATTATATTTTCAATATTTAAACATGTGAATTTCAGTGATGTTCTTTATACCATTGTATAATGGATTATAACTCAAGCAAGTCATTTGCCCACGTAGCAGAAGTCCAGCCTACAGGATTTCAGTTCAGTAATAAGTTTCTTTGCTAATAGCCACAGGCCTGAGTGGGCTGGCCCTAGGCAGCCACAAACCTGTCCAAGTTTTCACACATTTCCCCGATTATTTCTTAAAGGCTTGTTACTTTTGGAAATAACAGAATACATTATGATGTTCACTGAACTGAATATGGTGATAGCAAATATTTTAAAGTCAATATGAAAATAGTTTTAACTTTTTTTAACTGGATGTTATTAAAAACAATGCTTATTTTCATTTTACACGGATGATTCATGACTAATCTGTTTTTCAACATAATCTCATTCTCACTGCCTTTTTTTCTCCTCAGCTTTGCGTTTCCAGTTGGAGGGGGTTTAGGTCCACCACAGGGTGAGTCATTCTCTTTTCTAATGCTCTTTAATATTTCACTTCATGAGAAACCCACCAAAAACACAAAAATGTTTTCATTTTATTTATATGTACATGGTATAAACAAATGAATAATTCATAAACTAATCATTTGTGACCTGCTGATTGGGCCAGCCTGTTAAACACACACACATGCATGCACACACACCCACACACCACATTTTGACTGGCGATTATTATTTACCGGTATCTATATTTAGCACACTGTGACCTAACTGTTGATTTAACACCATAGCTTTTGTTCTTGCAGGTATGGTGCCCATGCAACAACAGCAGCAGCCCCAACAACAGGGCTTCCCTATGGTTCAAGTCATGCAGCCCAACATGCAAGGAATGATGGGATTGAATTTTGGAGGACAGATGCCTCCAGGTGCAATGCCAATGCAGGTGGGTGTTTGTTATTTAATTTATTCAAATTTTGCCTTATTTAAGCTATAAAAAATAAAATGCAATAGGCTAAATACAAATCACCTGCATTATGTGCTCATTCAACAAACAGGGTGGGATGGCCATTGGGATGCAGGCCCCTGGAATGCAGTTCATGGGTCAGCCTCAGTTCATGGGTATGCGACCGGCAGGACCACAGTATACCGCAGATATTCAAAAACAAATGGCTGAGGAACACCAGTAAGACACTGTGACGTTATTATAGTAGTGTAATTTAATAACAAACATCATAAATGTGCATTTATTTCTCCAGAAAACGTCTTGAACAGCAGCAAAAGATGTTGGAAGAGGACAGGAAAAGACGACAGTTTGAGGAGCAGAAACAGAAGCTAAGACTGTTGAGCAGTGTCAAACCTAAGGTTAGACTGTCTCAGAATACATTTTGTCTAGTCAAATGTCTTTCTCCAAATATTCAGTCATAGTTACAGTGTTATTTTAGTCTCAGACAGGCGAGAAGAGCCGCGATGATGCCTTGGAGGCAATAAAAGGCAACCTGGATGGTTTCAGCCGAGACGCTAAAATGCATCCTACACCGTCTGCACAAAGCAAGAAACCAGGTATCTTGATATTATTACCACCATTTACTCTTGTTCACTCTTCCTGTACTTTCTTATAATGTGCAAGTATATAGTAAGCTCTTGTTGTGGCCGGCAATAGAGCTTGCAAATCTGTTGTTTTTTATGTTAAGTCACATGGACTTGATCAAAATATATATGAGAAATTAGAATCTGACATAAATTTAGGTTTGCCTTACAAGAATATAGAATATTCCCATGTTTGTTTTCCATAGTGTGTGCTGTGTTGTACCATTATCACCACTTCTTCGTTTTTGCAGACTCATCGTCATCACATCCATCTGTCTCCACTCACACTCTCCCCTCAGCTCTTTCAGAAGAGAAGGACGAGTTTAGTGACTTTCAGGGTTCCATAGAGACGCCTGCTCCCTTCCCTTGCTTTTCCACATCCTCCACCTCTGATTTCACCCCTCAGGCCCTTGAGCAGCCTTCACCCCTTAATTCTAGGACAGCATTTTCTGATGACGATGATGAATTTAGTGACTTTGTCCAAGGACCTGCCAGTTTTACCTCCCTAAACCCTAACCTGTCCTCCCAAGTGCCAACTCTGGCCCCCTCCTCGAGGACAGGTGTGTCCTCTTCCTCCCCGCCATCCCAAAACTCTGTTTTAATTCATTCTGCTGTCAGCACCAGCTCCCAAGCTACATTCCAAGGTAACTTTTCTTCCTTACTCGCTGCCCCCTCACAACCACCTAATTACTCAACAAAGTAATTATTGTTATTGTTAGGCTACATCTGCTTTTATTGCAGATCCATAATATCTTATGTGCATCTTGATGGGACAGTTATGCTAAGTGTATTGTACTAAAATGTCCACATCTCAGCCACACTGTAAAGCCTATTTTTAAGAAGTTTATTCCTGATTCACTTCTTTAGGCCCATCCTTGGAGGAAAAGCTATTCACATCCTGTGATCTCACAGGTGATAAGATGGCCCAGGTTAGCTTTAAGTCAAAGCAGAGTTTGGCTGAATTGGGTCCTAAGAATAAGGTTTCAGCCCAGTTTCAATCAAGCACCAAAGCGAGGGACTGGGCTGCAGCCAGTGAGGACTTGAGTTCCATCTTCAGCACAGAAAGTCATGAAGTCCCCCTTTCAGCACCTGTACAAGCACCAGCTGCTGACTCATCCTCTCAAACCAGTAGAGAAAGTGGTGAGAGAAGTGTCTATTCTATTAGACAACCCGCCTATCCCCATCTCTGTTGCTATACTCCCACCATTAATGCCTGTATCCTGTTTTCCTCCTCTCCAACTCAGTCATTTTAATATCAAAGCTTGCCATGCACTAACTTTGTGATGGTAAAAAGATGTAATTTCTTTGGCTGCTCCTTCTCCTTCTTTGGCCAGGTCTCTCACAACGGTGATATTGTCTGTCAAATGAATGCCTCTTCTGCATAATGACCGCTTTTGTTTCATATAGTGTGTGTTTTAACTGTTGGGCACATGTCAACGGGTACCCTTTAATTCAAACTGTTTTTTACTTCTTTTCTTTAGTTTTCCTCTGTATCTGACTTTACATCGCTGTCTTTGATTTAACTGCTCAAAACAGAAAAGAACATTAGAGATATTCAATCAATAAAGCTGCATCAAGAAAGTGATGCTGGACATGTATGCCAAATATGTTGATAAATAAATCTTTATTTTATTTGTGACACAACAGGTGTTGGCGTCTTTCAACCACAAGAACAAATTCCGTCTATTTTGCCTGCCTGGGTTTACAACGACAGCCTTGTTCCCGGTAAACATTTTGAATACTGAGCATATTGAATAAAATGAACCTATAAAAGTGCTTTTGCCTGTATCCATATATATAATTTTATTTTCTCAGAAATGTTCAAAAAGGTTCTTGAGTACACCATGACTCCAGCTGGGATAGATACAGCGAAGCTCTATCCTATTCTAATGTCGTCAGGACTTCCTAGGGAAGCACTGGGACAGATCTGGGCATCGGCCAACCGTACAACACCAGGCATGTTGACCAAAGAGGAGCTCTACACTGTTCTCGCTCTCATAGCTGTTGCACAGGTAATCAAGATTCTGTAAACATTCCTGCATTCTGCACAATAATAACATAATTGGTAAATAATTACATGAATTGGTTTAGTTTTGACACAGTGAGATTTTGCACCTCTGGAGTGTAGACATTTTCAGTCAGCTCTTGATACACACCGTCAGTGTAAGATACTGTTTGTCATTTGTCACCTAGTGGCTTAAAGCAAAAAGAAATAGATTCTTTCTGATGTGATGAGAATCAACTGATATTTATACAGAATAGGGTGTCTCGATTTTATTCTTCAGGTGAACTCTTTTAGAACACTATTAAATTCAATTCTGTAAAGTGACACAGTGCTTCTACTTATCAGTATAATCAAACATGTTCCTATTTGCTTTATATTCTTTTTTACAGAGTGGCCTCCCAGCAATGAATGTGGAAATCCTAAATCAGTTTCCATCTCCGCCTGTTCCTAACATGCCTGCTCTGGCGATGGCCTTGGCCCCAGTCCTCCCACAGCAGCCTCTGATGACCCAGCCTCCAGTGTCTATGCCCATGCCCACACCTGCCCCATCTGTCATGCCCATGGCTCCCGCACCAACCGGCCAAGCCCCCACAAACACTAATTTCATTGCCAGTTTTCCTCCTGCACAGGTAACTCCTTGAACATTTCAGTTTGTAATTTTATTGATGCCATCTTCTTAACTATTGTGAACAATCTTTCAGACGGCAAAAACAGATGATGATGACTTTCAAGATTTCCAAGAGGCACCCAAACCAGGGACAGCAGACTCATCTTTCACTGATTTCCAGGGGGACTCTAGTGGCAGTTTTTCCGCCCCTATCCCACCACAACCACAAAATAGGTACAGGCTATTGGTTTTGTAGCTCCACTTAATATACCGTATCTTGGTTTACATTACATATCTCTGTGGTTATGTGCTGTGAAGTTAGTTTTGCTGTGTTGCCTTTTTATCAGATGCCTCAATGTAAAACAAATTATTATAGTTTGATTAATATTAAGTTTGTGTCATTGTTTTTTGTTTACTGTAGATAATGATATTATCCTAATGTAGGTTTAACCAAATACAGTTTTCCTTGTATCTTGTACCTTTTCACTTCATTTAATCATATTTCTGGATTCAAAGTATGTAAATGACTTAACTCATCATTAGCTTTTACCTCAGTCAGCTTGTGGGGCTTTTATTTGACAGATTACTTTTCTTTGCCTTATGATGCTTAACATTATTTTCTTCTTGTAGCATGCCGGCCATGCTGACTCCTGTGTCTGGCTCTAGCTCTTCTTCGTCCTCTGATAAATATGCCGTCTTCAAGCAGCTGTCTTTGGACCAGCCTGCAGAGCCTACTCCTCCCTCTTCAGGTACCTATGGCAACTGTGGTCTGTATGTTCTCAAACCTCTAAACACAGTGATGGGGATAGATTTGCATGTTGTAGATTATATTGTTTTAAAACATTTCACTTCTATGCCTTTTTTAATATTCTCATGTTGATTTGTATCCAGACAGTGGAGACAAATACAGCGTGTTCCGACAGCTGGAGCAAACTGCTGACAAGAAACCAGTTGGTAAGCAGTTTGTGCATCACGTGTAAGCATTGTATAAGTCATCATTTGAGGCTTACTTTAAAGAAGACATATTCTGCTTTTTCAGGTTTTAGTTGTATTCGTTGGCATTATGTGTTTGTTGTTGAAAAATGACTGAGTCATTTTTGAACCCTACATATATGATGAGTCTGAATTTTAGAATTGTTGCAAATAAATACAGAGCACTCATGCAGGACAACATTGGAGGGAGATTACTCAAACATACATCAGTCAATCATCATGTAGGGTCTTGTAAAATATGCTGAATTTGACATCACACACTTGTAGATGTCTTATGTCTGCAGTGTTCATATCAGTGTTTTTCCCCATACCTATTTCATTAGAGCAGTTTCCGATGGAGATGGCTTTCACAGCTCCAGTAAGTCATGTTTGCAGTGACCTTTGCTTTGCCATTGTCAGGCTCATCTCCTTAATGAGCCCATTAGTTGTCTCCTCTGTCTTACACCAGCGCTGTGAACAGATTTTCTTTTTCAATACATGAATATCTTATACCAGTTGGTACGTGCTGCACAGTTTAGGAATTATAATAGAAACAAAATCTGCTCACCTCCTACCAAATGAACCTACTTTGTTGTGTGATAATCTGCATTCATTTTATTACAGGGAAAATTTCTCTATTATGAATGTGTTTTGTTTGGCAGATACATCTTTGAGAACTTTGCATGTGTTTTTACAGCTTTTTGATCATACATTCCAGTGTTACGCCTTATACAGTGGAGCAAAATTCAAGCGACTCTTCCAATCTGTTAACCAAAGGAAATCAAAAACACACATGTAAAATGCTCTCTTCTGTCATTTATTTTATAGTGAAATAGTTTCTTACCAAAAGTTTATGGAAAATACAGCACAGATTTTCTGTTAGAAATGACTAAACTGTACTTTTTACAATGCTTAAATATTGCTTCCTATGCACTGCTGTACTAGACGCATTGTAAATATACTCATGTTTTGTATAACTGTGATTTACTGATGTTCTTTTTACAGGGGAAGGATTTGCAGATTTCAAGTCTGTCAGTGCTGATGATGGCTTCACAGACTTTAAAACCGCGGACAGCATCTCTCCATTAGACCCCTCCGAACAAGCCAAGATTTTTCAGCCTTCTTTCCCCTCTGCATTTCCTACTTCTCAGTCTCTACAGCAGCTCCCACAGCAGCAGCCCGTTGTTACTCTCTCTCAGTCCAAAAACCCACTCAACATGGCCGACCTGGACCTGTTCTCCTCTATAGCTCCTTCTGCCTCTGGCTCCTCAGAGGCCAAATCTAGCACATTCCCCCCTGTGTCTATACCCCCCTCTTTAGTGCTCCTCCCAGGTGGGTCTAAGCCCCCGTCTGGAGGAGTGGATGACTTTGGTGACTTTGCTCTGTTTGGTTCTTCTTCTGAGGCTGCCCCAAGTGCATCAGCAGGAGGCAGCTCAACAGTGCCCCAAGATGACTTTGCAGACTTTATGGCATTTGGGAACTCTAGTAAAGAAACTAAAGACATCAGTGCAGGGACTCAGGGAGAGACCCCTAGGTCTCAGCAAGGCTCTGACAAGTATGACGTGTTCAAACAGCTGTCTCTAGAGGGTGGTCTGACCTATGACGATTCTAAAGAGAGTGGTGGGGGCTCTTTCTCTTCTCTTAAGAGTGACAATGATGACTTTGCAGACTTTCAAGCATCTAAGTTCTGCACTGCCCTCGGCGCCTCAGAAAAGACCTTAGTGGACAAAGTGGCTGCATTCAAGCACACTAAGGAGGACTGTGCCTCTGTGAAATCCCTGGACCTCCCATCTATTGGGGGCAGCAGTGTGGGAAAGGACGACTCTGAGGACGCGCTGTCAGTGCAGCTGGACCTGAAACACGACATGGGCGGAGACTTGAAGCATGTGATGTCAGACAGCTCCTTGGACCTGCCAGGACTCTCCTCCCACCAGCCGCCCGCTACAGGTGAGGAGCTAGTGCGCTTACTCTGGTGAGGCACTCTTTGGTCATGCTGACACATTAAAAGACTTGGTGTCTATTAGTGGCTACAAATTTGGGAGGTAATGGTAAATGTTAACATAAAAAGCCCAGGACAGTTTTGACACTTAAAACATATCAGTTTTCAGATACATGACAACATTCCATACAATTCATTCTCTCATTCATCACATTTATTTTTGTATATTTTGTATATTCATTTATTTATTTATTTATTTAGATACAGTGTCAGTAATTCTCTCCATCCTTCCTTTTTAAATTGTAATTACATCTGTAATTACATTCTGATCTCTGTATTTGTTGAACGTATGAATGTGTGGCAGCCATGCGTCGTAGTGGAGGTTGAAGCTGTAGTGAGGACAAGCGTGTTTCTGGAGTCCCCTCAGTGTACATTGTGTCTCCTCCGACAGTGCAGTGTGCTCATTATTAACTGGTCAACTGGTGCTGACAGGGGCAGGGCTGAATGCCAATGAACAAAGGCTACCCTATTGGCATTCAAATGACAAATCTGGTAGAAAAGGCTGTTGTTTACTGAAAGAGTAGTGTAGAAATAATCTGTTTACTGATGCTTTGTTGCGCGTACAGCAATTGGTTGCCCTTGAAATCTGTTTTGAATAAGTAGAGGAAGCAGTATTTTGATCAGCTATCTCTAATAACAGTATTAGTTTTCCAGTATTTCAGGTTTTTTACTTGACTGATTGTACCTTGTGATTTTCCTCTAAATGTATGTCTGTTCAGTCTTCTTCCTAAATTTAGTTTGTTGCATTAATTGCAGTGTTTTAGAGGTGTCTACTCTAAGTCCCTCTCTTGTGCTTCTCAGTGCTCCCTTCTCTCCAGTGGTCAATTATTCATGACACCTCTCATTTTTCATGGCTCATTTTTCACCAAAAACATTCAGGACATATTGGGACTCAAGGCTGCACGTCCCAGCACTTTCTTATGATTTCATATTTCATTCAAAGAACTGATCAAGTGTTTGACCTTGGTCATGTAACTGTTCACCATTCCACTATCTGCATGCAGAGTAGGCTTTAGCATTATTCATTTTATGCAGATGTTTGTAACGCAAATTGTTTTTCACAGAAAATTCAAAAGCTCAATGCCTTATTTCTGTGCCCATACAATGTAGTACGATGGCTTTGTTTTGCAAATAATTCGAACAGAACTATAACAGTGTGACCAGAGTGTGTGTTTAAATTATAATTTCATTAGCTGCAGCAAACAGTTGGGCCACACCCCTTTATAGTGGAGCATTTGAAATGAAACATCTAGCACCCTACATAAGGTTAATCTTTGGCAGTATTACTTATACGATATAAGAGCATGGATTTACCACTTGTTGCAACTGTCCATTTAGTACATATAGTTCAAGTCTGTATTGCCCTTCCTGCCTTGCTTTTTGCTGCAGTATGCCTGCCTTTACAATTTGTGAAATTGACAAGAACATATTACAAGCTTATGCATAACAGTATTGCAAGTTTTTATTCAGAGAGAAATGTATAAAGATTAAACAGTATTTTTATTACAGGAATATACACTTTTATTGTGGAATGAAAATGACTCCTTGACACATGTGATATGTCACATATAATAAAGTAGGATCTACATGTCTAATCTACTCTATCTGAAACAGCTTTGTCTTTGCTTTCATCTGTGCATTTGGGACTGCTAGCAATCAATCTCTGTAGCAATAGAGCACTATTTCATGTAATGTTTTTTTTTTTTTTTTGACCTTTCAATCTTGGATGTAAAAATGGCCATCTGGCTTTTGGTGAAGGGTTTCTCTTTTGTTTCCTGTAACCCTTTGAGTGCCTGAAAAAGTTATGAAATTCAGTCAAAGCACAGAAATTTAAGTAATCATTCCTTAGAAAACACATGTGTCTCTAGCTTTATACTGTCACTAATATTGTACTTGTACAATAAAACATGATTCTACAGGCGCTCAAAGGGTTAACAAATCCTATTTTGAGCTTCACAATGTGGCTTTCAAATGTTCAGTTATCTTTCTTTAAATCAAAATTGAAAAACTAAGTCTGTCTTCTTCCCAGAATAACCGACTTGCTGTGAATGTGCCTTCTCATTCTGGTTTCTGCTTCTAATTTCCACAATCAATTGTTATTTCTTTTTACAGTTTGTTTTCTTAGTTTTATCAGACTCTGCATGCCCTTGTACTCTAAATGACTAAAGCCTACCTTCTCAAGTGTTAGTTTGACAAACCTCTTGTATTGATAGAGCTCCTTTACTACTTTGTGACGCTTTTCTCTCTAACTCTCATGTTGTTGTAATAAATATTACTGTTCGAATTGCTGCAACATGTACCGTCTTATTTTGTCCTTTTTAAAAACTTGCACGTGTAATTATTTAGTAACACAGTGGGGACAGAAGTAGGTCCTTGTCAATTTCACAAATTATTTTTGGATCAAGCTTAACAGAATGGTATGTGTGTGTGTGTGTGTGTGTGTGTGCGCGCGTGCACTACTGTGAAAGAAATCAATACTTTTGAGACAATGTTAAAATTGTTCACTTCACTTTAGTGCATTAGTAGTATACATTAGTACAATTCAGCTTCGACATAATCACACTGAAGACGTGTTATTTAATACCACTCTTCTTTAGGTCTAAGGATGCATATTCTGTTCTTTTCTCAGTTAATTGATAGTCTACAAAGAAATGTTTATTTTACAGTAAATCCATCCATGTCCAAATCATCACATATTTTGTGACAACTGATGTTGTTGCTGTTAAAATGGAAGCAATGATCACAAAGGTGACTAAAAGTCAAATTACGAGTTTGTCTATTGTAAGGTTTCCTTTAGCCTATAGGTTATTTTATCAATTTAACTAAAAAAGACAGTGGATTAATGGATAAGTCATTAACACCTTGCTGCACGAATAATTTCAGTGCTAATTAGCTGAAAATTATAACTTCTGCTTATCGTGCCACTTCAGTGTTCCTGGCTAGACACTAATACCTGTTCTTGTGAGTTTTTTTGAACAAAACTATGACTGACACTTTGAGGCTGACTCGATACCACAAGAAGTAATTAAGGAATTCTTAACTCAATTTGTTGCCACTGGACCCATATAACTCATGAAGATAATGACAGAAACCTTGGTACTTCACATTAGTTACTCAATCTTCTACATATTTGCACTTCTCTAGGAACCACTTGTTGCATATCTGTGTTGTCATTACAGAAGGAGATGACTTGAAATTCGACCACTTCCAGACCTCTGCGCTCAGCACCTTGGCTAACTACGACTGGTCTGAGGAATGTGTCTCTACTGACAGGAAGCCACAAGCTCTGGATGCACTGTCTCTTCCGTCTTCTGAACCCACACGCCGAAAGGAGTTGAGTTTTGGTAGCTCCGAAAACATCACCGGCACCTCTCTAGGAAAGTCTACCACCTCTTTTCCTCCTGAGGACAACACTTCAGACAAGTTTGCAGACTTTGGTGTTGGGGACCACACTGGTACAGAAGAGGACGATGATTTTGGGGACTTTGCCAGCACTGTGTCTGAGAAGTCCGACTCTCCGGCTGCTGCCACAGAGACGGGCTCAGACAGCACCCAAAGTGAGGCCCTAGATGAGTTTGGAGCTTTTCAAGGAGATAAGCCCAAGTTTGGAAAGTCAGATTTTCTCAAAGCAAGCACCCAAACCAAAGTCAAGTCCAGTGAGGAGATGATCATAAATGAGCTGGCAACATTTGACCTTTCAGTTCAAGGTGAGTATTTCTACATTTTTGTGAGATAATATTTTTGTTGCTTATGTTTGTATTATTATTATTACTTTATTTACATAACCAGTCGGGCATATGACCACCTCATAGGTTTTAAGGTGATGACAATAAAATTTCGTATCTTTGATGGCAAAAATGTAACAAATGTATCTGAAAAAAATAAATAAATACATAAAATATATATATATATGTTTGACCTGACGGCTGCAGAATAGTTAGTGCAGTGTTGATGTACCATTTCTGAGGTTCAGAGCAATAACACAGTTAGACAGTAGATGGCACTGTTTATCTCAACAGTACTGCGTAATCGATGAAAAACCTCTGGCAAACTTGAAGCTATTCATTTTTGCAAACACTTACAAGTAAATTTTCTTTTAGGTGTCTTTCCTTGGGTTTACATTTTCTAAAAAAAACAATCAGTGGTTGGAACAGGATACTGCAGGACTATAAAAATGTATTACCTTTACAGGAAATAGAAAGGGCCTAGTGTCTAATAGTGTCTTACTCCCAAGACATGGTTTGCTTCTCTGCAAGATTTTGTCTGGGAGCCCTCATGAATAATTTACTCCTATGTTTTCTGTCTATAGATAATTTGTCACCAATTAAAGTATTTGCTCCAGCCATAGTGGTCTCTGTTAGATCGGGTGTTTTAGAGTGGGAGTGTGATGATTGTAACCAAGCAAGCTCTTAGCTGCAAGTATGGCCTAGCAATTTCCAAACTTAAATGTTGGTAAAAAAAAACAAATGATGTCCATAGAATAATTGTTTGTTTTGTAATGGTGCTCCTAGGTTCACATAAGAGAAGTCACAGTTTAGGTGAGAAAGAAATTGGGCGTTCACCTCCATCTCCGGCTCCAGAGCAGCACTTCAGGGATCGATCCAACACCTTGAATGAGAAACCTGCACTACCTGTTATAAGGGACAAATACAAGGACCTGACCGGGGAGGTGGAGGTGAGAAAAACCTGCACCATTTGTAGTTACTATTATAATTTTGTTGTATTTTTTGGCCATCCTGATTAATACTTTGTTTGTCAGGAGAGTGAACGATATGCATATGAGTGGCAGAGATGTCTAGAAAGTGCTTTGGAGGTTGGTACCAGAAAGTTGCAGTCTTGGCTTTTCAATTAATTTAAATTGTAATTAAGTCTTCCCTGTTGTTATTGTTTACTCATAGATAATCACCAAAGCTAACAACACACTCAACAGCATCAGCAGCTCATCTGTCTGCACAGAAGTGATCCAGTCTGCTCAGGGCATGGAGTACCTGCTGGGTAAAAAATATGCCATTTATATCATTTGACAATATATTTAACAAAGGATGGCATAATATTATAGAAGAGCTTCAAATGACTAATTGATATCCTACCATTATCAACAAGAGTCAGACCTTGTTTTAAAGACACTCCACCATAAAGCAGAAACTTCAGAGTTTTATTAATATCAACAAACAACAAGTGATTTGTTTTGTCAGGTGTTGTGGAGGTGTATCGCGTCACTCGTCGTGTGGAGCTGGGCATCAAAGCCACGGCGGTGTGCTCAGAGAAACTACAGCAGCTGCTTAAAGCCATCAGTCGAGTGTGGAATAACCTCTTAAGCTTCATGTCACTGGCCAAACTCGCGGTGAGATAGACCAACACATATGAAAATATATGAAATAAAGATTTTGGTTATTTTGCTTCCCAAAAATGGAATACATTTCAAGGACATGCAAAACTGGATACATTGGTGCCATTAATGCACTTTAATAATCTGGTGATAAGCATTTATAATCACTCCTGCACCTGTTTTTAATGTTTTAATTGGACCTATATAGTTATTTGTTTCGTTATTTTAACAGGGTGCGCATGAAAAAGAGACTCATACTCTCATTGGGCTCCCCCTGTATAAAAAAGATAAATGAAAAATGAAATGAAATAAAATCATAGCTCCAAGAGACCAATGTAGGAACACAGAACTATATATCAATACATAGATATTTGGACAGTGGTTTACTAAATACTTCATGAAATGCTTGTGAGTCTACGATGGGTCCATTAGGTTCAAATCAATGGTGTATTGATTGAGTTAGGATGTTGCTGTATGTCGTGGTCGTCTGATGCGGGGATCAGGCAGAATGACAAGGACAGTATAGATTTATTCATTCAGCTGTCTGCGGCTGTCTCTAAAGCAAACAGATGGGGGCTCTGCGCTGCTGCAGAGGAAGCCAATATTGTTTCAGTGAACAGACTTGAAATCTCAGGGAGGCAAAATGCAAACACATGGTGTTGATGTAACAGGTGGATTTCTTTTTTTCCATTTATTTTTATATTTTTTGTTGAAAATATGAGCTTAATCAATACAATTTGTTTTATTTGGATCTTGGCTATCGTTTTCTTTTATTAACTTATCATCAATTGTCTTTTTCCACAGCCTGATGAGACCTCTCTAGATTTTTCCTCTTGTATTTTGCGACCTGGTATCAAGAATGCCAAGGAGCTGGCCTGTGGGGTGTGCCTTCTAAATGTCGATGCTCGTAGCAAGGTATGCTATTATTTTTTAAATATATAAATTCAAACATTTCATACATTTGCATATGGCTGATCATTTTATACACAGTGACTATTGACTCAAGTTTCATTGAAATATTTTGAAACATTTTGCAGAACAAAGAGGAAAGCACTATTGGACGCCTGTTTAAACGAGTATGAGACAAGAAACTGTCAACCAAATTTAATTTCACTCATTCCTGCTGTGATCCTGTGGGGCCTATTTTCTTCTTGCCACACACCCTGCAGACACCAAAGTGACAGGATTCACTTCTGCTGCACTTTCCTAATGAACAGCAGTTGTCCTTCTGCACACTCCACCACAATCTGGACTCTAGACCAAAATCAGCCTTCCTTAAAGTTTTAAGTCCAGTTAAAGCCATGTGTTTGTCAAACAAAACGTGGGTGAGTGAATAGTCACTTTGGTGCTGCACTTTAGAGGATGGTTTCACAAGGTCAAAACATTTACAGCTTTGTCATGGGTGAGGGTCATCTTTTTCTTTCACCTCACAGTAGCTGCTGCTAACCCTCATTTTCAATTAACACCCCTGATGACTCTCACCGCGGCTTTGCTTCTCTGTCCCTTCAGTGATTGTGTTTGGCCTCTTAATTTGTGTGTTTAGACCTTGCAGTTGAAAGGGCAGGTGGTGGCATTGATAGGTCGCACTGTTCTTGGAGATTGATAGGCCAGCGGAGCGAGAGGCATCTTGGTTTGCAGCAGATGTGGCTTAACCATTACTCATAAGCAGAGAGTGCAGCTGGCAATAAACGTGGTACACATTTCCACTCACCTTTCATTCTGTTTATAGAGGCAGTTCTGTCCCTGAGCCACTAGCACCAAGATTAATAACCTGTATTTTAATTACATTTTTGGCAGAGCTACGCTGGTAAAATGCATGAAGTGGAGAATAGCATCCCTCAGAGCATTATAAAGCCCAGAAACAGCTCATGGTTATAGCATGCACTACTGATTGTGGCATTGTCATTTATTGAAGGAACTGATTTGTTTTTCAACCTGGAGGTACAGAAGGTGGGAAATGTTGATGTCTCATCCAGTTGCACAAAGGAATCAAGCCTAATGGCTTCTGCTTCAGCAGCGCTATAAATCTTAATCATTCCGATAATTTACAGAGGAGCTCCAACTTCCAATTGTTTATCTGTTTTGTCTAATTAAACTTCTAGATGTGCTAAGCTATATAAGTTGATTTGTCTTGATTTGCTGGTTATACTGACAGGGTGGCAGTATTTCAAGTAGGTGGAGTGCTTGTCCACCAACCCAATGGTTGGCCGTTTGAACCCCTCTCCTACCGGTCTACACTGTTGTTGTGTCCTTGTGTGAATGTGGTATGCAAGTGAGTAATTGGTGGTGGTTGGAAGGTTTTTTTTACATCACAGATTCTTTTGGTGATGGAACCACTTTCCTGGTGAAAATACTGGGCTTGCTGCATTATCTTACTTTTAACCTTTAGCTGGAATGCTTGATTCTTTGATACTTTTCTGCTTACAGGCATTGAATAGAGACAATGACAAGAGGTTATCGGTAATTATTTGCATTTTTTTTTTTATTTCTTGTTTTGTTATTAGTTTGATGAATTATAAACAAGAAGCTTTCAATTATATATTTCTCTGTAAAGGAGTCTTACAGAGAACTTTTATAGATGGAGCCAAGACAACACTCTCATTCTAAACACATTCAAAATGAAAGAGATCGTCATTGACTTTAGGTGCATATACTCCTTATTCAAACTGTGACCAGTGAGGAAGATATTGAAATAGTGTCCATCTATAAAAACCTGGGGGTGCATCTGGACAACAAGCTGGACTGGTCCATAAATACAGATGCACTTTATAGGAAAGGCCGATGCCAGCTATATTTTCTAAGAAATTTAAGGTCTTTTAATATACACAATAAACTGCTGTATATGTTTTATCAGGTGGCAATGGAACTATAGGAAGGTGACAATGGAACTATAGGAAGTAGTTTAGAGACTCTGGTTGAGGTAGTGAAGCAACGGACACTCAACATGATGGGTGCTATACTGAACAACATGGATCATCCCCTGAATTCAGCTTTTGAACAAAAGAGAGCAGACAGTGTGAGGCTGAGCTCAGTGAGCTGCAGGACAGTACATCACAAGAACTCCTTCTTCCTGACTGCCATAAGACTGTACAATAAGGTTTGGTGGTAGTCAGATTAATATTTGAAGAGACCTACTATCTGAATTTCCCCTTGGAAATAAAAGTCTTTTTGATTTGATTTGATATATAGTTTTATTCAGTGAAAGTGTAATCTTTGTGTCTGTCCCAAGCCTGATTAAATTGTTGCATTGTGTCTGGGCAAACATGTTTGGTTCAGTCTGAACTAGGCCAAGGCACAAAAGAGGACTGAATGTGATGACTTGGTCGGGGAAATGTTTAAGAGAAATGCCAACTGCAAAGTGGAAAGATGTCATTTATTTTGTAAGAAAACCTTGAGGAGCGTCTGAGCTGTGGACTCCTCTGTGGCAGGCGGAGCTGTGTCTGACTTAATGTTGTGTGGGGCTCTTTACGTGCAGTTGTTGCTTTGTGCATGTGCCTGTCCTTGTGAGTGGGAGGTAATGATTCACTGCACGTTAGTCATGCCTTTCCAGCTGCAGCTTCACTATTTCAGCAGTGATGCAAACTTAAACCTAAAGCTGTCAGCAACATCAGCAAGTATAGTATACATCTACAGTAAAAATATAGAGCTTCCTACAGCTTACTTTATTCATAGGCCTTTTAATTAGACTTTGCAGTAAGTGGGAAATCTTATCTTTGGTCTCATGTATGGCCTGAACTGGAAAAGTAAAAATAAGAAAGTGCTAGTCCCAAACCCCGATAAATGAGGGTTACATCAGCAAACACATCTTTAGCGTAGAACTTCATTTAACTATTGTGAAAATTAGCATTGTCATCAATACACACATTTTTTGCAATTTTCACTGTAGACATGACTTAATTAAATTATGTTACTGTGTTTTCACTTTTATTTTAGGCCTTTAATTCAGAAACTGACAACTTCAAGCTGCTGTATGGAGGTCACCAGTACCATGCCAGCTGTGCCAACTTCTGGATTAACTGTGTGGAGCCCAAACCTCCAGGCCTCATCCTGCCTGACCTGCTCTGAGCTAACATGCAACAACGTCAGATACCCATGATGCACTATTGCACCCTGTTCTGACAGGAGAATCAAGGATATTTAAAGTCTCTACTGTCTTTGTTTAAACTGTGCTTCTCTGAAAAGGCTCACATTATGGGCACCTTCAGTCCAATTGGCTTATTTAATCAGAGAGAAATGTTTGAATAAGACCATATTTAGTATTATGTATTCCTTCTATCCTTTACGCTTCCCTGCAGGATTCTAGGTCGGCCGCTGACATTTCCAGGGTAATGTGATCTCAGTGATTTCAGATTTAAATCACTGAATCATCTCAGCAAACAAAACTGCCACTATCAAGAGCAAGTCATGTAAAATATTGATTTTAGTCTTGTTGTTTGGCTGCTGTTTAAATAACAACTACTCATTATTAAGTTAAATTATTATATGAACGTCATCGTACTGTACTTGAAACTGTTGTTTTACTTTACCTTACAATCTTGAAAATTAAAACATCACTGCTGGATTATATAGGAAACGTCTGTCTTTTATGAATTATGCCTAAATTTTTGCTTGTATTGTCTTTGCACTGTTTGGGATTTTTAGCTATGAGAAGTTGGTGAAGGGAATGTTTTCTGTTTGGACTGTGATTGTAAAATGGCAGCAGCACTTTTTGTATATATTTACTCTGTGATATGCTGTTGCCTTGTAAAATTATTCAATCGTAATGTGAATTAAAGAGTATGGAGTTTATTCCTTTTTTATTTAATTTTTTACAACGCAAAAAACATTTTTCTTAAAAAGAACTAATACTTCATCTGTTACACTATGTAACTTTTCAGGTGAGGAGAGTCCCATGTTCTTCTCCTGGAGATGTTACTGCTATCTGGTGATGTCACCTGTTGTCTCCATGAAGAAGGATTAGTTTAATACCAAACTGTGGAACATTCCAAACAAAGGTGACTGCTCATCACCAGAAAAGTTACAAAGTGTCCCTATAAATCTTGATTTTCAGTTGAGTATCCTTTCAGTTTTTATTGATATAATTTTATATCTTTCTACAGTCACCCCACAGACATAGCTCTCGAAATTGTCATATCTCTATTATTTTGCACCAAAATGTAATAAATTGTGTTTCACTCAGCCACTCAGACCATCACTGCCACTTTGAACTCAACAAGATGTCCAGAGGCTGTGTGAAACCATCTCATTATCACTCTAACTCCTGTGTTCAGGTGCAACCGCGACATCCATTTTATCTCTTGCCCCGCGCTTATTCATTTCCTGCAGAAAATGAATTCCTCTCACGTCGAACACAGGGATTACACAAAATTACAATCAATTGCTGAATAAGGCTGTGTGATTTGAAATGCAGCCGGGCGTCTCTTCTGTCTGCGGCTGTCATCTTCACGGCTATTGTCTGTGACGCTGGGCTCACCATCACTGGGAGAGACTGTGGCGAGACTCTAATGCACTGGATTATCTAGTTTTATCATGTTACTGACTTTAAACAGAAGCAATTTTATGCTAAGATTCAACTGTTTTTCTCTGGTGGGAAAAGAAAATTGCTGTAGCAGTGGTGCAGAGGGTTGCTGGTTTGATTGCATTCTTACAGTGGGTTATGAACTGTACTCTTGTTGTGTCCTTGGGCAAGACACACAAATTTCTCTCCAGTCATATCAGTGAACCCCCTCCAAAAAACAAGCAAAAAAAGTGCAAATTTGTCTTGCTATCCAACTCGTAAGAACTTAAGAACTCATAAGAAAACTAAGAACGGTGAAAAGATGATGTGCCTTGACTTGGGTTTTCACTCATCACACAGCTTTTTCCCATCTGAATATGTATGACTCACTGTTACACTCTGGGCCACTCGATTTTTTTATTTTTTTTGCTATGGAACAGATAATGATGGTGATTTTCCTTGACCCTCCATCTGAATGCAGCACCTCTCAATTTGAACACATAAAAATCTAAATCTAACATACCAAATTTTTTTTCTGTCCGTGAAACTCTCCTCGCTGCTAGCATTGGCACAGCATCCCGCAGCATAAGGACTGTGCTTTCATCTGTATCTCTTGAGACAAAATTCTAAAAATGCAGGTTTGGATTCTATCCAACAGTTAAAGCTTCTGTGCATGTGGATAAATTACTTTGTTCAACCTTTCTCAAATGTTTTTTGTTTTTTTTTAATAGCCATAATGTTAAATTGACAATTTGGGATTTAGCGTCATTCAAATGACAGGCAGCCTTACTGAATATTGTGGATTGGACATGTCTCTATGGTGATTTAGTAGTTTGTAATACCAGGGCAGATGTTCGTTTTTGCACAAGATTAAGATTTACAACGAAGTATGCCAGTAGCTTTTGGAGCGTGGAAAAATCTAACTTAAAATGAAAGGTGCAACAGCAATCCATTAGTGCTTTTAAATAAAATGGGCAGAAATTGGATGCTCACTTGTGCCTTGTCTAGCTTCATCAGCACCATTGGTTCTGCTTGGTTTCTGCTGTTCAGGACCATGAACTACATTAATGACAAATGCTAATATCCTGCTCCCGGTGAAGGATGTGTTTGCGCTTAGTGCTCACGATGCCCTGAGCCTCCACTATGTACCCACATTAACTCAGCACAGATGAAGGGCAGGGTGAGAGGGAGGGGGCAGGTTTGCTGTGGGAAATTGGTGTGGAGCCTGTAATTTGGGCCCATTAATTCTGTATTCTGTTGGCCCTGCTGTCTTTGTGGTAAAAGAAATTTATACTCATATTTTCTTCTGTTCACCTTGACACACCGAGGAAAATACAGTTATACAATTTGCTTTATTTATATTTGTTGGGGCATTGTATGGTGCTACAATTAGTTAATCCTAACATACAGGATTATTTTTGGCAAAAAGCAACTTTGAATTGTAGAGCTGACCACTGCATACACTAAACTAACTAAGTTTGGTGAAGTTAACTCACATAATCAATTGACATATAACTATTTGTTGATCTGCAGTATATTAGTACATAATTACAATTACATAAAGTGTGCATTGATTGCAGTATTCATGTCTAATTTCTATGTATAGCAGCAGAGTAATCTGCTGTACTGTTTGCATTAAATCTCAGGAGTTCAGTGAATAATTGACAAACTCCTGGTGCCTTTGAAAGAGTACAACAGCATCAAAGAGCTCACCATAACAGTGGTCAAAGATGAAAGCTTTCTCCCTGTGGTGTACAGGAACCTCCAAAAACAAGCAAGATTACACTCGTAATTTCAAAGGCTTCAGAAGAATCACATTTTTTGTGCTATAATCTTATTCTCATAAAATAATTTCTCTATATTTTTCTGTACACTATGCTACCATAGATTCAGAGCATGCAGCTGCTCTTCACACGTATACAGGTACAATACCAGCACATGACGCACATCAGCCACAGAACTGCAGTCACAAAATGTCTCTCTTAAAACTCTGGGGTCATCTGTTTCACCTCCACACTTAAGTCCTGTGGACTGTCCCGCACATCCAGGTTGAACTGGCAGCTTCAAATCGTACAGGTGAAATCAGTCGAAGCTCTGTTTTCATACAGAAGCTTCACAGAGACTCAGCTCTTGTCACCAATCTGACATGTCACTGTCATGACTCACAGACCCCAGTAGGGGGCCAGGCTCCTGCGGTCCCTCTCATACACATCTGGGATGACCCCATAGGGAGTCTGGACCATCTTCACTGAGTTCCTGCCGAATAGTTTACGCTCGTACTCAATGAGCTGTCTCCAGAAACCCCCGTTTGGCCGTATAACAGGCCGGCGGGCTTTGACCCAGGCATGGGCTTCTGCCAGAGACACACGGTGGTATTTCATGAGGTAAGCCAAACACAGAGAGGCTGAGCGGCTCACTCCGGCTGCACAGTGCACCAGCACAGCCCCCCTCTTACGGCCGACGCTGTGGATCTTATCAGCCACACTGTCGAAGTACAGAGAGATGGGCGAGTGAGGCATGTCAGCCAGTGGCACCTTCACATACTCCATGTGAGGCCAATTGAAGTTGGGCAGCTCGATGGTGGCATTGACCACACAGGTGATGCCTTTGGACAGGAGCAGGCTGCGGTTAGATGCCACATTGCCCCGGCTGAGAAACAGGTTTGGCGTGATCTGGGCAATGCCCCCCAACAGGCTACCACTCTCAGGTAGCAACCGGGGCACTGTGGTGGGCACCATGGAGCTGCGGTGGTGATGATGGTGGTGATGGAGGAAGCCTTGGTGGCTGCGTGAACCCATTTGGATCGAGTGGAACGGCACCAAAACTGGAAAATGTTCAGAGGACGTTCTTCACAGGCATAGTTGAATCAGCCAGACCGCTCCTGAAACACAAACACATTTCACTGTGTTTTACACTAATGTATACTCACAAACAGAAGAACTAGAAACTCCTGACAGACAGACAAAAAGCTTTAACTGAAAACCCAAGCTTTCTTATTGGATATGTTTGTTTGTTTTTTTATTATGTTGGCAGCCTAATTAAATGTTGCCTTTAGTATTTTATTTGGGTGTATCTGGGTGGTGCTGGGGGTGAAGCTAGGATGGATATTGAGGCTGGTGAGGGAGCACTAAGTTGTGAAAGGGTTTCAAAGCCTACTACAGTTTTGTACAGTGTGTTGTGGATTCCTTACTGTGTACATTTGTCAGCAGTGGATTTTTTTAAACCAGGCGACCATTATACCAGAATAAACCACCATCAATCATCATTGTAAGTTTTATTTCTCATTTCATTCGCCATTTCACACGTGTCATTCACAAGTTAAGACGCAGGTTTCTGTATAGTGGAATTTGTTATTTTGTTATTTTGAGGCCTTAGATACAAAAACAAACAAATGCAAAACAAAGTAATACTTACATATAGAGAATGCTAATAATGTACACACCTTTTCACTGCTGTCTAAGGGTGAGCTTGTGGAATAACATCACATAAGAGTAACCCATCCAACAGTTGAATATTTAAAATGGTTCACTGATGTTGTGCAGTTTCCGTTCAGTATTCATCAGGTCTTTTCAGTGCTCTCTATAGGGGAGCCTGTGTGTAGTGCAAGTTTGTGTGCACGCTGTGTCATGTGACCTGGACCCCTGGAGGCATACACTTACCTCGGCTCATGTTTATCATCCTTGGCCCACACAAGCACATTGCAACTGTCAAGCTGCTCTTACAACTGCTAATATTCCTCTGGATCGCACCAAACGGCTAGATATGAATTATTATACGCTATCACAAATCAGCCTACTGTGATATGATAAAACATTGCACAGTTTCTAACTTAATTTCTTCTGTTATCTAGGTAGAAATAACCAAACCAACAGGTAGCACGGTGTCTATTTGCACAGTAACATTATTAATTTACATAATTAACAGCATTAATTTGGGCTGTTCTTGATTGATTAAGGACATTGATTAATCAGCTAAAAGACGTGAGATGTGGCATGGTGCTGGCAAAAGCTTTCAAAACTATTGGGATCATGCGCAGTAACAACTATGTATAAATAGAAGTACTGGTAACTACCATCTTCATAAGTGAAAATGCAGATCCACTCTCTTCCAAAACTCCAACCGACTCATGCCTTCTCCTTTCTGTTGTTATGCATAGTTATATTCCCAATGAATACAAATTTGGTCGACTAAGACACCATCAACCGATTAATCAACTAAATGTCTAAATGACTGGAGCCCTACCATGAACGCTCAATATTGGATTATATGAAATGAAGGCAGTGTGACGTCTGGGGGTGTGTGCTGCGTTGGTGGGTGTGCTGATGAAAATGGCCTCCTGAGCTGATGCTGTTTGTTATATCAGCTTGGGGCACTTCATACTTCGCTACACTCAGATGTCATCATCCGCACAGCTCCTTGGACCAGAAACCTCTACATATCAAGCCACAGTTACCAGTAATTACAGGTCATATGTTTTTCTTAAAAACCTTTCTGCTATTGTTTTACACATGTCAGAATAAAATAGTGACAGGTTCTGTTTATATCCAGCAGCACCCTGTATTCTGTGTCACATGTACAGTGCTTTGTTTTACAAAAGGCTGTGATCCTCATGTTACTGCACTGCTTAATCCCCTCTTCTCACACTGTCACCAGCAGAGATAAGAATAACAATTACAGCAGACTGAGGTATGAAAAACACACTGTTAGCCTTACATTACATCAGAGACTATGTTGTCAGAATACTATCATTTAAAACAGATTTCAATACCAAAAGCAATCCTTGATGCTTGATACGATTTCTAAAACACAATTTATTATATTATTTAGAATATAATATTCAAGACCAAATATTAGTAAGTCCTTTATAATTACAATATAATTTTATAATAATCCTGAGAAATGTACTGCGTTATAATATATGTAGTATGTAAATGATGCATTTTATTTTCTTGGCACAAACTTGAAATAAATTGAATCAATAAATTGTGAGTTACACCACCAGTAAATATATCCTTAACTTTATGTCAGTGCATATTTGTGCCACCTCCACTATCCGAGTGCCTCACTATTACTGCCCAGTCCAAGGTAAAAATAACTCACCAAAGCCTGTGGTACATCCGCTCCCTCATCTCTCCCTCCATATAGTCCTACGTATCAGTTAGCTGTTACCTAAGCAACAGGACATGCATTTTCTAGAGGCATGATACATTTTATTTTCCCTACCTGTGGCACAAATGCTCAAGTCATTGTGAATAGCCGGAATAACTTGTGTCCTTGACCCCTTTGGCAAGTTGTCTGGCAGGATTCTGGTCTAAAGTATTTCTACAAAGGGGGTATTCTGACCAACACAAGATATGTATCATCTTTGCCTGATTCTGTGTTGTACAAGGCTCCTCTCTCAACAGGTGGTCCCATCTCACATCCTCCACAGTTTAGATTCTCTCCAGTTCGGTCAGTGGGACATTGCTGAACAACTGCTGTTACAAATTAGAAATGTGACACACTCAACAGGATACCTAGAGCACTCACAACTGTACCACTGAGAGTGGAAGTGCATGGTCACCTGAGCTGGTAAGGTTGAGGGGACAAACAGACATAGCTTTCCAAAAATGCCTCAAATGTACAATGTAATCTTGCTGGAGTATCCATCTAATCTGTAATATTTTATTCTGCCAATACCACAAAATCTATTCTTTATCAGTATTTACTATTACACTATTATATGACTATTTTAGAGGGGATTGCAACAATGTATTGGACAATTTGAGTTGGTGCTACTTACATGGGCCCAATTATTGTGATTAAAAAGTTGTATTTTACTTCTCATTCCAACATCAATGCTTCAATGCTGGTCATTGAATTACTTGTATAAATTATGAAGTTAATGAAGAGCTGTCTTTATTATTCATTCTTCTTCAGTCATTTCTAACTATAAAAATATCTTCACCAACTTGATGTGAAACAGAAATGACAATATATCTTATTGTGACTCTACACAGAATAGACACTTTCACAAACTATACAAAAGACTGGACCATCATTTCAAAATCATAGTTTTTATAGGCCTACATCTCTTAAAAGACAAACAGCAATTATTCCTTCAAATGGAAAGTCTCACAAAAAGGGGAGATGATACCCTGCTCATAATCTAATCAGACTGCCTTATTATTATGTATAATTGGAGCTACACAGTGTGAATTTCAAACAGCACTGTATTCTATCAAGTGCTCATTATTGGATCTTATAGATGCATCACACGCCCTGAACAGCCATTCATTTTCTTTTGGAGAAACTTTATTCTTTTTATGTGGTAATAAACTTTTAACTGTGGGGTATCATTTTGAAGTCTGAAGTCATTTTGGGGCCAGCAGAGCGAAAACGTGAGACTTTGGTGAATAAGCCCTGTTTAATAATTGATGCTTAAGCCGAGAATTACGCGAGCAGTGGGAATCTGGGCGCGCGCCTCTGCTGCTCGTCCTCGCGCGCGTGACGTCAAAAGGTGCGCGTGTTAATAAGTTGGGTAAAGGTGTAGGTGAAAGCTTTCAGGAAAATCTTATGTTCAAACGACTGCTTTTTATATCCAGGCTTCAAATCATACGCTGCTACACATCTGACCAGACATAATATACAGAAGAGATCATATTATATGTCAGATATCAAAATTAAACACAACTTACCAGCGACTCAAGAGGAAATAAGATGGAGCTCAGCCCGGCAACATCCATCCATCCGCGCGCGCGTCCCCACCGCTTTAAAACTCTGGGCATCTATCTCCGGAGTGTCCGAGTGTGTACTAGCAAGAGGAGGGCAAAGGGCGTCGTGAAGAGAAAATGAGCGCAACAGTCATTATGAGGAAGTCTCCAGAAATAGGAGGCATCGGTGCATCAGTGCTGTGGGCTGAGCTGAGCGGCGCGTGCATGCACAGGCAGCGCTGTTTCAGGGAGAGAGAAGGGGGCGGAGCCTCTCTGTGCCACACCATTCACTGTGTAAAAGGCACAGGAGAGAAGAGGAGACAAGCTCATCAGCAGCCTCTATTCTGACTAATTCTTATTATTAGGTTCAATAAGCAGAATAAACAATCTGTTTTAAATATAGGCTGGCTAGATTATGTTATAACACATGCCCTATAATGTACTGTAAGAGTGTAGTTATTGTGAGCTTGTAAAGAGGTAAATTAGCCTTCTATCACCATTGAGCCAGACCAGTGCTTTAGAACACCCATGTAAGGACCCACAGGGCACTCTTACATACTGCTGTGGAGGTAAAATAAATGAGAAAGAAAACAAAACACACCTGTTGATTTTCCTCTTTCTTTCATCAGCCATTGTGACCATCCACAGCCTTACACTAGTGCTATGTAGTTGGTTAGAATAGTCAGGACTAATTTATGTGCTTTACTGGGCCTTAAAGCTATTGCTGATCTGGTTAAGGTTTTATTACTAATGTGGGATATTTATAAAGACCAAAACCATATAGGCCTATAGTTAAGAGGTATTCTCTAGTGGTCCATTAGCTCTCTGATGAAAGCTCTTTACACTCAACAAATGGAGAATTCACCATAATAGTTTATCTGTGGGCCTGTACTTGGACTCCTCATCTTGATCATTTATATTTTTGACCCTGCTCTTGAAATGACAAATTCATTTAACTATTAAGTGTAGACACGCTGTGCTCATAATTGATATGAGATTGACCTTATGAATGTTTTAAAAGAAGGGAAATGTCACTGTAGCAGTGAATAACAGGAGCTTGAGGTAAAAAAGCCTGACAGATGTCGCAGAAGTGGTAACCTTGAATTAGAGCTGAAGACATTCAGATGGATGGAGGGATGCTGCTGAGAGAGGGAAATCGCTGCTGGCTGTAAGACCAGGTCCTCTACGAAATGTCAGATGAGTCAGATGCATTCTGGGAAGACACTGCTGTTTAATATGGCACCACAGTCTGGCTGCAAATTTACCATGACACCATCACTGTAATAATAACAAGCACCTGCAACCACAAACTGGACGAGCTGCGCTGATGTGACATTGATGAACCCTGACGCTGTTATAAGACCATGGGCCTGAAAGCCCGCTGCAGTGATGTCACTGTGAAAATCTGTGAAGACTGACCTGAGGTATGTTCTGTTATAGCTTATAATTAGTAATATGTAACATTAACATAGGTTTGTGAGTTAAAAGGGTACAAATACTGCAACAACAAAATGTAATGCAATGATGTGGGTGTTCCAGCCAGCAGAAATGTAATGCAAACACAAAAGGATTTTTGAATCCTTTTGTGTTTGCATTACTAAATAAATCATGATTCAAAAAAATCATCATGGAATAATTGTCAACAACAATAATATAGACATTACATAATGCCAAGTTTAATATAGGCCTACATTCTTGTCCCCTGCCTATGATTCATTTTGGCTGTCTAAACACATATACACCAATGATCTAAACCACTGTTTGGATAATAACAGTGTCCCTGTTGGGTAGCTCAGGCAAAAACTATGCAGAAAATCTGTAGCATCCTCAACATCCACCCACTTCACATTTGTGCTGCTCTCTTTCTTTCAGTATGAATGCTATAGGCCTATAGGTTTTAAGATATTTTGAACATTAGAATATCATGTTTTACTTTTTATTATATGCCTATCAATGTTTTGAGACAGGTTTACTGTACATTGCCACACAACAAAATGTAGCTTGACTTGTACTCTTCTATTGGGGTTATTATTATTTCTTCCACCAGATAATTAAAAAATGCTCCTCACATTAGCATGTGAGGGTATGCTAATAAGGTAAATCAACAGGTGGACTTTAGGGAGTGTGAAGTTGTATTGCAAATCACAACCATAATACCAAGGCAGTAAGTAACTCTAGAGATGTTTATTTCAGTCTCTCTGATTTGTCGAGGAGAGGCCCCACAGTTGCTCTGCGCTGAAGCTAGTGGAAAGTGCTTTGTGGTCAGCAGTATTGGAAACTTGTGTGCCCCGAGAGCACGGCAGGCTGCTGGGGATGGGGCTCTAAAATAAAGTTGCTGCCATTGCTCCAGCTGTGACTGCCAGCAGAAAACAGACATGGATTTAAGTGTTTGCTTTGGCAACACGTGAAAGCACAAGGTGGGTGGGTGTGCGCAGCGTGGAGCCTCTGATCTTTGCATGCTGACATCAAACAACACTCTCCTGCCACCATGTGAAAGGGAAGACCTAAAAGGTATGTACTCTATGTAAACTCCATATTTTATTTTGCTGCATCATATTGTAATCAGGTCCATAACATAATAATAATGCAATGAATAATAACATAATAATATTGCAATGAATTAATATAGTCACACTATCTGATGTACCACACTCTATGGTGGTAAGCTACTATTAGTAGCACCTGTGGCTATTAGTAGCCACAGCTGCCCCGAGGCAGACAAATGGAAGCAAGGCTGCCAATCTGCGTCACTGGCCCCTCTGACCAACACACACCACATTTGTACCAGGCAATGTGGGTTTCATGCCTATGGACACAAGATCAGTTTGTATTAGAGTTACTGCTGCCACACAGTAGGATTTCCAGTGGTCTCCCATCCAAGTACTAAAAGGTCTCGGCCTTACTCACCTACCGAAATCAGACGAGATCAGGCATTGACAAGATATTTCTGTGACCGGTAGTGGTCCAGATTTCAGCAGTATGGCTCAGTGAAAGAAAATAAAAGTGAAAGGCCACTACACGTGGCACTGACTCAAGTCAATACAAAATGCGTTTTTTGATTTTGGCTGTAACAAATGTTCATAAATCTGTTCAAATGAATTTCTTTAGATTCAATATTGTGAAAAACATTTCTTATCATAAAATATGATCCAGACTGAAATATTGGTCACATACATTATTTACAAGTTCATATAGTATAGGATACAATGTATATCACTGCAATCCTGAGTCCATTGCATTTTGGAATGAGGTTGGAGAGGGTGAGCCTCTTTAATTCGGTGCATCTATATCCAGTCACGACTTGGGCAGCAGCTGAGCGTGAGCAACAGGGTGAACGTACACACATATACACACACGCCTCAGTGCTGCCCCTCCTCCCTCTCTTCCCCCCTCGCCCTTTCTCACTGCCATGGACCTGGTTGCCACGGTAACCTCTTGTGTTGATGGGTTCACCTCTGCTAATCACAGCCCAGAAATAATAATGACTAGAGGGAATGAGGGCAGAGAGAAGCAGGGAGACAGTGTGTGTTAGTGGAGGCAATATAACAACAAAGAGCAGAGATATAGGACGCGTTTTCCAATTTTAACAGCAAAGTTAAAAATCAATATGATGCCGACAGAGAAGAGGTATTGGGCTACACTGATCATGTTTGGACTAGTATTTTCAAAATAACAGAGATTGCAGGGGGGTCCCTAGAGCTTTGAATGGTCAGAGGGTGAGAACAACACCAAATACTGTTTATGCAAACTCAAAAGTGAAAATCCTACACAAATGAATGTAAAAGAGGAACAGCAGCAAAAGCTCTCAAACCATGTTTTAGTCCTACCTGAAATGAATGTTTGTTATTTATCATGTGATGCGCACCCAATACTTATACAAATACAATTTACATAAGCAATGTGAGTGAAGTGTCTTGCCCAAGGACACAATGACTAAAGTAGTGCTGGGACAATAACGATTGACTCACTTTTGATTGATTGATTGATTACATTTTCACATAATGTTCAGTGGTCAGTGTTTTGGTGTCATCCTTTTCTCTGGTCATAATGGTATGGCTGATCTTTCTGAACAATATTTCATTTATGGATATTAATTGTAGGGAGTTCTGGGAGTTAGATGCACATTAATTTTAATCCTGTTCTGGTGTGGCGTTGGGGGGTGAGGATTGAGCAGGAGGCAATGTGTCTGACGAGACTCTGTGTGGGCGAAGTGAGAACACGCGAGCCTTGACACCAACATCTGCTCCATCTGCCGTTCCTGCCACTGCACACACACACAGACACACAGACACACAGACACACAGACACACAGACACACAGACACACACACACACACACACACACACACACACACAGACACAGACACAGAGGACACACACTCACACACTACAGAGGCCACACTACGGCTGACGTCAGGTCGAGACAGGTGAGTAACCACACCATACACCATTTACTCATAGGCCTGTTGATCAATCTTGATCAAGATTTTGGGGCCTGTGGCAAGAAACCTCACATGGGCCCCTCTAATATAAATTAATGGGATGATCTAAATCTGCGCCCCTAAGACCTTGAGGCCCTGTCTACTTCCCTGTATACTTGATTCACATGATAAAATGTAGTGTCAGTCAATTGAATATACAAACACACAATTATTTACTGAAGTCAGTAGGCCTGTATACACACAACTTGAAGGCTAATGCTTAAATAAAGTAAAATTATATAGGCCACTGTAAAAATGCCAAATGTAAATTATTTTGAAGCACAACCAGAAACACTTGCAGTTCCCAGTAATAGTTTATGTGGCCACAAAGAAGCCTTCTGTATTAGGCATGATAAGATAAGATAAGATAAGATATGCCTTTATTAGTCCCACAGTGGGGAAATTCCAGCATTGCACCGCACACACAGAGAACAGAAGGAAAATCGTACATGCAAAAAAAGAAAATCATAAAACAAGATAATAGATAAATACCGGTATCTAGAAATAATTTAAGGAATAGACTCAAAAATAAAACTCTAATATACACATATATATACATATAGATATACATGTCCGTAAAGTGACTTGAGTATTGCACATGGGTTTGGTTAAATATGGTTGAATGACACATGTTCAGTGTTAACAGTGTTCATTGTACAGTCTGACAGCAGCAGGAAGGAAAGACTTGCGGAACCTCTCCTTCACACAGCGAGGGTGAATCAGTCTGTCACTGAAGCTGCTCCAGGGCAGACAGAGCGTCCTGCCGGGGGTGAGACTCATGGCCCAGCATAGAGATGACCTTAGCCAGGACCCTCCTGTCCCCCAACTCCTGCACCTCCAGAGGACAGCCCAGGACGGAGCTGGACTTCTTGATGACCTTGTCCAGCTTCTTTCTCTCCCTCTCTGTGATGCTGCTGTTCCAGCAGACCACACCGTACAGGATGGCTGATGCCACCACAGAGTCATAGAAGGTCTTCAGGAGTGGCCCTCTCACTCCAAAAGACCTGAGTCTCCTCAGGAGATAGAGCCTGCTCTGGCCCTTCCTGTACAGTGCGTCTGTGTTGTGAGTCCAGTCCAGTTTGTTGTTCAGATGAACACCCAGGTACTTGTATGAGTCCACTCTCTCAATGTCCCTTCCCTGGATGTTCACTGAGGGGGCAGTAGAGTGGCGTCTGCGGAAGTCCACCACCATCTATATGAATGTAATATGTTAGTAGCTAAAACCAAATCATCTGTGGATAAGGACTTAACAGCACAAAGGATCATCAAGCCCTAGTTTAATCATAAAAAGGGAATGACTGGAGGAAAAATAAACTATGCCCCAAGACATTGGCCTCGTTTGAGTCCGTCACCATGGTAACTCACTCTGTGAATCTAACCTAAGACAGACCAGGTGCACTTAATACGGATTAACGAGAATTTAAGGATGTGACTTGTATTCATGTATACTTTACACTTATTTTAGTCAAATGACTTACAAGCCTGACCTTTTAACCCCTTCTGCATTAAAGTGCATTGGTAAGTGCAAATCATGAGACTCATGGATCATACTTGAATTGAATTCATGTACACTTTTAAATGTTGATTTATGTAGGATATGTTTAAAAACTCAAGGAGCTACACAGCTCTCAGCATTTTAGATGAGCATCATGGTAATTAGGTGATTTCATGAAAACCTGAAATCAAATATTAAAACAGTTTTAATAACTTTTTAATAGGCCTTAAAAACAGTTTAATCTTTTTATTTAAATAGGGTGCGGCAAAATTATCTAGGCCTTTTGAGTTAGAATCTTTATACTAAAATATAATATCTGATTATCCACATTTCTTTTATATTACACTTGACTGATCCAGTCACATGACTTCCTGTCCCTCTAAGATGGAAGCCTCCTCCAGTTTACTGTTGCCATGGTGAATCCTCTTTTCTTGATAAAGTCTTGTGTCTTCTGCTAACCTCAAGGTGTACAATCTCTGACTGAAACAGAAAACTCAGAGTTGTCCGTCTCATGGGAGATTAACCCTGAGTTAACTCTTAAACCAGAGTTAACTGAACGTCCTTTATGAAACATGGCCATTAACAACACATTCTCTGTTTTTTGTTTGTAAACCTTAAATTCTACAACATTCTGTTTTGTCCTGCTTTGCATCTTTTAACTGCATCTGTTTGGACATTTTGGTTCCCCATGAATGTGTTCTTAATGTCAAAGACTATCATCTTTCCTCCTCGTTCAGCTCTCTGCTCTGATAAACCATCAGAGGCCAATAACATGCTACATGACCACATAATAACTCTCTCACAATATGGACCTTTCAACAATACACCTAATGTGTCTCTGAAAAATCAAACACAGACTGGACTGATACAAATTAAACATTTACATATAATGTATTTTAAAAGAGCAGCAATTGAACACATTTTTTTTTACAATTATTTTACAGTACAATGATATATAAAATAAACAATAGCATTTAGTGTCCACATTGTCTTCAGGCCTTAGTTATGTAGCCTTCCTTGATGAGAAAGTCATATATTTTGCGAGTCTTGTTGACGTCAATCTTGATTAGGGCTCTGGCTTGAGCGAGTCGTAACCCCCCTTGCCGTCTGCATTCATTCAGGAGAGCTTGCTTATACTCAAGGTAGGCCCCTGGCACCAGGCGAACCACCTGGCACAGCTACAAGCACAAAACAAACCACAATTACTGTAAGGGACATTAAAATACCAGAAGACCTTTACTTAAATTGCTTCTGTATTTCATTTTTCTAACAGCTTTAAGTGTTTATTCAACTGAAGCACTAACAACACATTGTACAGAGTTTAATGCATCCTTTGCTTTTATGGGGCCACTGTGAGCCATTAGACGTAGACAAGTGATAAGTACCTCTTTCTCTCGCTCATTGAGCTTCTCTGTTCCCGGCAGTCCTGTGAGGTTCAGGGGAGGGGCACTGCGCCTACCTGATGCTGTGGAACAATGAATAAGACTTAACATAAAAACATCTTAACGGCAAAAGACAGTAGTACAATAACTGAAATAGTCGTCCATAGATGAAAATGTATTTGATAAAACATTTTTACCTGAGACCGTGAGCGTTGTGACAGGTGGAGTAATGCCAGCATCACTGTAATGAGAAAAATTATCATCAAGGTAAACAAGCAACATGGCCAAATTGCATTTCATTAAAGTAACAGTGCAGGACTGTGTAGGAGTATTGTGGAATATTATAGCCAAAGGAACAACATCCTCCTAATAAGGGCTCATGTTTTTCTACTAATTAAATAATAAAATCCAAAAAGAAAAAAACAAAATAAAACATGCCTTTACGTTTGTCTATTTTGTTTAACAAAATGGGACACTGTGGGGCTTTAAAAACAATCTTTTTAAATGTCTGCTAAACCAAGATCATGATACGTGAATTAAAAAAAGGAGATTAAATGGCAACGAAAACAGAGGTAACCTTAGGATCAGGTCACCTCCTGCTGGCCCCTCCTTTGCACAAACTTAAGAACAAGGAATTTGAGCTCTCACATTGCAGCTTGTTTGCTAAGCCACTGCTGGCACGCCCGGCTATCCTGGATATACTGCAGCACATCCGACAGCATGGTCCTCTTTCTGCGCTCCTCCTCTCGCACACGCTTCACACGATCATGGACCTTTGCACCTAGATGTAAACAAACACAGTCAACAGTGGCAGCAATAATATGATTTTTTTTATTTTTTCAAAAGAGAAAAGTATAAACCACTAAGATGGGACATAATGTTTTAATGACGTGGCAAAGGTAATTTAGGACTCACTGCAAAAAGACTTGATTCCAGCTTTTCTGTACTCCTGTAGCCGGTGAATCTCCTTCCTCAGCTCAAACTCCACTGTAAACAAATTCCAAAGAATGTTATGGGATCAACTTACCAACACATTGAATAGAGCAGTTTTTAAAAATATGAGCCTTTTTAAGCACTTTCTGTCTACTACCTACTTGCCTGGATTGTTCGACAGTATGACATTAAACTTATCTTAATCCACGACAAGGCTAAATGACAAGTTACAGGTCACATCTGTGGAAAGGCCCATGTACGGTGAGAATGCATGTTTTTCAAGGCATTATTTGGCACTTAAAAGACCTGTAATGCTATACAAGTTTAATTCTATACTGTGGCATATTCCAGGCAAACCAATAGTATCTCCATGGAGACAAGTGAACCCATGCCAGAAAGGTTGCATAATGCATCTTTAACTCACCCTTAGTGCAATGTCTGACAAGCTCATACTGCATTAAGGAACATCTTGTATCACAGGCATTCCAGAGCAGGGACACTTACATGCATTGCTTTCAATGAATTTGTCATGTTCCATTGGACCCACCACTCGAGCAAAGCGCCTCATCACATCATACATTTCTTGCACTTCTTTTGGGTAACAACGTTCCAATACTAACAGAGAAAAAAAGAAATAGCAGAGGTGAGTGGGCAGCAACTACAGACAAATATAACACAAATGTATGAAAGGAAAATCCACCTCTTTTGATGCCCCCAGATACCATTAATTTGAAATGTTATAATTCATGAGATTTCCCTTTTGCTTTTATAAGTTGGAAAATAGGAGGCACTTCAACAAAATGCTCCACGTAAACAACAATCCTCTTTGCACCTATGTTTGACAAATCTGTTCAGAGCAAATCCTTATCAATTAGTTCCTTCTTTTGAGGCAGTTTTCATAAAATCTGTGAGTAAGATTTAACCTCATCAATATTGTAATCATTACACAATTACCTATGTAACTTTTAAAAGTTATGGCATCACCATACGATGCTTTTACTATCATATGAGTCATAGTTTGCTTTATGTTGTCAGTATTATTTGATATGAATATTTGCATGTCATGTGCCACTCCTTCAGATTTGAATTAATTAATGTATTTTTGTGGTGGATTGGTGTATTTTTTTGTCCAGGTAAATAACTTTAAATTAAAATGCAGACATTATGTCCAGAAAGTAACTTACAGCTGCAACTATGAGTGAAAAAACTCAATGTTTGATTTCTCTACCCACATCTGGTCACAGATATATCAGACACATTGTTGTATAGCAGAGCATTAAACCCTATTGCTAAAAGCGCAGACTAAATAATTTTCACTAAGCACTTACACTTCTTTATAAGTACTTATAGACATGGCAGAGTTGTGTTTATCAGCGTGTTGCTGAGTAACAGAGTGTCAAAGAGGAGGGAAAGCTGTTGTGTGGGTGTGACAGGAGTGGCCGCGTGTGGATGCATTGCTAAAGCCAATCTCCCCCATCACTGCTTTTAAATGCAAGCGCTAATTAGCAGTTGCCATACTCCGGCCTAACGTATGAAATCATGCAAATGAGTGGACACACACAGAGATGAAAAGTGCATGTCTCTAAGGAGATGTGGACACAGACCATTATGTGACTGAATACCAGCACACAACTAAATCCAGCAGAGGGCTCACTCATGTCATGTAACAAGCTGCCTCAGAACTTCACACTGCAGGCCAGAGACCACAACAGGGGCCAATGTGCCTCCAGCTATAACGCAGACATGATACTGTGCACCTCCAGGCTGTAGGAATGCATGTGACGCACACAACACACACACACACAATGCACAAATACACTCGCTGCCCGCAGAGACAATCTTTGACAGTCTCCATGACAACCGGTCTGCAGCTCCGCGGCGACTGTGAGTCCGCTTTTGTCTTGAAAGACCGGAGAGATAAGGCGAAGGAAAGGGAGGCTGGAGGATACATAAATAAAACATGAGGAGAACTCTTGAACTCCCAAACCACAAATTCTCACAGCGATGTGTGGGTCTGGTTTCTGAGGCAGCAGACAACAGCAGGCTTTAATTGGACAAATCCATTCATGCCTAACAGCCCTCTTTGTCTCAGTGCTAAAGCATGAACCCAGAGGCTGGCTGTGGAGAAGCAACCTGTGGCAGGCCGATCAATAACAGAAACTCACCTCTCCCTCCTATTATAACAGCAGCACTCATGGCATGGTTTCCACTCACACTGAAGCACTTACACCGTGGCACAGGCTCTGCAGACTATTCAAGGACTGGTCGTAAATACATGTTTTTGTCAGCTCCCACACGCCAGCTAGATCAGGGGCCATTGGGGTTAGTGCTGGTTATTACCCTGGACCTGTTTGCATGTGTCCTGAGAAACTGTCTTCAGCAATTTGTCAGGTAGACAGCAAAAGCCTCCACAGGGTGTGAGGTGTGCCATTACAGCCAAGCCCAAGTGTGCAACGCAAAAAGACTTACTCTGAAATTTCCGCAAGTTGATGAGACCATGGTCTCGGATAATCCTAAAAGAAATTAGAAAATAAATCATTTAAAATAATGCAGATAGAAGTCCTGAGAGTTAGATCATGTATTTGTATGAATACTATTTAACATTTATAACATGACTGAAACAATTATTCAACTATCCAGAATCCAATGAATCAGGATCCAATCATCAGAATGCTGTGAGCCTGGCATTTCAAAGGTCATATTTGAAGATCTCATGTCACAAACTTGAAAAGATTTATTGAGAGCCAGAGCTAAAAGCATGCCTGCCCTTCCTGGCATACCATTTGTCCATACTTAGAGAGCACACACTCTTTGAGGCTGATTTAGAGAAGGATTCATTACAGCTCTGATGGATGACAATATTTTCAGTGCAGGTGTTACAACCAACTAGCTGTTGCAACAAGATATCTATGGTAAATCAAACAGTATATATAATAAGATATATTAACAACTAATAGAAAGCCTTCAGAACACAATATCTGATATCAGTTTAACTTAATGGAGCAACATTAATATTGTATAACATGCGCCCTCTAGTGATAAATAGGGCTCATCACAAGAAGTACGATGTAAGAAAAGCATCAACCTTTAAATGAACCAAAACTGCTTACTTTTTCCTTCGCTGCCTCTCCCTTAATCTTGAATGATAGATATCAACAACTGCCAGCTTTAGTGCTGAAAATCAGCAACATAACATTATGATAAATGACAGCTTATTTTAAGTGTGTAAATGCTTTACATTTGTAAATGTCAAAATCAAATGAAGCATACCACGAAGGACATCAGAGTCATCATCCACAAAGTCGATGTCCTTCAAGTCCCATTCTGCATAGTTGTCAAACTCCTAGAGGAAAATAAAAAACAAAACACACTGTACTAAAAAGTGTAATTGTAACTGAGCTATTTGGGTTATGGTTGAGTCCTCACCTCCATGAAGTCAGCTCTTGCAGGCATGTATCCAGCCATATCTCGAGACAACACTGACTCAAAGGTAGGACGAGGTGGGTCATCTGTGGCTGTAATATTACAACATGGACAGTGATTAGCATATACTTTAATTCCACAAACAATTGTTTGAATGTTTTCACCATGGCAGTATCATGTTAATCTGAACCGAAACTTAGAGGCATGCAAGAAGTTGAAGGAAATCTTATCGGTCAGGGTAAGTCAACTGTCTTGTGGAGAAAACTGAATGTTTGCTAAGCACTCACACAGTGTGACAGATGGGGAACTGGAACCCTCTATAAATTCAAGCTAGTTCCTGATTAACCAACTGCTTCTGACCAACTGTAGCAATTAGCAGCTCAAAAGACATGCCTAAAGAATGTGATAACATTATGTAAAATGTAAGCAACAAAATAAAACATTTAGAGTCAGAATGAATGTTGTCGGATGATGTGGAAAATCCTGTGAGCTTGTGTCAAAATATTTTTTTTACTTACTGCAAAAAATAAATCCATTACAAAAACAATAAATTATCTACTACTACTATTACTACTACGGGCACGTTAAATAAGATACCCACGTCTAAATGGAATTGCTGTATCTGCAAAGTGTGAGTCTTTTGTTTTTTGCAGGCTGAGTAAGGTGGAGGAGAACAGGGGATTATTGATGAAATTCTTCATGTAGTGGCTCTCACATTCTTCTTTGGTTTTTGTACGCATTTGATATGCCACATCCTGCCTGTGGAGACACAAATAAAATATTTTGACTGTATGCAAACCTTACCTTTACCTTGCTAACCTTTGACAACAACAGCACAACAGGTAATACTGGTATGTCACAACTAACTCACCAGTTTCCAAATCCACAATCCATAACTGCTTCTAAAAGAGCCATTTCTTCTTGAGCTGTCCACCCAGGCTCCAGCACTGGGAAGTCTGACGTCTGCCAGAGCACAGTTATAGAATATCAAAATGAAACTTAGTATACATTAAGGCACCAACAAGGCATCCTCCACCATCACTTCTCTAACAAGAGGTGGAAAGTTAGGGTACTGTTGTTCTGTGTTGTTATAAAAGAACCATCCATGCCTATTTTTGAATGTGGAGTGTGAGTTATCATAACTGGTGAAGACTGAAGGGATCTGAAGAGATTGGCAGTCTACCCCAGGATAGCTGTGGCTAGAGAAGGGGTTTACCACCATCAAGCATGGGAAATGAATGAATAATGCACTTAAGTGTCAAGGTAACTTTGAGTGTTTGGAAAAGTGTCATACAACCCCATTGCATCATTATCATTAGACCTGCCATTAATAGATCACAGACAAACAATAAAAACATACCATAATTTCATACTTGTGATCACTCTGGTGCTTCTTGTATTCAAACCCTCGTGTAAAACACTACAAAAAGATCATTATTTAGTTATACGTCATTCACCTGTAGTGACCTCTAAGGTGATTACAAATATAACAGCTTTTTACCTGGAGGCAGATCAGAAACGGAGAGGGTCCACACTCTGCACATTTAATGTACGGTTCAGTAAGGTAAGATGAGCAGCCTTTGCACGGAGGTTTATCCAAAGGATCATCTGTAACAATAAAACAGTAACAACACCGTTACTGACTGCAAAAATGTTGCAAATGGAATAGGCAGGGATACTAAACAGATAATTTCACTTTATAACATGTACAAAAGTTTCTACATTTGACTGTGTGCACTACTTTAAACTGTTAATAACCGATGAATGATCAGCCTGTTGCAGACACCATAGAATACCAGCACAATAGAAAACATTGTTGCTCGGACTCGAGCACAGAATTGTGAGTTTACGAAGATAACGCTATGCTGACCAGAAGAGGATGCTCCTTTATACGTGTGCACGCGCACACACACACACACATACACACACACACACACACTCACATACACACAGACAGATACACGTACACATACACACACAGAGATACACAGATACAAACACTCATATACACACACACACACAGATACACACACAGCCGCACAGACACACACACAGACACAGACACACACATGCGCACACACACAGACACACACACACAGATACACACACAGCCGCACAGACACACACACAGATACAGATACACACATGCGCACACATAGATACAAATACACACATACACACACAGATACACACAGACAGACACAGATACACACATACAGACACAGATACACACATACAGACACAGATACACGCACTCACAGATCACACGCCCTCGCAGATACACACACACACACACACACACACACACACACACACACACACACACACACACACACACACACACACACACACACTATAAAAATGTAAACACATTAGGACTCTCATCATTTTCGTTGAGTCCATTGCTTCATTGTTCACTTTACCTCTGTGAAACTCATTAAACCCTTCTGACTTCCTGTTTTAGACTCTTGGTCCTCCTGACGCTGACATCAGAACATTATTACACAGGCTAAATGAGGAGCAGTAAATAAAGACATTAGCCTGTTAGCTAACGTTAGCTCATGATGCTAGGCACTGATATACTCGAACAAGCAGCATAGCAATGTTATTATTGGTTTAGGCTTAAGCAATAACTAAACGTTTTTAGGTACACACTTACTCCCAAAGGGTCCCAGTCGGTCCATGTTTTAAAATATAACGAAATGATCCACTGTCCGTCTAAGTTAGACTATGTTAGCAGCTGACCACAGTGAATCTATGAGCTCCGTGACTCTATGAGCAGCTATCCAGCCTTAAAGCCAAGCTAGTCGAGGAATCGATTACAGATGAATTACAATGAATTAATCTTACAATATCACATTTAAACGGAAGTAGTACCTTTGTAAGCTTAAAGCGTAGCAAAAAAAATGTTAACAGAGCCATTTAAAAGCAACTTATCCCAAATAAATCCAGCGAATGAAGGTTAATGTCTCTGAGTTTACATGCTAAAAATAATTTGATACAGCAATTCTGGCAAAGGATTTTTTTATACACTTAAAAAATTGTCAACTATGTCAAAAGATAACTTATATTGAGACTGCAATGTTTAATTTCAGTTGCCATGTTTCATTAGGACACGCGGTGGCGCACGTGGTCTAAGCTGAGATGCGGTTCTCTGGGTTTACAGTGTTTTTCTTTGTTTCTCCAAAAGAACTTCATTGCACGAGCGTGAATTTGTATAAACATCACTACTCTTTTTCTTTTTAAGTTTAAATGCAGATAGAGTAGGTCATCCACTAATCATTTTTTTAAGAAATTGACATGAAATTAGCTACCTGCTCTTAACAAGGCTGTAAATAAAAATAAAGTAACGCTGATGCAATACTTTCCCTCGATCTGCAGGACATCTATATGCAGGCCAAAACTACTGTGATGGGTGTATCCTGTGAACTCTGTCTTTCATCTTGGGTCCCATGGATAAAATACATCAATGAGAAGGCCCAACAACAAAGCCCCCAGAACAGATCAACTGTATATACAATCATATGTGGTAAGTGTCTTTAGTTTACTGTAAGTTAAAAACATTTTGACATCGACACAATTGCAATATTGCATATTGTTTTATGTCAAATCACTAACTTATTTTCAGACTAAAATTACCTGCAGTTTGAAATATGTTTTTCTTTTTCTCCCTGTTAATGTGCCTTGTCTTTTGAACCACATGAAACAGACTATTGTCTGCATCATGCCAATAATGCTGAATCATTCTGTTATTTGTTGTTATTCTTTACTTAGAGAGCCAAAGCCTTGTAACATGGCATGTCCATCTGAAATGCCAGGGTCAGCATATGTTGAAGCATACTGTATAAAGTCACGTCTTGGCACAGAATGTGGGAAGAATACATTATTCACAGTGAGACAAAGAGAATAATGTCAGACTCACAAGTGACATGTGTGCCTCCCTACCACGGCCCCTGCTGCAGCATCAGCGCCTGTGGGCAGACAACCTGCTGTCCTCCAGCCACATGCCACCCCCGCCCACCCTGCTCTCCGCCTTTATTCACATGTTCAGCTTCACAGCATCAGGTCTGAAAGACACCCCAAGCCCTGTTAGTGCCTATCAAACACAAGAGGACTTCAAAATAGACGTGTGCCACTTTATATCCCCCACCCCCAACTTGGAAAACTCCACCGATTCAGACCATTACTTCACCTCCTACAATTGCACTCCCCAGCTGCTGTGATTTGAATACGAGGGCCTCTGAAAAGGAGGGCATCTGGCACACTCCTCAGAGGCGCGCAAACAGCTCAGCTCTCCTGTCATGGAAATGCCCCTCAACAGGATTAAGACTTTCGAGGAACAAAATGAGAACACTTAAATTTTACTAAAGAAAAGAAACATTAGCAAACACCCGTGAACTTTTAGCGTGAAGGGGCTGGCGCTATTCTATTAAAATAGTGAGTGGTGGAGTTTATTCAGTTAAAGCTCTATTTTTACCTACACTAAACACTGAGTAGTTGTTGGATGGGACAAGACAACATGATCACTTTGCACAATTTCTTTCATCATGGTGAGAATGATTCAGTTTTTTATTTGCCACCAATATGCAACCAATAAGGTTAAGGTACATTCTGTTATGCCCATAGGGAAACGACACAATACAAATATAAAAGATTGTTATGTGCAAGTTTTTACAGTGAATACAGAACAGTACAAATGAACTAGACTGAATTCAACACACTTGATTATCTAAAATGTGCTTTTTCAGATTTCTAGTAAAATGATTAAGCTTTACAGACAACCCCAGGCTGTCCGGAAGCTGATTCCACTAACTTCAGAACATAGTTTAATAAATGTTTTGTGTTTACACTTTCCCATTCAGCTTAAGTTCACTATAGCCTGTCTTCTGCATCTATCTGTACACAGAACGTTCAATGATACATACATACATGGTAATAACTTAACATTATTGGCAATATATGTGAAAGCATGGTTTCATTATGCCAGTCCTCTGTAGAGCATAACTTACTATGCACTCCTCCTATAGTTTGTACTGTAAACCTGTCTGTATTGTGTGTCTTTACATCACCTGACAGAGAAGTGTTCACCTTACACTGATAACGTCTTTGGACTGTCTCACGTGGCTCCAAGTGACTAAAGTCAGAGCCATGTTGTCAAAGCACTGAACATATTATGAGCTGATGAAACACTAGACAAGAGACATTTTCTCATTGTGTGAGCAGCTGCCCGACTTCATTTTCCTGTTTGCTCTCATCTTGGCTTTGTTAACAGCTCAGTGTGAGGCTATAAATGGCTCAAGACTTGTACCACTTGACACTATCCAGAAATGAGCATGATAGTACCACATTGTGTTGTCTATAAACACCAGTCACCCCACCTGACCTTATTTCCTTCAGCATCAGCCAACCATCACTGTGAATAAATTAATCAAAACAGATGACTCATTCAGATTTATCACCAGTTTATTTTTGCTTAATATGTGACTCTCCTTTTTGTTTGTAGTGATATGACAGTGGACATCTTCCCATGGCCAAGGTGAAGCCAAGAAACCTCTAAAGGTCATGGAGTTTGCCTACTGGGTGTGGAGCTCAAGTCTTTCCCACACCTCCACCACTCTCCAGCTCTGAGAAAGCATGTGTTAGGCCTCGGAGTAGCAAGCTATGAATTCCACAGGTTTGTCTTACACTTTTGTCCTAAGGGGACACTGGGCTGAATCAGTAGCATGTTTGATTAATTTGAAGACCTGTCAGTAAGTCTTAAGTAATCTTTTACAATATAATTATAGTGAGTTATTATTTTATTTTAGCAATATTTATCTACTGTCTGGATCCCGTGGTGGAGTGTCAAAAGCCAGTGTTTTATTTGTGCCAAGGCTAGCTAAATGGTTGATGCATAAAAAGTTATGGACAAATAATGTCAACTCCAAATGAGAAATGCTCAAAGTGCACTTGTAAAGTATATTTGTAAATATATTATGTCGTCTGTAGACAACATCACTTTATATAGGGCAAGGTGTTTAGTTCAAAGATATTACACCTAACTTAAATCTAGATACGTGGACTAGGAAGAACTTCTAGTGTCAATTCTGTAAATCTGTGCTCACATGAAGGCGTATAATGACAAGATAGGAAAGAAAGAGTGGAAAAAGAGAAAAAAATCTGTTTTGGTCCATACTCATATCTTCACCTCTAAACCGCAACTGAAAGTGTTAAACATCTCGTGTGAATATCTGTGTGCTTCCTCTTTGCCTCTTACAGCCCAGCAGCTCTCCCATAACAGTGTCAGGACATATCAGCCCTGTGACTGTCCCAGCATTGCCCCTGGGTGCCAGAGCATGCCTATGGCTTTAGCCCAGCTCCTAACTCTCATTCAGCCCTCCTCTATCCCTAACACAATATTCCCCTTGGCTTAATCTCCAACAAGAATGACCAAGTGCATTATCTGTGCTGGCGTTTGGAGAATGGACAAAGATAACAGGCATGGGACAATACAGAGAGTTTTTGTGAAAGACTGAGTTGTTGTATCTAGAGCATAAATGGTCTTTAGCCCTTAGGGAATAGTGGGAAGGGTATTTCTCATGAACATTATTGGACAGAGCCCCCTCACTGTCTTGTAGGTGCTAAAATGTGCCATGTCATCACAATATTCTCTTCTCAGTGGTATGGAGCCAAGTATTCTTAGTTGTCACCTGCTTTAGAAGTGAATGTGTTGTTAAACTGGACACAGAGACGCATGGGTAAGGTCTATAGCTGTCGTCAGTCACACCAGGGCAAGAATCTGACATGCCACTTTCTAACACAGTGCAAATTTACACCCCCTGTGCAGCCTGGTGTCCACTGTGCAGCTCCTCTCGGGGATCAGTACTCAGGATTAACCAGCTGTTCACAGGGAATAAGAGGTTTGTCTCTAAGGTGGAAGGTCACTACTGAGTCAGCACTTATTAGGAAGCAGTTTAAGTGGAGACCATAGATTATAATATCGAACTTAAGTAAACTGTAAACATGCAGTCAACAGTCATCAGTCAATAAATAACAAGCAGACTGACCATTTCACAGGATTCAGTAAACATGCAAATAGATAACTTCCCCTGCCCTTTACCCTTTATCTCGGCAAGAAAAAAAACAAAAAAACTCAAAAAACCCTGTGGATAAACAGGGAAACCTCGAGGGGAATCACAGTAAAGGAAAGATTCACTCCCATGGCCAGACAGGCTGTTGATGTGTCACGTACAGGACGTCCAGTTTCCAGTATTAATGTAATTGTGAAATCTTGTTACTGAGTTGTTGTTTCAAAGATTCTGGTGTAGGGTGGAGAAGAAAGAATACTTTTCTTGTGAAGCTGATGCATGTCTAAATCTAACTTTGCAAGTGAAACAAGGACTAAAAGCTTAGTTTTTATAGTTTATATCAGTATTTTATAGTATAGTTAATTCATCCTATTATCATCAAATATCTACAGAGATACCACCATGCAGTATTGCTGTAGTTTATCAGTGCATTTAGCTTTCCTTTAAACCAGGAGTGTAAAGAATAAGCACGTGCCTCTAAGTAAATGTTTTGCAAGTCTGACAGTGTTATCTTCATCTTCAGAAATCTATAGGTGTGGTTATAACAAAAACACGGTCTACAACAGACAAATGACTTTCCTATGCCTGTCACCACATTGGCCCTCATACTATGTAATTTAGCACTAAAACCTGTTTGGGATTCTCACCAATGTTTGAAAAGCTGAATGAATACAGTGCCATTGTTTGCTGGCTTGAGAACAGGGCTCCCACGAGAAAGGAGTTGACTGAAACCAGGCGCTAGAGTTTGAACTGCCATGTGTTTCTCATCGCTCCGGTGCAGTGAATGATCATTGAACTGGCCTCGCTGTTGCACGTGATCGGATCTAAACCACATGTTCCAGTCAGATTGTGTCTGTGGGCCCATAAAGACGCCCCTGGCCCGTGCACTCAGCCTCTTTGCATGTTAGAGACATTTTTCCACTCTTGGCTGATGCAACTCACATGGACTCACTGTATTTCTCCTGACTAAGGGCTTTGGGGGCCGATTTATAAAACAACACAAAATGATTCTAAGGCTGATGTTTTTCTGAATCTTTCTTTAGTTAAAGTCCCACTACATAGATAAATATGCATGATTTCTGTGAGCAGGCTTGCATCTCCACAGACCTGACTCTTATTTGGACTGGAGAAAGGGCCTCTACTTCTTGTCTTCAAGGAATGTTGCTTTGGCTATGAAATTCCACAGTATGGCATAAAACCTATCTATATCCATGGAGAATGTTCCACAGTATGGTTTTAACTTTCTATTTCCATGGAATAATGCAGGTGATGTGCCACCACCACCAAGTTATGCAGTGTTAATAGCATATATTTGGATCAGTCATTCCTTTTTTTTTTAATATAAATGAACTTGTCTTCAGTTGTGAGTGTGTGTTTTGCAGTCCGGTATAACCTGGTTTGAAAGATTACAATCTGCAGTGTTTTGAGGGATGGGGTGAACTTCCTGTTTGGCCTCAGGCTGTCGGTGATTGACAGAGCCCGACCATAATAATGCATTTGTTCACAGGAAAACACATAACTCAGGTTTAGTGACATAGAACAGTGACACTAAAATTAGGTCATACCATGCATTTTGGACAACTAACCTAAAATCAAAACCCTCTTAAGAAAAGATATTTATTTGCGTCCATCGTAGAGCATAAAGATCAAAACTGCCTCTGAAAACATGTATCAAGTCTGAGGTGGTAAATGTGCTCCTACATTTAAGCTCGGGATTGTGTGGTCACATTTTAAAGAATTTTTAGTTAGCCTAATCAATGGAGATTTTAAGATGCTAATTACCAAACACAGCATTAATTCAGTAGAGATTCAACATCTTATCAGATTATTCCATAGCTCTTTTGTTTACTTTTTGGCGTAGTTTTACAAATGAGAGTGTTCGTCCAGGGGTTGCTCAATGTATGTGGTTTTGCTAACGTATTTCCATGGACATTTGGCTCGTCAGGTCCGAAACATAAAGTTTATGACCTTAGATCCCAAACCCTGTAAAAATTCAACTTTATTTATTTTAAATGTTCCTTACACTGATGTGTATTTGCAGTAACGGGTCTACACACTGACAGAGGGTGCTGCTGGTGTGGTACAGTGAAGGTGTCTGCTGCAGCCTCACAGTGTACCACTGTTCCTTATCTAAGAGGACCAGGATGCTGAGTGGAGCGTGAGTGTTCAGGCATGTCTTTACTCTTTCACACTCACTCCGGGTCATTTGCCTCCACTGCACTTATTAATGTGCCATGGACAGTTTTAGTGGACAAACCTCCCTGATGTATTGATTTTACAATAGCAAGTCAGCAATGGCAATCAAGACAAATGCAAATGTTTTCACAGTTATGTGTCAAATGCTATTTATGAACTGCAGCTGTGCTAGAAAACGAAAGTGGGTCTAGCTTTTGTGTTCAACTATTTTTGCATCGGGGCAATGGGACACCTTCTAAAGACAGGGCGCAAAAAGGAACGAGTATGACCTTTGAACTCTTTGTTATATAGTTAAAAATCTATTCGAACAACTTCTTCAAAAAGCCCAGCACACAGGTGTTCTGCCTGTAGACCTAACTTCACAGTGTCATCGCAGCACTGAAGTAAATCAATACAATATGTCGATTTTCACTGAGGACTAAGTATATGCACACTGTGCAGTTATTGACATCCTACAGTTTGAGCACAGACTAGATAAACTACAAATTATCTTAACTGGTGTGTATGGCTCTGTGCGATTGAATTTTCTTAACTTTGAATATTGAAAATCTCTGCAACTACAACTATTCAGAACACAGTTTAAAAATACTAAGTTGGCCAAAGTCGGACAAGAATAAAATAACTGTATAAATCTCTGTTACTAGTGTATTTTAAATGTGCATTATGTTCAGTTAAATATAAATGATAATAATACTATTTAGCGGTAATTAATGAGAACCTATAGTAAATATTTTTGTTAGTTGTAGACGGTAGTGTAGACATTTTAGACTTTTGAGCACTTTGATAATACAGATCAATCAATAAAACCTGCAGCAGGTCATGATAATACTGCAGAATCCCTAAAATGAGTCTTATAGTTTGATAATTATATCCTGTGTTTCAAAAGGTGTCAGAGGGTGTGAACATTTCCGGTCACGCGGTGTGGACACAGTTTGAAGACGACTGTTTGCAGCAGATGCACAAAGATAAGGAAATGTGGCAGCACCTGTCTCTGCTGGAGCTCAACCAGTCATGACCCGGAGACCACCCAGACAAGCAAATACACTGTAACAATCCAGCCCAAGAGGGGGTCTAAAGTGTATGAATACACAAGGACATCAGGTAGAACTGAAGCTGTTTGCATATCTGAGGTTGAATTTACGCTTTCCCTACTGAACACTCAGATTTAAAGGAGACTATGTAACTTTTTTGGTGGGCAACTGTTTCCTACTTGTCTCTGTGGATATGTTATTGCTTTGCCTAGAATGCTTCATGGTATGGCATTAAACTAATCTATCTTACATTTATTCTATCATGGATGTTTTATTGGTCAAAAATACCATGAAAAACTGGACTCTGACTTTGAGCAGCTGGAGATAGATATGTTAGACACAAACAAGTTACGGACCCTCGGTCAGTAAAATTGAAGTGCATCTTTAACAAAAATATTTTGATTTATCAATTTAGTTTGAATTAGTTGAGTTTGAGTTTTGGCTGGGATAGTCAGTTTTTGGCCTTATTTAGCATTGCATTTTTATGTTAATCCCTGTTATAATAACCTTTGGTCCCGGGATTAGTCAGGATTACAGTGTATTCCTGTCTATCATTTATCAAATTTTTTTCTCAAGTAAGATCTTGCGCAAGACGTATGAGAAAGTTTGAGAATCAGTGTTCTACATGACTTCCTCTGTTGATATTTCCTTCATGCATAAATCCACATGTAATCCCGAATTTGTGATGTCTTTGTTTTGACCCTGTAACCTTATATCACTCCAGACTGGGCTACTTCCTGTATTGGTACATCTTAGCATCTTTCCAGTGACTCGGCCATGTGCGCGAGTGATCAAACTTTTCTTTGAGCCAATCCATCACTCCCTTCCTGTTTTGAGAAGTGGCTCAGTTTACAAGCTTCCTGTATGGACCAAAGAACTTCCCCTACGACCTTCTGGGTGCCGTGGATCCATCAACAGTCTTATCTGCCCCGGCATACGGTGACACACTTACATATAGGCTATGGGACCACTTACTCAACCAAGCTTTATATATCTTGCATTTATTCAATTATAGTGTTTATGGTCTCCATGGAGATAGGGAAGTTTACTGTCATACTGTGGAACATTCAGGCAAAGCAATGACATCTCTATGGAGACCAGCTGGTGGCAGACCCTCCAACAGAAAGGTTAAATTGTGCACCTTTAAATTATTTTGTAGAAATCTTCATATTTTTCTACTTTTAAAACTTACTTTATTCAAGTTTTTGTACTATACTTATTTAATTTTCATTTTTTATGTATTTTTGGGCTACTTTGTTCTACCGTATTTCCCTAATAGACTAATATATTTTCAAGTTGACCAGAATTTTTTTGTGCCTTGGCCATTTATTCCATGGTATGTGAAAGACTGGTGTTGTAGCAGATCTGGTGACCCTGACGCATTACCTCAGTGTTGACAGACTCCTTATTGTTTGGATAGTGTCTTTAGTGTCTCTTCTCTGGCCTCTAAGCGATCACTGGAGCATGTAGAAACAAGGTCTCACGTCCCTCCAAGGACCACCATCTTCTAAACGGCAACCATGTGTGACTCGTCCACTGAACAACGCAGGATCTGAAGCTAGTGTGTGGCAGAAAAGTGCTGACGTAGTTTTAGTTAATGAGAAGAAGTGCTGATGTTGCTAGTGAAATTCATTTTACAACCCAAGGAGGTATACTGGTTAAAAATACTAATGCAAAGTTACTTACTTCTCTTCTGACTAAAGCAAAAATCCGTTCAGAAAGATTGTTTTTGTGTTTTTATACATACATTTTATACATACATTATTATTATTAGGATTTTTCCATTCACTGGTCAAAATACTTGCACTTATCCATAGCAAAACTTACAATATGTCACTGCAGTTTGAAGACATTTCTGACTGATTACAAGATCATTTAGATGCAGTTAATTAGGATTGAGAAAAAGTTCTAGAAAAGTTCATTGAAAACTCAGGAACATCTGCTAATCTAAACAGTTGTGTCCAACGTATTAAGTGTCCTTTTTTGCCTTTATACATAACCCTGCATTATATGCCCAATGTAATGTTATTGTAATGGATTTGGTCTATTTTGAGAATATCACACCTGTATTAAAACTATTATCACATTTTAAACTTTCTGGATTTCTAGAAAAGAGGTAGATATAAAAAATAGTGTCTATGGGGATTAGGTTTGACATGTGGCTTTATCTCCCAAAGCTCTTTACTGTTCAATATTTCACCTGCAGATTATAGAGGTATGATTTAGAGAGAAGATGATATCAACCTGCACTGGGCTCTCCTCACCTAAATCTCCCACTGACACCCACATGAACTGAAATCAATACAGTCCTGCTTCAAGAATGTACCATCTTGAAGTGGATCTGTTGACATATGGACATTTCCTAGAGCTGAAATTCTTTTCCTTTTGTTATAAGCACATTAGGTAAAAAGCTTTTGGGAAAGCCCCTTTAACGAGAATTAGGATACAGCCGGGTTCAGAAGGTCATGCTCGAGCTGGCAGTTTGAGTTACCCATCTGTAAAGTATAATTAGACAAACAGCTTCTTTCACATTCCTGTCCATTGTTCACCACTGTTTACAATGAGAGCCCTGTGCCCTCTTCTTCATAATTGCTTTGGTCACATGACTTTCTCCATGATGCGTTAGGCTGGTTTTGAGACAACAATTTACGTTTAAAGAGCTGGTGCTATACATATCAGCTGTTATAACCTTCTTCTATGTTAAAATACCAAATACTGTCAGCTTACTTATCCTCACCTTGTAGCACATTACAGCTTAATAAAACAGTTTGAATCCCGATCCTAGCTTAAGTGAAGTTAGTAGAGCCATCAGTTCAATTGGCCCACAGGTTGGTAGTTTGATCCCGGCTCTTACAGGTGCATACTGCCATTGTGTCATTGGGCAAGACACTTAACTCATCCCACTCCCTGTGCATGGGTACATTGGTGTAAAAAGGTACGAGTGAATGGATGAGAAGTTCCCTCTGGTAAAGTGCTTTTAGTCCCTATTGGAGGTAGAAAGGCACTATATGAATATGAATATTTAACATTTACACATGTCAATGTTGAAAAACAAAGAAAATGAAACAATATCATGGTACATTTCACAAATTTAGATGAAGTCTTATATTTTCCTGTAAATTATGAAACTTCTTATTCAGAAATTGCTCAACTCAGTTCCTGTTTAAACATATTTTATGTCAGATCTTATTCCTGAAATGTAAAATGAGTCACCATTTCAGACAAAACATGTTGTGATTTGAATCATCCCCCATCGACTTTAGAAGGATCTGTGCATGAGTGAGAGGCCTGTGCTGTCAGTAACTGTAGACGCCATCGCATGTACATCATGTCAGTGTGAACAACTAATATTAAATCAGAGACACAAACATGAAGGAGCATGAGACATCTCTGCTGACATTTATAGAGAGTGGCAGGAGGGACATGTATTTAGAATATGCTTCTCCTCCTTTTAGCTGCAGTGCTAAAAATAAACAAACTGTACAAAAAAAATTGACTTACTGTTGTTGAAAAGTGCACATTTATTATCCTGCTCTGATGGTTATGGGATTAGATTAGGGTTGTCCGGATTAATCAACACTAAAGCTAAAGGCTAAAGTCAAGTCAAATCAAACGTTATTTCTATTTCACATTTAGAAACAACCTCAGTTGACCAAAGTCCTGAACAGGCCATTCAAATAGATACTAATACAGAGCGCTGATAGTACATTCTCTTGATTCAGAATATTTAAAATGACCTGAATGAAATTTCACTACAGTAAAAAGACAGGAGTTGACCATAAATCAATATGGGGTTTTTTTGGACCTGTCATTTTCCTAGTATCGAAATTGAGCCTGAAATGTCAGTGTTGTGAAAAGATATTCTGTAATCACTGTTTTCTTCCAGCTGTTTTTATAACTAAGAACATTCTGAACTTTTCTTCCATGCAGTATGCTGTTCTCTCTCTCTCACACACAGGCACAGACCTAATTGCAGTTTCGCTTGAGTTTTGTTGTATCTAATTTTATTGCAGACGCTGGTGACAATGACTGAGTGTATGTAGCAGTTTCAGCTCCTTTGTGGTCTGGCTCTGGGAAACAGGCCAAAGATTTTCAGAGAGGGCAAAGCTCGCTGTAAACGGCTGTAAGTGTGCTGTGTCACTAGTGTCCACTTTGCCAACAGAGAGTCCATGAGTCACATTCATGGACTCAGATTAATATTTGACGTTCTTCACTTATTAAAGGATGTGTCTATATAAAAGGAATGTGAGAAAATACCTGGGAATGTGAGCCAAGAGGATAGCCTTATCTAATCCAATCGAAACTAGTTACTAAAAAAATATACAAAGATGAAGCAATTGGACCTTTCAGGTATATTTTTTGAAGGGTTTTGAATTGATATCAGAACTGCAATTGTTCTATTGTCGAGAATATTGTTTTATATTATTTTGCGGTTGAGGTTTTTTTTTTTAGCTATTAACCATTTATTATTATTATTTTATTATTATTATTTAACTATTAACCTTTTTTTTTTTTTTTTTTTTAACCACATCTATACTATTAAAATAAAACCATAACATATTCCTTTCCATTAATGCAGGCTTAAGTCAGACTCAGCAAGTACATTTTGAATATTGTGCAGGATTACAGTGTTGTAGGTTACACTAGCACACTTCCACAAATACTGGGTCAATCTTTCTTCTTCTTTTTTCTGGTCAAAATACCATCCACATTCCCGCTTTAGTGTCAGCTGCAGTAAATGTTCGCCATCCTGCAACAACAAGCCTTTAAAATGTTCCTTGTATTTATTGAGCAAACAAGGCCGGACCTCCAACCAGTGCTCGGTCTCAGGGCGTGGTGGTCCCTGCCCCAGTAAAGTGCCACATACGGCTAATCTGCTCCATGTGAGTGCAACCCGACACCTCACGACTAAATGCCCCAACCCTGATGAAAGACTCCCCAGTGAGCCATCCATACTGCTAGACCTGTCTATTACTGTGTTATTCATCTTAATTATCCCCTCCCCAAAACCTGCTCAGTGCAATCATTGGCCATTTCTTAACCAAATTCGATATATTTTAACCACTATAGTTTCCAATAGCAACATTGTAATCTTAACCCTGTATTCACTTTGTAAAATATCTCTACTCCATAAGCCGTGGACATGAAATATGATGCTGTGAATTGTCTCCACCCGTTTAACACAAAGGATGCAGAAATCAATTGTGAAACTTTAACCTGCAGCATTGTGCACCCACTCATTAAGCTGCAAAAAGAAACAGCTATGAAAGCATCAAATAACTCATATTGTGCTTAGGATAAATACACACGTTTTAAAAAGCTACATTTTTTATAGTTATTTATGTTTATTTTGATAACATATTTATATTCTCTTACAGTTCTTGTGCCTTTCATTGCAACCCTGGATAATAAAGGTCTTTTCCATCTTGTTAATGTTCTTAAAACTTCATAAGGTTGTGTTTTATTTCATTAACTCATCAGTCATTATCAAATAAAGTGGCTCTCAAAGTGAAGGATTCTTGATGCTCATTACATAAGTGTAAGGGGTTGGCTCAGATTTGAATTTAAAGAACGCATTGTTTTATCGCCGTGGTGACGTTCTTCCCTTTAACTGCCGTCCTTTCTGCTTTTATTCAAACTGCTGGCAAACATCTGGCAGCCATTAGATCGAAGCCCTTTTTTTGTTCGTCTCCGAAATATTTGGACGTGTAATTGATTCTATTTGAGATAATTTATACAAGTAGAGGTGGATGAGAGTGTCATTTATTGTAGAGCATTTACAATATTTATTTTATTGCATTTTGAATATTTTGTTCTAGTTCAAAGTCTTGATAAATGGTTTATTTGGGTGAGTAACTGTAATTTATCACTACATTTTGTTGCAGAGAAAAGGGAATGTGAAGAAGCTGCTAAAGTCTATTATTTTTTACTGGCACAAATTAACAATAATCAGAATTGTAGTCATGAACTTGAATCAGCCAATCACGGCAATCGTTTTCAATCTCATGACCCCCCCAAAATGCACCGCAGATCCCTCTCGGAGCATCCTCCATTTCACTGTCATAATCAGGGGCAGGTAGGCTGAATGGAGTCCCACATGCAAGAGCGGATTTAAATGTGTGAACAATTAACATGCACAAGACTCCTGCATGCCTCCAACCAGGACGTAACCTGCTTATGTTAATTTACATGGATTAATTTAAGAAGATTTTTGTGCAGCAAATCGTGGTTGTATAGTTAGTTACCTATCCATGACGTTTAAGAGGCATTGTGCCAATCCCAAGTCTGGATCAATGGATAGGGCTGCACCAAGAAGGACATACGGGTGTAATCAATGTCTATAATCATCTCAAATTAATATTCAAATTAGTGAACTTACTGTAAAAAGCTAGTTTACTCTTTGTGTTGGTCCCAAGTTTGGATAAGTTGTCAAATAAGGGCATCTGGTGAAAATGTTTGATAAATAAATCCCTAAACAATTTTGTGTTAGGAGCCAGATAAAATGCTGTGGTGAAATGAAGGAAAACCCAAGAATTCTGGCTATACTGACAGAGGAATGTTGGTATGTAAATCTACTATAAGCTTGATAGTTGAGTGTGGGGCAATTGTCGACTGGTGCCACTGTGCTGCGGCGTTCTGGGTAAAATATCTACATAAACATAAAGAGTAAAGCTTGTGTCATGGATTTGTTGTATTGGCCCAGAGATTGGCTGGCGCCGCGTTTGGCCCTCACCATTTTAACTCCAGATGTGTTCAGTTTCTGCTGGTGAAGAAGGATGAGACACCGAGAGGAGAGAGGGAGAGAGCTGCAGGGAATAGAAATATGACCTTTTGTGCCCCTGTTTTATTCCACACATCCCTCTACTCACAGCATCATTCAGCATCATTTTTTGATTTTTTTTTACGGGAGCTTTTTTGTTTATATAGATAGAGTCAATTACATTCAAGAAATCTGGACTGGGCCTTGAGATAAAGTAGGTGCCAGATCTGGCTTATGTGGTGTCTCTTGTGTCTTATACAAAATGATGGGGGGAAATTGTGTTTTTATATTTCCTTTGTTCCCCTAGTACATTTCACATCCAATTTATTCAAAACAATGATCAAAATGTTTAAACTTACTTGTGCAGAGTTATTAAAATACAAAATTCAGCTACAACTTCATTCTTATGGGTTTCCAATATTGATTTTAAATAATTGCACATTTGACCCATACAAATATGAACACCCTAAAGCACAATCACGTTTAATCAATATATATTCCTTTAATTGATTTAGTTAGTTACTTTACCTTTGCAATTAGCTGTACTGAGGCTGCCCTGACAATGGTCGTCATGATCTGAAAGATTAATGCAATTAGCCCTGATTGTTTAAGTGCGCACGTCCCATTCAATGACTCATTTGCTGCTGACAATTAGTGTCTGTTTAAGATGCACAGCTAACAAGGAGCATGCTGCCAGCGTGCATTAGCGCATGTCTGACATTGTTCACACACAGACACATATTTAAGTCACTGAGCTGTCACCGGGATACAGGCCGCCTCCTCCGGTCAATAAAAAGTGAATTAAATATGCAGATTCACCAGTGCTTTGATGTGTGCAAGAAAGCTTTATAATGTCTGCTTTTATCATCATCCACAAAATGAGAAAGCTTTCCTAATGTTCACATCCAGTGGGCCCTTTTGAACTCTTCGGAGTGGGAGGAGGAAATAAAAGTGTGGTAGAAGTTTCCATGCCTGCATTTTGTTATGATGAAGAGGCAATAAAATATTAGAATACTCCAAGGAGAAGACTGAGCTCATTGTTGTAAGTTCACAAACGTCCCACAGCGTCAGACAGTGTGAAATCAGAAAGAGCCTCGTACAACTGTTCGTCTGAGAGAGTCAGTCTGTCCTGCTGTAATGAGCCAGAACTAATCAAATATCATAGAGTACAATAAAGATGTTAGCTGCAGTAATGTGATATAAGTATCATTCTCTGTGTATTTATTATACTAAATTATTCAGTAGTTGTTTAGAGTAATTTTCTTGTTTCATGTTTTAAAACATTTTATGTTTTATGTTAAATACATAAATACAGAAATTTTAATAAATTGATCAAATTGATTTATTACCTTTTTGCCTGCTTGTCTTCAGATGTAGAAATGTGAATTTTAGTATTTTATTTATCATCATCAGTGATTTCATTACTTTAATATTCCATGAAATACACCAAATTAAATCCTTTTAGATTCAGACAACTCTCAATATTTGAACCTATTATTATGTTGTTTACCTTTCTGATGGTTACGGACTAACTGTGTGATGTGCACCTGTTATTTTACATTGAATTTACCTTATCTTGTACATTTAAATTAAAATAAAAACAGAGTGTGATTTAAAGCACCTTTCTAACTCTAAGGAGTAACCTGGTTGCCAATAAATGTCAGCCTTATGTCAGGGCAGCTTGGCCCGGCAACAAAACATCAATTGTTTCCAATTGGCAGAATTTCCACCCCTCAGCCACAGATCTAGCCAATCAGAGAGCGGCTAGAAGGAACTGAGCACATTCACCCTGGCAACGGCTTCAGTCTACCTCCAGCGCGTCCTCTCTGTCTCCATCAGATGGCCAAATAACATGCGCTCAGACGGGATGAGGTAACCTCTAATGCAACAAAGGGGGATGTCTGTGGTCCACGTCCTGTGTATATGATAATGTCCCTCTGCAGACGGGACAGGGATGGATATAAAGAGGAGGTTATCTCCGAGCAGGAGACATGAGCGCAGAGGCAAGTCCTCCACAGTCTGTGGGGGAGCAGTGATATCTGAGCCTCAACACTGATGTGGGAACAGCCTTAAGACAAGTGTGGGTGGTGCAGCGGGCACAAGACAAACCACACTTATTTGACTAACCCTTCACTGACCGCGCCTCGGCAAACATCTGTAACATGCTATGTCACTTCTGTGTTTAAAATGCAAACTCACAACTTTTTACTCCTTATAGTCTCTCCTCTGAGGGCACTCTGAGGGACTCCTCTGGGATAATCTCACTCACTCCATTTACTTAACATCGAGTCTTTGTTCTGTATTTTATGAATAGGCACAAGAGACTTGACATGCAAAAAGGTAACTCAATCATCTTCAATAATAGTTTATGCTGTAAGCAGGCCAGTGTAATCCATACTAAACTATCACTGATCACTTCCAGTTGCCGGGCTTCCTGACGCTCAAGCAATCCCCTGCCCTGCCGCCATAATCGCTGTTGACACGGGAAATTTAATCTAGATATCTTGGTGATGATGAAAGTGGTTGTAATAGGATTAAACTGAGCCTGACAGGACTGTGACATTGCCACTGCAGGGCATTACTCCACAAGTGCTGCACAGTATTACGGTATATGCTATGGGCAGTTGGGCACGCACGCAGAATGTTTATCTTTTTAAGATCAAATACAAACATATGGATAAGAATGGTTTATTAGCAGCTCTTGCGTTTGGTTAGTAGGGCATCCAGAGAAAGCTTAATATTATACAATAATAAAGACATGATTAAACTGTGCAGAAGTAGATCCACAACCTATAAGTGTATTAAATACACTTTTAATCTCATGCTGTTTCCCTGGATTGGCCTATGGGTTCATGTTTAGCTACGAGAATTGCAGACTAAGCATTACATATATGTTGTAAGAAAGAAAAAAAATTAAACAAAAAATGAACGTTAGAATAGACAGAACTGCAATAACATCTAATTACACTGTGAATGGCAACATTAAAACTAGCTACTATACTATGCTATCTTTAGACATGGCTGATTATGGGTATTCCTCCCCCATGTTTAAAAAAAAGTACCAGTATGTAAAATTGGCAGATTTTAAATAACACTGGTACGGACTACGGACTAAACAAGGGAGCACAGTGTTTGAGATGCTTCTGCTAAATGAGAAACACTTTAGATCATATATTTGCTACAATAAAATTTTTACTACATGGATTTCAACACCTACAATTTTATATTATCTATTACAACTTGTTCTCAATGCTAGCTACACTCTGCTGGTAGTAAGGTTAAGCATGTTGAGCTGCATGAAATTGATGTAATAAATAGGTCAAAAGATCAGACAGTTTCTACTTAAGTCATTTTGTGCGCTCATGTACTGTATCTATGCCATGTAGCCTCTTAACATGGCGTCAGATTATAGACGCAGGGCAGAAGCCTCAGAAAACCATTACTTACAAGCTAAAGGCAGGGGTTAAGATTATCCACTTAAGAGGTTTGCATCTCCAAGCACCAACCTACACTGTCAAAGGACCTTGAAGTTGTATAGTTTTATCTAGCTAATTGTGGTGGTGTTAATTCTGGGGTAAATTTTCATAATTCACCCATTAAATTTGATGCAAACAATGTCAGAGTTAATGGTCCCCACCAGACATGCCGTAAGACATCATAAAATTGTCCATTTTGAGCGCTTGATATGTGTTCCCATGAAATTCACTTTAATTGTTTAAGATCTCTCATTTCAGTCCTAAAAGTTTATGGCTTGATTTTATGATCTGTGCGACTCTCCTGGGTGTAGGGCAGGCTATGTGCCTCTCAGCTAGTGCTACAAATCACATGGTTTTATGCTAATCAAGTATCAGCTCCGCATGGTAGATAAGAGAATAAAGAAATAGTAAAACTGACTAAAGGCGTCATTTATTAATGCCAGACTGATTACAACTATGAGAGCAAAACCTGCGTGACATTGTAGTACTGTACCTGTAATAGTCACAGATAAGAACGCTGGTAAACTTGCTGTTTTCATGACTCCCATTAGATTCTCATTAATCCAAATACTATGTGAAAATGTTGGGAAGTAGGGCAAACGTGAATTTGCACAATACAACACCTCAACAATTCAATAGCCCATAGGAGCAAAGGCACATAAACTTTTGCACTCATTGAAAACTTTTTCAGTTTATGCTCACAGTTTAGTACATGGGTTGATAACTGAGGCCCTAAATGTGCCCGACAAATAAAATAATTTATCTAAAAATCAATTATCATCTTTAGTTTGATAACATGGATAATGTATTTGGTTTATGAAGTTAAGAGGGTGAGTCTTTAAACGGATAAATTACTCAATAGACCAATAGGTAAAGATACTTCAAAATATCAGAATAAATAAAAGAATCACAGTCTTTTGACATTTTTTGTCTGTTTTTGTTTGTTTTTCTTTTGTTTTTGTTTGTTGTGGGTTTGTTTTTGGGGTTTTTTTTGCATTTATAGAACAAATGTTGCTATTCAGTTTCCAACACAGATTTGTAGAAACATACCTGCATACACATATATACATAAACACCCACATGTTGGGTTAGGAAAACGTATGTGTCAATTTCTTGAACAATGCCTCTACTTCCGTTCAGTGGCTCTCAAGCTTTTCACACCAAGTACCACCAAAGAAAACATTTGGCTTTCTGAGTACAACCAGAACTAAATCAAGTTTATAACAGGACTGTTCTAGGTCTAAGTGGAGTACATCATTCTCACTGTAGTCCTAAATAAGAAATTATCCAAAGGAGGACAAAAAAGTGGATAGAAAAATGAGCCTGTATATCATTAGTTGTGCATGTACAGCAGTTGGAGAAAAACTGGTTAGAACACATTTTAGTCATAAATGAATATTGTAAAACATGGACAATATTCACTTAATTAATTGTTATATACACATAAAGCTTCAATCTATAGACTTGTGTGCATGTGTAGCAAGATATGCCAGTCCTGCCTATCAGACACGATTTACTTCCTGGTTTGTATTGTGATCATTGAGAGATTTGTCACGGCTTAGGGGAGCAGATACCTCCGACTGTTCCCCTGCGGGCTACTATCACTCTACTGTGTTTATACCAGTTCATACCAGGTTGGCCATTGATCCACACCCAGCTGCACAGCCAAAGAGCCACTGAGGATTTGACCTTTGACCCCTCCTCTGCTGCTCCTCCTCACTTTGTCAGCCGCTTTAAAAAGAGATGAAAACTATCAATCACAGTCTGTATAATTCAATAGATATATGCGGTTTCTGCTTTCTGCTTATGTATCGAATGAGTTGCTCATCTGTGGTGGGGTGTGGGAAGAGGGAGGTCATCCTTATCGTAGCCTTATTATTTTCAACTACAAGTGTGCAAGGCCAACAAATGAGCCCTCCAACTACAGAGAAGCTTATGCTCTATAGCCTATTGGCAGTCTGGCAACACAAAGGCATAATTGGAGCCTAAAATATGTTTCAAAGAGTATTATACAGGTGGATATACAGGAAGAACCCCCTTTTTTGAGAACTTCTAGAGCTAATTGTTCTATGTAGGCCACTAAAGCAGGTATAGAAATAAACAACAGTATGAACTGCTGAGATAAGAAAGAGTTATATATAGGCTTCCCAGTTTGCACCACTGTAAGCAAACAAAATAATACCGTTTTGTTATATTGGTAATTTCAGAAACCTATAAACTATATTTTCTTATTTATTCACTACTGAGACTAATCGTAGGTTTTATTAGCTACAGAAAGAGAGGGTACATTGTGTCGCTAACACCTGCTGGGGTGACTTCAGTCTGAACAAGATACAAAGGAAAATGGCATAATATTTACTGTGCTGTACAAGCCCTGTGACTGTAAATGGGACAGTATAAGGTTTGGGTGTGGACGACTCTTTTGTAGCCTTTAAGTGAATAACTAAGAGAATTTACCTTGGTCAAACATTAACTCATTTGCCATTGTTTAGGTTTTATGAGCTCATATTCAATCCAATACACCGACAATTCCAAATTAGAGGTTAGAGCAAAACACAAATGAAATAACAGTGGAGGGATTCAAAAATAACAGCGATAATAGGAAACGTAAAGGTGCAGTGTAACCTTTCAAGCCACCTGATCGTCTCTATGAAGGCAATTAGTCGACACCACTTGTCCATGTTACAGAGAAGTTACAGAATGCATTTTTGAAGGAGTTTGTGAGCCATATGCAGAACATTCCTGGCAAATCAATAACGTCCCCATGGAGAGAAGCAGGTGGCAGACTCTTCTTCGGAAAAGTTCCATAATTCACCTTTAAAATACTATGACAAAAACAATACATATTTTGTCAGGGGACCACCCAATTCTTGTGGATAAACCCCTGAGAGAAAAATCACTTTATAACATGTTTACTGCTAGTTTTCCCCATCTGCCCGACACACCACTGCCCTGCACTGGCTCAGTTCCTCTACCGAAGCAGAATTGTTTGACTTGTGCATGAGGGACGACAGCATGGCACCATATTACAAACCACAATGAGCCTTTGATGTGTTATTTTTTATGTGAGGAAAGCCTTGTATTTTGGGCTGGGCTGCACTCCTTCTATAGTCCTCCCCCTCTCCTTCCTACTCCTCCCCTCTTGTGTCACCCAGCAGGCATCTGACTTTGCCCATGTCCTTTGACCAGGCTCATAGCTTATAGTTGTGTGTATTCAAACAAGAGTGACCCTGTAAATCATTGTCCAGGAGGCAGGGGTCATACCAAAGAGAGCCCAGCCAAAGTGCAGAGCTGTGAGCCGCACGTGACTCTGTTCTTCATGGGAAAGGCAGAACCACTAACATATAATTAGTTACTATTTTTCACTGGATTGGCCCACAGCAGAGCAGCCCTGTGTATACGCCCAGAGCCAGGAAACTTTGAGGCCTCAGACTTTGGCTTAAGGCTGTTAATATAGAATGTGGCAGGGGGTGATTGCAGATTACAGCAATATATACATGTACTGTATTCACTAATTGATTGGAATACAAACAATGTTTTGTTCATTTCAGTTCACTTAGTCACAGGAGGGCATGACATTGCTCGGTCCTTTTCATATGTTTCAAGCCGATAGTTTTGGGGTTTTTTTTGTTAAATTTTTTTACAGCTACACCTTGGCTTGTCACGATAAATACTATATTGACTTATCATTCAATACATGACAGGCGGGAGTATAATTTTTGGGTATCAGTATTTAATGTGGGTGCTTTTTCTTTGTACAAGTGAAACTACGATGAGATTTGGGATGTAGAAGGTTGAATTATGAACTTCTATGACTCATTACAGATAGAAACTACTAACTGTTATTTTATTTATTTATTTATTTATTGCAGCTCATGGTTTTTGTTATTTTTTTTTACAATATTGTACGATGAGATTTGGGAGAATAGTTTTTTTCGTGGATAATTCTGCTTTTCATTTGGTTTCAATATTATCGTTCATCGTCTATATTGACTTCAGCAACATATCGCACTTCAAAATTTGTTATCATGACAGGCCTAAAGACACCTTAATTAGTCATAATAGAGCATAAAAGAGTAGACTACATAAGAACTATTTGTTTATTATGAATGTTTCTCCTGACGTCTTTATTAAGTAGTTACTGAGCCTGAATCTGTCCTACTGGTTCATTATGAATAATGTCTTTCTTCATGCTTTATTAAGGCTGTAAATAGTGTGCTTATTATAAAGTGTTTCCTATTTTACTGCCCAGAACTTTTCACAACAGGTTTTGTACTGTTTTATTTTCTTTGCATGTGCCATGATTATAATATAGGCCTACAAAATGCCTCAACACAATTACGTAAACATGTACACAAGTTTACCTGTATTTTTCTATGCAGCTATATCAAGTCCTCTACAAGCCGTTAAAATCTTTGTGCTTGTCCCAAGCATGGAGCGAGTGCAAGGAGGGGCATCTGGTGTGCAACCTGAAAATCAATGCAAAATCAATATATTAAATCAATAAAACTAGACAGATTGATTTCCATGGCAGATGCGAGCCTATGACCCCTAGTCCATGGAACAAAGAAAGCAGAATGAAAAGACCCAAAAAGACAAATGGTTTGAGACCAGTTTAGTCCTGATGTATGATTAAAGTTTCTGTTGTTGGAATAGTGTTAGGTTAGCCCTAATTTTGATTTGGTGTTTGTGCAAATGTTTTTCCTCATCCTTTTTTTATATTAAGATCTATAAAAAAAAACACTGCAATGTGTCACATGGAGAGCAGAAAACAGGACTGTCATCCTTTGGGAACTCTCTGTTACTAAAGCTCATTTTCCGGCTCCCTAAATCCTGCTCTTGTGAACATGCTAATCATGAGCTAAGGCTAACTCCTGGCATGGCTTCAAAGTGTGGTCTTCCTCTTACAGTTCTGCTTCTTCACTTCTGTCAGACTCCAGTAAGAAAATGGCCAAAACAGATGCAATTACCTTGGATGGACTTCAGTAAATACTTTAAAGCATGTGTGAGACGGTCGGTTAGTATCATGGGAAACCTGGAGGAGTTCTGAAATATTTTGAGGTTCAGGGGCCAATGAAGTGTTTAAGATTATTTCTCTTATATTTGACTTGACTGAGCTCACCTGAGCAAATCAACATTTAAAGGTGCAAGTAACTTTTCAGGTGCAGGGTCAGTCACCTCCTTGTCTTCTTGTTCCACGGTATTGCATTAAACATTTCTATCTACATGAAGATAAGTAGGAGGTCAGCCCACTCACAATACTGAATATTTTGAATAAAAACACACTGTGACTGAATAAATGCAACATCTCCATGAGACAAGCAGGCGGCTGACCCCTTACCCTTCAAAAGTTACATAGTGCACTTTTGAAACAGAAAAAGACAAATACTTGTTTTACTGCCTTCATTTGACTTGGGTATAATAAAGATGCAAGAACAATCAAACATAATATATGGTACTTTATTTCAGTTCAGAAACTGACAAGCACTCCTCGATCAACATATTAAAACATTATTGCCATCTGTTCAAATCTCACAAGATGGCTCCTTAAAATAAATACTTTTTAGAGGAAATAATACAGAAAGAATACCATATGTGAGGTTGGAACCGCACAGACGAGAGACTAAAGGGTTTTGAAAATCCCCAACCCGAATCTCCAACAAAACAAAAACATGTTGGTATAAAACAGCTAAGCATTTTTAAAAATACAGCATCTTACAAAACGTTTTTTAATCTTTGCACTTTTTAAATGACTGTAAAATATCAGCTGGTATCATGACAAGAAATCAGGAGTCGATTCATGTAGAAGAAAAGACAGAATGTGCTTCTGTTTTGTACATTTGTATTCACATATAAGAGAATATAGTCCTTTTAGTCCAGGTGTGTAACAGGGCTATTGTCCTCGCATCTCCTCTGTACTGCCTGCTTGCACCATCCATAAAATCAAAACAGTCAAAAGTACTCAAAAGATTTCAAGATTATAAACACTTATATAAAACAAACAACATAAAAAGTATCTCTTTAGGACATAAACCAAGAGAGGAAACAAAGTTGTGAATTCTGATTTCAAGAATACAGGGTACAGTACAAAATGTGGTCCTCTGATAGCATGAGAAGCATGCAGATTTTTGAACAAATGGCCTGCTCATTTTCCTCAATATAAAAAAAGGCATGGCTTTTCCTTAATAAATCCAACCACTGTCTCAATGCATTTGCCCGTATCGTCAATTTCTACCATAAAAGTAATGGTACCAGATGGGAGAATCAACTTTTTTTCATATTAGCAGGTCCAAAAGATGTTTCAAGGAGAAGCTGGGGTTGTTTCACAGCTAGACACAAAGTCCAATGCGTTTTTAAGTGTTAGTACAGTATCATGAGCATGTAAACAAAAGGTTCGAGTTGTCCTTTAAGTGCACAAGCCAACAAACCTTTTTTCGTTATAAATCTTTCAATGTTAGTACTGCAGAATATAGAAATAAAATAGCATAACTTAGGATAAACTTTCTAGGCACTGGTTGATTTCCAAGGCGTTTTTCATTGTAGACTGTGATAAAAGTCAACAAAGATAAACTAAAGAAAACAGTAGAGCGTGATGGTTTTTGCAAAGACCAAACACTTTCTCTTCTGTCAAATACCTCAAGGTCCTTTGCCAGCCTTTTGCTCCGAGCTCCGAAAAGGGCAGTCTAAAGGATCAAAGAGTCTGAAAGATCAAAGTTCAAAGGTCAAGTTTCTCCTTCATGCACAGAACATAGCTGATATTTAACCCATTATTTTCTGGGGAATCTCTATCGAAGCCTTGATGAAGATGCAGTTGTCTCGGATGTAATTTCGTTTCTTGATTTCCTCATGGGAGATGAACTTGGGGTATCCGAATCCCAGGGTGCTCTCGTCCATGGAATTGCGATTGCTGCTCGGCTTTTGGAAGTTTTTCCAGTTGGGGTCAGGGTTGAATGTTTCGGTGATGTGCTGCGGTTTGGATAACGACGGATCACTCTGATCCAGAATTGAGAAAGTCACTTTGTAGGAGAAGGGCCACTCCAGGAGGTTGTCGTACTCTCCCGGTAGCACTCGGATATACACGGAAAGGTGGGACCCCTCGCCGCTGCCATTCCCATTCAGAAATGCAGAAACCTGCAGCTTGTAACCGTAGCGATGCGTGTAAAAAGGTGGGCTGAAGAACTCATGGTTGCTCCTCATCTTAGCCTCCTGGAGTTTTCGGGAATAGTCGTTGAGTTTCCAGATCAGGACCCCGTCATGACTTACGGACAGCTCCTCCATCTCTCTCCGCAACTCCAGGATCTCCTGCCTTTGCCGGCCCACCAGGTTACACATCATGGTCAGGTGGGACTTAGTGGTGTCTTCAAGGTGTCGGCCGATTGCCAGTTTAGGGCACTGTAAAAAGGAAAAATAGAGTTAGTGAATTGATGCAGATGACATATGCAAGTACAGTTTGTTGTACAGATCAATTAGCCTGTCTTAAGACTAGCAATGTTGTACAGAAGGCAGAGGTGGAGGTAGTAAAGTAGATATAGATACAATATAGGGTCAGGATATTATAAAAAAGTAAACTGTCCAAAAAGGAGGCACAGCTAATTTAGTTTAGTTTAGACTTTGACACACTGCGCCTGACTTTTAAGACATATTTGAGGAGCCAGCATGTTCTATTGACTATTTTTAATAGTGCCGGCTTTATGCTAAAGATAAGATTTGCTTCCCGCCAGACGATCTGTAAATGTGTGTAGCCGAGAGCACGGAATAAGAAACGCATCTGCTCTCACTTTTTTTTTTTTTCAAATTGACGTCAGATTCAAAAATAGGCCAACATGCGACGCAAACATACAAGCTCATTAAAACACAGCTTACAGGCAGAGAAGTTCTGAATATTCTAGCATAGGACTTGTAACTATGGATCTGGTTTCGATATAGTTTGGTCTTTATATAATGCACTTCCCTCTATTTGTAATGTCAAGTATAATAAAAGCACTTGGTAAGGCAGATATAATGGCATAAAGTTTGTTATCTTACCCGATGTTTGCAGCCAGCATCTTTAAAAGGACATAGGACCAGTGCGCTGCCGCAGTTGTCCTTGACATGATTGGCCAGATCCTCCCTGGCGATGTTGGGGGTGCCACACTGGTTCGGACACTGCACTGGAAACCGAGGACAGTGATACTGGTGATTCTGTTGAGACAAGCATTAAAACACAATGTTAATGTGACAGGTACTATGACAGATATAATTAAGACAGGAATGAGATGAAACAGTGGCACACATTCAAAGCACTCTTTAGATAACTACTCTACAAATACATCAGAAGTATTATTAAAAGATTTTTGACAAACCACATTCTGCTTTAAAATTAATGAGAGCTTCTAACCGGTAGTTCAATTGCACTATATAGGGAAGTGCAACTAATCAAAATATAATCGAGATGAAGATTTATTTTTTTATTTTTAATTGTCAGTGGCCAGCTTAGGTCTGATAGTACAGGCTGTAGACCTGCACAGTCAGATCTTAGCTGTAAAAGCATGTGTTTTGGAGAGTTGTTTGGAAGAAGACATTTGATCATTTTTTAAACGATAAAAGCCAGTAATGTTTATGTTCAGGAAATTTATTTGGAAGGACAATTTATCTGCTTTTAATATAACATAATTTGATAGAAAACAGTTATCAATTTAAGGAAAAATAAATCTGGATTTCTATCATATGCCCCAACCCTAACTGGCACACATTCATATTTCACATTAAATGATTGATGATTAAAACAACTAAATAACATACATTTGTTGTGATATACTGTCACAAACCTGAATTGTATCATAGACAAACTCTTTGCCGCAGTACTTGCAGGGCTGTGTGCGTTTGGGACACTCGGCCATGCTGTGCTGGGACAGGAGGCGCCGCATCATCCTTGCTCCACATTTGTTCTCACAGTAAACGCTCTCCTGGGGACACACGCCCTGATGGTTCTGGACAAAACAAAAACACTCCATTAGAGCTTGATACACAAAGTACCCTTTTCTATTATTAAATTCTATCAGAGATATAATATTAATGTATGCAATATTACTACGTATACTGTAAACAAACATGGAAAACCATTTAATAATGTAACATTTCTGGTGGAGGGATTGCTACCTGTTTAAAATGTTATTGATTTGTCTGGAATGTTCCTCAGTATTGCATTAAACACAGTAAGAATGCAAACACCTGTAATGTAATTAATGCAACGTGGTTTAATGCTATATTTTGAAACATTCCTGGCATATAAATAACATCTCTATGAGGAAATGCACGTGGCAATCCCTCCAATAGAAGAGTTACATAGTGTACCTTTAAATAAAGCACAAACAAATCATTTATAGCAGTTGGAACACTAGTCTGGGATGCTTTACAAAACAAAAATAAATAAATTCAATAAATTATTCTCTGGCCAAATTATTCTGTTCATGAAAATATCTGTACAAATACCATTTGTCCTGTAATGCTAGTTTAAACTTGTCCATTAGCACCTCTTTGACCATACATCTGCTGGTACTATGTATGCAGCACTGTGCTAGTGGTGAGTGTGTATTTCCACTGTGAAGAGCCAAAAGGGGGATTATGCCCTGACACTGTGTACACAGGAGCCCATGTCAACACTGGAGGAGCTGAACTGGCTGAGGTGCAGTGAGAAGGTACTTTAGTTTTCCCAATGAAAAACATGAAGTTTAAAAGCCAGCACATATGACACGTGATCCAGAGCTGCTCAAAGAAGCTCTTTATAAAGACATGGAAATTATGTAGTGTCACCAGGTAGTTTACGTCACGCTCCTGCATAGGGGAAAGACACAGTGCAAGCGTCTTTACCTCGTACGCCTCTCCGGTGAACTCGCTACCACAAAACTCGCACTTGACTTTGCGTTTGGGACAGTCGTGCTGCAGATGGTCGGGCAGGTCGCGCCGGGTCAGTTTCACAGAGCAGCGGTTCGGACACGGGATGACATTGAATGCACAGGTAGAGAAGTGCCCCTAAAGTTGGACAAAGGGAAACTGTCAAAACTGAATTTTGACTCTAAGACCACAGAAGTGACAGAGGGGTAGGGGTGAGTGATATAACAAAAAAATAAATAATAAAACAAAAAATAAAAACATCACAACAATTTTTGCCAGATCACCATTTCAACTTGATCCAGATCAAGGTATAGTTAATATCTTATATTGCCTTTAAGTGGTAAATAAAGTCATCTGCTTATTCAAAGAGTTCATACTTCACTGTGATTAGTTCATTCCGTATGTCACTCACTCAGAGACTTTGAGGGAGGAGTGGGTGGGGAAAATTGTCTGTCTTTGATTATAGAGCACCATTAAACAGAGAAACACTGAATGTCAATATGACCATATTGTTTCAGATCACCATAAATACTGCACCTGGAGCTGCTTCATTTGCCCTGTCCAGCGGCAGCCCTCCTCACTGTGGATGCAGCGGATGGGCAGGGCCAGGATCTGCTGTTCCAGCTCTGGGTCTGGATAGATCTGAAAGAGGCACAGAACATACACATGGTTTTCAGAGTTTTGAAAATTAGGAACGTTTACATAGAAATTAACAATTTAAAACAACATAAAAGTAATAAATCTATGTGTTTCATATCTTATCTGTTTATTGTCATGGGTTGAAGTCTAAAGAATAGATGATCTTAGACTCTTGCCCATTAACAATAAATGCTAATTATCCATGCATAAATACATGGAACTTTTAAGTATTACAGTTAATTTAGATAATTTGATGTTTAGCTTCCTTTAAAAGTACAGTCCATAGCTGTATAGATGTCATTTGGTTTTGTCCATTTTCATACAGAGAGAACTGACGTTAGTGCTGAATGACAATTTTCTTCATGTTGTTGTACTGTATTGAACACTTTCAATAATAAATCAAACGTACTAGAACAGGACTTATTTTTGGCCGCATAAAAAATTATGTGTGTTGTTGATGCTAAAAATAGGCACAAATCATCACATTCTACCCATTTAGTAACAGGCCTCTTACAGTAAATACTTGTTATGGCGTATCACTTTATCTGAGCATCAGATCGCACTAAATGGAAGTTCATCCCCAGTCACTGCTGATAATGAATCTCTGTTAAAGTTTATGGGGCCTTTGAGAGCCCGACGGAGGCAGAATGCGCTCTGATTTATCCCCTGCGTCTCTAAGGGAGGAGGATGAGTGAGTTTTCTGCCCAAACCCCCGTCCCGTCCTAGAAGGATTTACAGCTCTGTCTGAGTCTTATCCCCCTCCGACACACAAGCACACTCTGGTCAAACAAGAAAAGCCACTTCCTCAAAATGTCACAACAGCCCTCTAACTGCTCACTCAAAGACCAACCACTCACGTGCCCCTTCATGCAAATGTATTCAAATGCACCCACGGCAGTTACACTCTAATGCAAAGTGCTGAACAGCTTGTTTTTCACTAGCTTTGTGAGGCCTAATATTCATTTATAGCTAAAACATATATACAACAAGGTGCATTTTAAAGGGAATGTTACTATACTTTCAGTGTTATGAGGGCATCCTATGGTTATCAGATGTTTTTTTTTGTAAAAGACTTTTTACAGACAAAGACTTATGTAAAGACAAAAGAATTAAGTAAATATGGTCATAAATGAACTGACCAGTCACTGTCAGATAACTCGTTCAGTGCCTTTAGCTTTCTGCTGTTGTTCATATAAATCTTTAAAATTGTAAATAAAAAAATAGTTGACTTATTAAAACATTATTAAATGTGTTGACAACAATGCCATCAATTGTTTAAATGTATGAAGGCGCACAGTCATACAAAGTTTCTGTTTTCTTGTCATAGAAACATACTTAATATTCTGATTGAGCATATCTTTAAAACAACTAGTTCAATATTATCTTATAGACAATAGATTTTACAGTCATCTACACACTTCTTTCTCCCAAACTGTCTTAAAACCCCTTCTGTCCATAACTTTACACTGTACGGTATATTTAAGAGTTTGGCTTCCCGCACTATGTAATCACCGCAATAGTAAATGCTACTTTGCTGCTATAATCACATTCTTTGAGGTCAGGCAAAGCAAGAAAAAATCCTCTGCAGTGGAGTGAAACATTCCTTCATTGTTCCCGCATTGGAATCTGCAGCGGGACGGCAATAATGACCTTTTAATAACTTAGTCCCCGGCAGATCAGGGGGTTAAGCCATTGGGGGGGCTAACTGGAGCTTTTATGAAGTGTGCGGCAGCTATTGTCTGTCCCCAAGCAGCACTACGGCACTATACTATGCTTTAGTGGCTGCGGCAGTCATCCAGTCTTGTGCTTTTCAAAGAATGTGTTATGTATTTTTGATGGACAAAGGCAGTAACACACTAATAAAGCAACAATGTGGGAAATCTGGTATGCAACACTTTGGCATCTAGGTTAACAACTGCTTGGATTATAAAGCATAGTTAAAAACATGTTTCATTGTCTCTTGCGTTACATGAGAAGCATCATATTTTCCCTTCAAAGTTTACCTCCAAAACAAACTTGCTTATACCACTATATGTCTACACGAGGATTTAATAGCCAGTTATTCTTCAATGATGATAAACTATTAGTCCAATGGTTCACCAATAAGGTGCTATATGGTTGATGTATTAACCTAATATCAAAAGAGAAGCTTCCAGTAAAGAGTAGGCCTATGTGTGTAAAGTTTAATTGTGTTATTTACTGAAAAGAATATATCTGTAACACTACTCAAGACATATGATATTGATTAAAGATTAAAATAATTTTGGAGTATCTGTTTAGTAGTTGTTTTTGTGATCATATAAGTAGCATTAGTATTGAAATTGAAAGTATTGAAATAGTAGTTGTAATAGTGATTAAGACTGTATTCACACTTGCACACGCACCACATCAAAATTAAGACTAAACTAAACTGTGTCTAAACCCAGAACTAAACCTAGACTAGACCAGGACTAAACCAAGACTAAACCAGGACTAAACCTAGACTAAACCAGGACTAAACCTAGACTAGACCAGGATTAAACCTAGACTAGACCAGGACTAAACCTAGACTAGACCAAGACTAAACCAAGACTAAAACAGGACTAAACCTAGACTAGAACAGGACTAAAACAAGACTAGAACAGGACTAAAACAGGACTAAACCTAGACTAAAACAGGACTAAACCTAGACTAAAACAGGACTAAACCTAGTCTAGACCAAGACTAAACCAAGACTAGAACAGGACTAAACCTAGACTAAAACAGGACTAAACCTAGACTAGAACCAGGACTAAACCTAGACTAGACCAAGACTAAACCAAGACTAGAACAGGACTAAACCTAGACTAGAACAGGACTAAACCACATCTAACTTCGGACTAAAATGAGCTCAAATGCACAGAGTAATAGTCACTATACTATTGGACACTTATATTCTTTTGAAGATTTTGTACTTTTTGATTTGAGAACACTGATTCAGAACATTGATTTGAAATAGTACTGTTACTATGGACTATTATGTGCATTCCCATACCTTTGCATAATCCAACGGAAGCTGGTCTTCGGGACACTTGAAGACGCCTTCACTGCAAGAAAACAGATGAGAAACATTGTTAAACGTCTAGCATTTCATACAACCAAGAACAAAAATCTGAAAAAATGTAGCAAATAGGGATGTAACAATAACCGAAATATCGTGATATCGTATTGTCAAAAAAAAAAAAATGTCATTGATTGATATTGATATCACAAGATATCAAATTACATGTGTCTTTGTTTATATTCATTGTTATGGTGTAGCAATAGCTAAAAAATAGTGAATGAAAGAACCAAAGTCTTGTCAAGGCATTTTAAAAGGAAAAAGTTGCATATTCACAATTTTTCCACAAAATATCTCAATAAAAATCGCATCATGACATATATATTGTGAAAATGCAGTAGAGAGATTTGGATATTCTTGGATCCCTAGTAGCAAAGCAACAACACGCCACTTTGAATACTGTTGGAGTGAATCTTTGCTGCTGACGCTGACTGCAGCCAAAAGATCCGTCTTCAGCTTTTGTGAGCTCTGCATTGATCTTAGTTTAGCTCAAATTAGAAGTTTTGTGACTCACCGCAGCAGATGACGCACAATACAGTTATATAGTACAATAAAGTCTGATATTTTCATAGATTTGCTGACGTATAGTACTTTTATGTGGGGCTCATTAACATTTCTTTCTTTCCTCATATTTATCTATCATGCTTATAAATAGCTTTCAGTATTAATGTCCTTAACATAAACAGACTTTTCATTGCCACCACCGCATGATTTACTATAGACCTCTCAGTTAAAAAGACACAAGCATATCTTTGACGATGACGACGACTCAATAGCTATCTTGATTAAAATTGTATTAACTGCACAGCTCTACTTATTCTATGCCATCAGGGTCAACACCACTTCAGTAAGACAAAACGCCATTGTCTGCCTTATGATTTAAGCATTACCAACTGTTATACATTTGACCTTGTTTAACAGTTGAATCAACAATAATTCAGTTGCTCTTTCTTGTGCTTACAGCTTTCCCTCTGGGGTCGTGTGCTGCTAGTATACAAGAAGGTTTATTTTCCCTCTGCCTCAAAATAATAGTTTGTTTTACGAGTACTCCCCCATGCCGTTTGCCTCGGTGCCAGATGAGCAGTATGCCATGGCTAATTAGAACAGCAGCTCTCCTGATCCGCTGCATATCTGTACCCTATAATGTCATCATGAAATATTCACATGTGTAAATAATGGAGGCAGTCTGAGCTAGTGTGGATACACATAACCTACATTTAAACGGCAATGCAAGCAGACAGAAAGAGGTTTTACAAAATGTCCAAAAAGGACAAGTCTTATCAGCACAGATGTTTATAGGCCTCCTGCTGCTCTGGGACACATGTGCTGCAGCCCAACACACTCCAAAGAAGGATTTACTCACACAAACTGTATGTAATCCACTGTAATCGTACAGTTCTAAAGGGACTGTATCATACATCAAAAATGCATATTACAATATGAACAAGCACAACATGTGTGCAATAAATAAATGAATCACACGAATATAAAACTGTGTAAATGGCATTAACTCAAAAACAATATTTGATTTAGTCGATTTTAAGTGAATTATTAACAAAATACCTTTAGTTATTGCTAAAAAATTTTTACAATATCCATGTGATTCAAAGTGATGAACAATTTTGCACCGCTACCAAAGTAAACTACATACTATATCTGATGAATGGTTAAAAGTCCTCAAAATGTCAAAATGTTTTAAGAAGCTAAAATCCATGAATGGAGTGTCCTACGTTCTACATTACTTTATTTGGGAAGTTATTTTTTTCTTCCCATCATCCCTCATTTTTATATACTAACAAAATCTATATCTGAATTTGAAATACTTTAGGCATGAGAAAAAATACAATAAATAATACAGTTATATAGGGCGAGTTAAAGCTTTTAGTTCTTCTAGGCCAGACTGCCTTTAATTTAAGACCTCTTTAAAAGTCCAATTAAACTCATTAGCGGACCACTGTGACAGTCTTTGCCTTTGGGTACTTTCTCTTCACTGGGCTGTATGCATCACCTGACTAGGACGTCCCCGAAGCAGTGAGACATGTGATGGGATGGGTGCATGTGCGCTGGACCCGTGTGGCCAGCTGCTGTAGGCTGAAGTGTGTGAGTGCGTGTGGAGGGCGGAGGGAGGGGGGATAATGCATGACGCGACAGCAGTAATTCTCTTCCATTAGGGTCACTGTGTCAGCAGGGAGCTAGGGCCCAATTAACAAACCACATCGTAAAAAACAGGGTTAATCGATTAGGGGCTGCACTAGCAAGGCGCAGTCAGCATCTCATGATTACTGCGAAATCACCTTTACCGTTTATCAAGAAATCACTTTTTCACAAAAAACACACACAGCAAATAGGCAGCGACAGGCTTGTCCTCTTGTGGAGTCATCAGAGTGGACAGCTAGAGGCCTATATTTGAAGCACAGCGACAAACACAGCCCCCCTTCTCACGGTGATACAGAGCTCGCCTCCTCCGCCTTGGGCCCAAAGCGCACAATACTGATGTAGCATTGTGACAGTGCAATTCAACCCTGCTCCAATTCTGCTATCTCCTTTTCAGTGACTTGTTGTTTCTTCAAGGCAGTCTATGGAACAAAGTCGCAAGAAAAGTTTGTTGGGAATGACAATGCACTAAGGAACTTGCAACATGTTATTTTAGAATAGATAATGTTGAATTAAATAAGCAAAAACTGTATATCTTTTTTTTAAGCAGCAACTACTACTGTGATATAACAAAACTCATTAAGTAAATTTGTCGACAGAGAATATTATTTTACTTGTGGCGCTTTTAACCAGTAATGGACTAAATTACCCCCATTTTAGTGACAGTAGTGGCTCTTAACATTGGTCTAATGCAGTTATAAAAGCGTAAACTTGTTCCATATAGCCCAAAGGGTAGAAGCCTCTCATGCAGGAACCTGTATCCTCTAAACCACCTGCTCTTACTGTCATACAAACAGTTGTTTACTTGAATTTTGACAGCTCACACCTAGACCTGGTGCTGCAGGTTAAAGGTTGTTAAACACATGTACTTACAAGTCCTGGAAAAGGTCTTTGGGGAGCAGGGCAGGCAGAGCACTGTATAGAACAAGTGCCTCATTAAAGATTCAACAGTCTACAATATAAAGGGGCACTTCTCAACAGGACATATTTTAGTATGGCTGAGATATTGAAGTCACTTACAGTTCACTAGTTTAGGTTTACATTACACTTTCCTCACAGCCACAAGGAGCCACAAGCCTGTCGCGCTAGTCCCAAACCGGGATTAATTATTTAAAGTGCACTTCAGAATTCAGAATAATTGTTGTTTTTGGTCTTTTGTCTGTTTATATATGCTGCGTTTAGGGATATCAAGATCATTATGTTGATTGAAAAACACATTTTTTTAAAGGTCACAAAAAAAACCCAAAATATAACTGTTTTAGAAATGATACAAAGTAATTTCAAGCCAACATTTGATTCAATAAAGTAAACCTACATGTGAGGAACAGTCCCATGTTAGGATTGGAAGAAAATGTAAGGCTTCACTGTTTGGTCATGGCTGTCAATTATCATAAATAACCATCAAAATGTTTTTTCTTACAGTAATCATAAGACCCTCATTTATGCTTTATATGGACCCTCTTGAGTTTTAAATAAAACTTGATGGATGATGCCAAGATTCTAAGGTACCTAGCCTGGCAGAAGAGCATGTGTACCTTCTATTGTTGTATCAGTTGTTGTGACAATAGTGTCTGGCTCTATCCGTTTGTTCTGGACAGTCTGACAGAGAGCAGCCTGAATCCCTCACATTAGATCTAACCTCAGCTCCACACGGGCCTGTTTTCCCAGCCAACAGTGACCACACACAGAGGAGACATGTCTGTAGTCCCAACCACGTCCTCTTCTCCCCTTCACCAACAACTGAGAATACTCCCGCCCTTGTATTTGCCATTGAAGTCAATAAACCCACCAACTCACACACACTAGAACATAACAAAGTGGATCTGTGTGTGTGCAGCTGTAGTGTTTACTCATCTCCTCCAGGGGGATCACTTCAAACCTCAAAAATCCGCCCCAAACGCTGAAGCTGTCGTCTTTTCAAGTTATGACCCAGATTAACTTTCAGCTTTACAAACAAAACCTTAAATACCACGACTGCCCTGAGTCCCTGTGTGCTGTGTCCCAGCTGCAACATGACTCTCCAAGCAGGAAAAAGGGGAATTGGGTGCATCTGTTTTGGTTTTGGAGAGCGACGTGTAACTTCCTCCTTCAACTCTTGTCTTGTATTTAAAACATTTCTTGGCAGCAAATTTACTCACGATTCATATTGTGGAAACTCAAGAAAACTCAAAATGATGGACAACAGTCAACGATGACAGTCAATTTTATTTAAGGTCTATTGGTCTACAAAATCCAGATAAAATGCCAGTTTCAGAGCTAATAAATGCTCAAAGTAATCTTATATCTCCCAATAATAAACCTGCACCATTTTATTATACATTTTGATGCTGTCAAGTAGTTATGACTTGATTAACAAAACATAATTGAATATATTTTACTTAGATATAACAGAGTGGCACCCAGACTAATCCAGTGTCTTTCTACGGCTTGTGTTTCTACCTTTGTAACTTAATACACTCCTGGGCGGTGGGAGTTATCTTACACCTCATGGATCTCAAGAAAAAGAAGTCGACTTGTCTTGATGCAACTTCTAATATCAACTTTCTTTTATTGCAATGTACACAAGGTTAAGTAATCTGTTGTAGTAAACAATACTGACCGATCTGAAATAGGCTTTAGTCCTTCAACAAGCTACTATTATAGAATTTTTATTTAGCTGAAAAATAATCTTATCTTCATACTTGTCTTGATATATATACTTCTATATATCATACTTTATATATATTGCAATGTATATATAATATATTAATATATATATATATATATTGTAGTAATATATAATATATGACATATACTAGAATATATATATATATATATATATAGATATATATATATATATATATATATATATATATATATAGTATATATATATAATATTTAGTAATATATAATATATATTATATATATATATATATATATATATATATATATATATATATATATATATATATATATATATATATATTTTTATATATATATATATATATATATGACAATATATAATATATATATATATATATATATAATATATATATTATATATAGTATATATATATATATATATATATATATATATATATATATATATATATATATATATATATATATATATATATAATATATATATATATATATATATATATATAATATATATATATATATATTATATTATATATATATATATATATATAGATTATAACGTGGCATATATAAAGCTCTCAAATATTAAACAGCTTTCAGTACTTGTTACTTCTCCTCTATAGATTATAACGTGGCAGGGACCGGTTTGGCTCTATTGAGGGCTCTGAGGTGAACGCCTGGTTAAGAATATGACACCTGTAAAATTCTATCCCTCTCCCGCGCTGGTCACTAACAGCAACTGGCAGCTGCTGCACGAGACGCAACAATAGCTGACAGTGTGTGCGTCATGGCTATCACACAACAGGCACATTACACCAGTCAGATGAGTCTAGAAAGAAGTGGAAAATTGTATACTTTTTTGCCATTAACAAAATTTTACAGTGCTGCCAGCTTCTACAACTAGTCACAAATCTCAATAGTGTGAAACTAAAATGTATTTTTGTAAAACAGGTTACTATGATGCAAGCCACAGTAAGGCACTATAGTACTAGCAGTTTGTAAGTGTGGGCGTATCTGGCCCGAATTCCTGGCTCTCACTGCAGAACCCCATGTACGTAGCATAGCACTCACTGGGATGGAGAGAGAATAAAGTACAAGTGTGAAAGAAACACTAAAGGCATTTTGCACCTAAAAAATTATATATTAATTTTTTTTTTTTTTTTTTTTTGCGAACACAGTTACTATTTTTCCACTACATGTAGTAGATGCAACAAAGTCAGTATCTAATGCCAAAAACTTTCAATTTCTATATGTTGCGTATATTTTTCTGTTTAAGATAAATGCCCTTTATATTATGCAGTCTTTTGTAAATGCAGATAACTGAGGAAAAATGAGACAGGAAGGCATACATATTTTGCTAAGAGTCATGGGAAAACAACTGTCGGCCACTATCCAGGCCAGTTGATTCCCTGTCACGGCGCATTATCATGAGAGAGAATAAAAGTGCAAAGTGGGCAGAGATCGATGAGAACCATGTGGTAACAAGTGCATTTTCTCAGACAGTTATTTCTGTGTTGTGGATTTTGTCACAGACAGGACTACGTGGGCAGGGCAAACAGTCTCATTGTTAAAATCAGCCACAGGTCCTTTAAGTTTAATATGTTGTTAATTGTGTTCATTGAAACCTACACAATAGAACATATAGTCATACAACAAGGATATTGCTTCTTCTCAGCCATATTTAACATACACTACATGTGAAAAAAACACCTAAGGCATCCCTGTTATAAATACTTAAGTAAGGATTCTGGTCTTCCTCCTGCAGCTCACCTCATTATAGTAACATTTATGTGCGCTGGCCGTCTGTGAAACCATATTGAAAGGTTAGCAGAATATCTGTTTGTTTTTAAAATGTCAGCTCGCTAAAGCAGCACGTAAAGAGCAGTATCAGTGAGGGCTCTCTGCCAATACAAAGATTCAGGTTCACAGAGGATTCACTGAACTGTATTTGGGCAGTACTTTTATTGTTTTTATGATGGTCAGTAGATGATGCATTACTTATTGTGGGAGTGAATGGTCAGTGTTTGTTTGCCCTGAATCTCACAGGGCAGGGTGTTGATGATTATTCTATTATTGAAACGATATCTGCATTTGTCTCATGAAAGGCTAGTGCAAGCAACTATGAGCGTGAGGTATCAATCCAATGTGCTACATAAATGAGTCAGAAAAAATAATGCCAAATTAATGTTGAAATCACCATTTCCTACAAGGAATCATTTTGTCAAAATCAGCAGTAGACAGTAGTAAACAAAGGGAATTTATTTTCATAGGAGGATTATTAGATTACAGTTATAATTGGCTATTGACTGCATTATCAGAGCTTAAAGTCACCCTTGTAATTCCCCAGGTCATCAGAGGGTTAACAATGGATAAACAGCCACTGCAACAGGCGTTTAAATAGTTTGTTTTAGCCTTCCTGAAATCAAACTTGCGTGACAGTAAAAGTATCGCGCGGGGGCAGAGAGCGGGGCGTGTTTGTGAGCAATTAGACGGTGACTCATCAGATTGCCAGAGGTGAGGCAGCCGGAAGAAGCCACCTGCTACAAGACAAGTAAGCCACAGAGAGACACAGAGAGAGGAGGGAAAGAAAGAAAGGAAGGAAGGAGGGCTGAATGAAAGGATGAATGAACTGTCACAGGGTGGACCGGAGGGCGGAGGAGCAGCCATCTGCACAAGATTCTTTAATCTGCCCTTAAGTGTGCAAGGAGGGAGATGGCGCTTAGCAGCTCTTATAATCCCCACGACTGTCCCCTCCCATCAATGTGATATAGAACTAGAACACTCAAACCAGGGTACCTATAACAACTTCAAATCCAGATTGTCTTACTTTGTTTTAATTGAGTTTATAGATTTACAGCACCCATAAAATCAACTGCTCTTCTGGTATTTGTGAATCATAAGGTCAATAAAAAAGCTGTTAAAGTTTCTCCACACTACAGTACTGGACAAGTTCTAGGCAGGGTTTTAAGAAATCCTGTTGTATATGGAACTAGAGCCATTTGAAGAGTATGGACCCATTTGTGTCTAGTAAAGGGGTAAATGCTCTTTCTGTTGAAATAAATAATAGCTTTATAATCTAGATGTAGTTCTCTGCAGAAACTATGGCTTTAAGAATCTGCCAACACCCAATATCATCCAATACCAGCGGAGAGAATAGCAATTATTTTCTTTAAACACAGGTAAAATTATCCATATATGTTATTAATATACTCTGCTTTGACTCTGAAATACGTCAAAGCAGAAATGTTGCAGAACAAGGCAGAATCTTTGTTGTTTCCTGATCAATTTCATCTGGTGGATTATACAGTGTTTGCATGAGATGCAGGAAAATCAATGCACTTTCATTAACTGATGCTGATCTGGTGCACATGCGAGGCAGGTGAGTGGGTGGGAGTGGGGTAGGAGTGGGGTGGGAGGGGGCTGCCCGCAGTCCGCCACAGCCATGAGACCACCGACATCCACAGGAGCAGCACATGAAAGCAAAGGCTAGGCTTAAAAGAAGAGCGTTTGATGTGGCTAAATGGCACTTTGGGGGGCGGGAGTGGAGAGAATCAGTGAACTTTAGTGTGTCTCACATACTACTATGTGAAAACAGTGCTTACAAGCTGCCTTCAAGCTGGCTATAGGTGTGAAATGACCCACTCTCTCTCTTTTCCTTTTTACTACATTTGTAAAAGGGTTGAGTAGTTAGTCAGCAGCTCTCCCTCACATGTGATTTTTTTTTTTCTTGTTGTAATCACAGATGGTGGGGCTAAATTTAGCGCAAAGGCCAGATTTCGGCACTGCAGCATTGAATGGAGCCATCCTTGGAGAATCTGCCACACTGCTGTAATAATCCAATGGGTAGAGAGGAAATCAGCATGCCAAGACATCTTCAGGTCTATTACAAAAAAGGACATAGCCAACTGTATGCATATGGCAGAGAGATGCTACTATTAGGGATATTTTTGGTGTTTCTATGATGTAGGAGGCACAGCAGTCTAAATAGACAGCATGGAATTGGAGAATTAATACAGATTAAGTGTGCAGGGCTTTGAGATATTTTTTCAAGCAATGAATTAAGAGCAGGAGAAATTGTTATACATAGATTTTTCGTATTGGAACTATGTATGACAGAGTGGTTAGCCCACCTGGTAGTTCACAAGGAGTTCTTAACAGACAGTACACCAGTACAGTTGTGACTAAATTGTTCCTCTAATCAATATGAGTAAATTGTCAGTCAATGTGTCACTATGGGGAAAGCCCTGCATCTAATTTGCCTCTGCGGATGGTAGTAGTGTCATTAAACTACAATTTCGAACTCTATTTTGATACGAACGAAATGCTTTGATCCTCGAAACAGATTTTGATACCAGCATGAATAAAAACACTCTTTGTTTGACAGTATGCAATTTTCAACACAAAACAATAGCAGTTTCTTTAAAATTACCATGCGCTCATATACTCGTTCGGACATAAATCAAGACCCTTCCACAACTATTCAAGGTCCAACTTTGTCCTGTTTATGCAATTTTTCTTTCAGTATAAATATTTACATACAATAAGAAGACTGATAGAGCATAGACCATATTTAGGGATTTTCTCTGGTCTCAAAAGTGAAAAACAAAGCATCTTCAACCATTACTCTTGAACAACAACCTCCTCAAGTTGGGGTTTATTTTACAAGGCTCATACTCGCCAAGGCGTCTGGAGAGTCCCATTTTAAGCACGATTTAGAGCACACTTGGCCACCAGCTGGAGAAATCAATCTGGGACCCTTGGAGGTAAACTTCGATGACAATGGCACTAAAGATGTGACATGTACTGACAAATGAAATCAGAGGAGAGGAGAGAAAGAATCACTGTGTAGCTTGAACATAAATTTGACAAAAAGTATTATTCAAGAGTTATGTCCTAAGCCCTGTGTCACTTGTTTTACATATTGTCAAAGTAATTTTTTGGTTTTCTGTTTATTATATTTTTATTTATCATCATACCGAGTATTGAGGACGTATTGTACCTTCCATTTTGAACACTACCATCCACAACTCACACACACATAAGCCACAGATTAGTAGCCTATTTGCCCAATTCTGCAGTTCTTTAAGCAGCAGGTGGGCAGTGCCGATAAGCTCCCTCACCAGTCACATATCCTTTAATTAACCTGCACCTGTTCACCTCACACTACCCTTCAAAGCACAATAAAGAGAACCCTGTAATCTTATCACGCCTATAATTCACATATATGAACATCTGACTTGCTTAAACAGCTCAAGTGACTGGGAAATTTGTGCCTGCTTGTACTACATAGCCATGTTTTACCAAGTCATTGTAGAGTTGCTGGTTTCTTACTCTGAACGTCCACAAACTAAAGTTTTTCTATTATAAATAACATAAATATTCAGGGTATATGCAATGTGTACAAGATAATTAGGTAATAAGTCTTGTTCTAGCAGGATGTTGAACTATATGTGCAGTGTCCATAATGAGGCAGGCATGATTATAATGGGGAGGTCCTGAGTCATTAACTGGTGAACATTTCATTTTATGTGCTGTAAAACTGATGAAGAAATGCATGAGGCTGTGTTAATCAAGCTGCTTTACAGTTTTAGCATGACACAGCTAATTCAAGTATATTTTAATACATTTAAAAGAGCATTGTAACTTTTCCAAAGAGTGTCCCCCTATGTGACTGTGTTTCTTAGAATATTCCACAAACTGTTAAACATTAAGGCAAAGAAATAACATCTACATAGAGACAAGCAGGTCCCTCCACCAGTAAAGTTACATAGTGTATCTTTAATTAGGACAAAATAGGAAATAATTCGTTTAACAACCACAGACCTACACACTGCATGAAGTATAGCCCTTACATCAGCAAAATCATTACTGTGCATTTCTAGATCAACCCTCACAATGTTCAAATGGTTGAGTCATTCAATTACTCAACAAAGAAAATGAAATCCTTTTTACTACCGTCTGTGCAAAGTCTGGGCGTTGTGCACATGACTGGCAGTGACAATTTTAGGTCCTGTGGTTTTGTGTCCATGGGAACGGGAAAAAGGTGTTTAGGTCTCTCTTTGAAGGAGAGCAGCGAGAGTTGATTCACAAAACACCCCCCTCGCTGGTTCATATTCTCATCATCTGCTATCAGCGCTCCTGTTTGTTCTATCGATCCGAGGCACAGCCCACAGCGTATATGCACAACTATGACTGATCTGTTTGCTAGAGCTACTTGCACTTGTTCACTGTTGAGGATGCAATTTCGTTGTTCAGTGGGGCGAGCAGCTGACGTCAAATCACAGCCATTGTTTCAAAACGCCTCGGCTGCATTGTGCACCGAGTAGGAATTCTTCAACCTGCCCCTGTTGCCGGGAGCAACAATGAGATAAATGACAAGATTTTTTCTTACAGCACATAAAAGAGCAGAGCGAGAGCACAAAGGGAAAGCAAGCGATGGAGTTGTCACACATCACTCTTAATAATTCACCAACGGAGTCTTGCTCAAACAGTGTTGAGTTGGCTATTGTTGTTTTTCTGTGACAGTTCATCCTTTTGTTATCGGCCTGGTTTGCACCAAAATAGAACTTGAATTAAAAGGACTAAAAACCTTGTCAAACCATTAAATAATCACTACAATATATAGGCAACTTACTCCATTTATCCAGGTTTGGGTCTGACATAAATACTGCGCTGGCTTACAGGTGCACTAACCTTTCTGATGAGAGGGTCTGCCATCTGCTTGTCTGCTTGTAGCCATGGATATGTTATTGCTTTGCTTGGAATGTTCCACAGCTGCATTTATTCAATTAGGTGTTTGTTATTGCTCAAAAACACCTACCGGGCTCACCTCTTCACAGATCTGACCAGTAGCTTGGCCACCTGCTCATGTCCATGGAGATATCGTTCACGTCGTACTGTGGAACATTCTATGCAAAGACATAATATCTTCATGGATAAAAAAATATGGCGGACCCTTCTCCGGAAAAGTTACACAGTGGACCTTTAACTTTTAACCTTAAGGAATTCACAGTGGAAGAATTCACTGTCAAGGCAACAAAAAGGGAAGATAGTAATAAAAGTCTACGTGCAATAAAAAGTGTGATGATATAAGGAATGATGATAGAAAACAAACAATGATTAATTATGTACATTTCCCTTAAGCTGGCTACCACAGTAGAAAACAAGCGCTCCTTCACAGTCATTGGGCTGAGTCTGACTGAGCGACCCATCTGCTTGGGCACCTGACACGAGCGCTCCCTCCCCTGCACTTCCCTTTAACAAGATCAATAGTCGTTCTGTGCCACGGAGAGTTCAGAGCATTACTTTGTGTTGACATATTTGAAAACGAGCTGCGCATAAAGCCTCCGCAACACGACACAAGGGACCAAGTGTGCGGGTGAAGCATTGAGCTGCTTGGTTAAAGGACTACCACAGTAAACAGAGGAGGAAGGAGGAAGGACTGGTCTTGGCAAGGAAGAGCTGCAGTGAAAAGAGCGGAAAAGAAAGGGACAACTGCTCACTGACCTTAACACTGATGAGGCCCAGTGGATAAATGACTTGAATGCAATGAGTGTGTTATGAGTGAGGGGCTTAAGCTGGTGGGCTCGGCACCTGTTTGGGTCCACAGTGGCGCCTTTCACCGACAGGTGTCCCGAGTCGGGCTGGCCTCCTCTCTGTGAGCTCCCAGCTGCTCTTCGCTCTATCCCAAACACAGATTCTTCACATGCCTGACCATCAACTCATCAGCACTGGCTTAAAAAATGTAGTCACCATCACTGACCACGGGCCAAGCTTTTACACAAGTGACAACGGGAGAGTGTGACAACAAGAGTGACTCATTTGCAGCAATATGAAGAGCATTAAAATGACTATGATTAATTGTAAGATACATATGGATGGAAATAAGCATCTGCTATAAGGGCAAGGTACAAACCCAACTGCAAAAATGTTGGCAAATGTGTAAACAAAAGCAATTTTAATTTGACAAGAACAAGACATCTCAGAAAAGACAATAAAAGTAGGTATACTGTTCTTCTTGATCTTATTTTTCTTTTTTGTCAGAATGAAATGCAGCCAGGATTTGTCAAATTGTATGCCATATATGCTATTTTTGATGTATTCAGCCTCTGTGACCAGGGTAAGTGAGTGGCAAAAATCAGATCATTGTAGGAATCACACTGTCAATAGCCAGTTACAGGGCAACTCGCTAAACCTCCTGCACCACTCTCCTCTAGGAGTAATTTTGGTGATAGCAATTTCATATAGCTCACTGTTTTTGCAATGCATATAGTTTGATGCAAATCAGAGAAACAGGGGCAGTACACTGGAATAGATGTGTGTGGGAAAGTCAACATGTGCCTAATGCTGTACATACAGACTCACAGTCTGTTGGCTTTGGGCTGGATGCATTGACCTGTGCACAAGGCAAGCATATGAGAGGGGGAGGGTCAATTAACAGATGTGAGGAGGCAGAATAGGCTGTAATACACTGAATATAAGCACTCAACTGGTAATGCTTATTTTTTATTTATATTAGCACAGTAAATATTGATATATTGATCACTAAAGATTTTTTTTTATTTTTTTTTGCTTTATTTAATTTAAACCAAATAAAATTTATTTCAGTATTAATTTTGTGTACATAAACAATATATACTTCTAATGATTGCCATTTAACACAAAAAATAAGTCAGATTTCCTCCTACAAAGTCTAAACTCTTCTTCAAAACACATGCTTGTACTGACAGAAAATAGCCTGAGTAGGCCTCTCAATTACAAAGACCCTAGCATATCATTGAGGATTAGAAATTATTGCATCTTGATCTCAATTAAAATTGGATTTATTGGGTTGACTTGATTGTTAAGCATAAGTGGGGAAAATGACCTTTTCTACATTGGTTGGTCTTATTATCTGTTGTACATAGTATGAATACTCCAGCACGTGTATGAACTAGCCATGATGTTGCTCTGATCTGGGCCAACTGGCGACAGTCCAAAAACAGGGGTTGGGTCTAGCGTCTCATATCCCAGCATGCTCAGTGTGTAAGAGCCAAGGTGCCGCGGTGCATAGTTGGGATGTTTTCCGCCTTTGTTTGGGCCTCGAGACCATGAGATTTAATTTAAAGGCCCCAAGTCGAAGAAGACAAGTTAGGACATGTTCCCAATTTTTGAATAGGATGGAATCAAATATTAAAAGTAAACAAAAAAACAGCAAGACTACTTTGCAAAATGGGAGGAAATGGTAATTACTGTGATTTCGGAGTTTGGAGTGTGGTGTGGCAGCTGAGTCACACGTACAGGACTGTTTTGAGACCACAAACTGCCTCTGTTAAAACTTTCACATTGTTGCCAACCACATAATTAGGGTCAGTAGTGACTGCAGCATTGGTGTGGTGGCCTAATGATTACAGGTGAGACTGACATTAACTGCTATGTAGATGTTTAAAAATATACAGATGACCAGCAGCTGTATGGAAAAAATACTCTTGTTTGCACAGAGCAAATATGTTTTTAAATGCATGTAGCTCAAATTTCAAAAAATCAAGTTACCATTTGCAATGATAACTTGAATTTAAACACTAATTCCTCTCACAAAACTATTATTGATTTTATAAAGCAACAGTGTACCATGATCAGCTGGAAAAAAGGAAGTATTTTTAATGTAAAGTATGAGTCATATCCAGTCTGTTCGGTTTGCATTGCTTACATCCAAGCACTCAGCTGTCACAATAACATAACAAGTGTGACTTGGCATGTAGTGCAATAATAGTTCAACTCCACTGTGTAAAATGTTCACCTTCTTTCAGCGATGTCATCATCACATCTCCAGCTCTAAAACTATTTCTACCCAAAAGACTGACCACAATTACCCTATCCCAAACCAGGCCGGCTCATTCTGCCAGTGTCTCAGCAGCGAGAAAAGAAACCGCTTAGATAACAAATAATTCCCTGCAAACTAATTTTCACCATCAAATACACAAGAAAGCACTTTTAGGCTTTTGCCAAGTTGTTGTAACTTTGAGTTGTAGGCCCCCTTAAATCACAGACTGTACAGCTGCATATTTGTGGAGTTACAGTGGCCGTTTTACTTAAGCACAAATAACGCTGACGCCAATTGCTTGATAATAGCCCTTTTTTGTGCTATAAATCAGCAGTGGTGGGAGTAGTATTTTCTGATCCTGCAGTTTAGAAGATCTATTTCTATGAGAAACATTTGACATAAATGCTATTGAATAGGGGTTGGACAGAATTCAACATTGGGTTCACAAGAACAAGACAAAATTACATTTTAAAAAAAAAATCTCACAAGATCATGGTCCGCATGTTTGCACAATCATATGACAATTTTACCTCACAAGATCCTGTGGCACAATATCTTACTACTGAATGTAGGACATCTCACCTGCATCAATTAACCTGTTTCAATGTGTCCAAAGGATGAAGGTCCAAACTAGTTTACTGTACAGAAGCTAAAACTGGACTGTGGGTGGTAGATCCTCCTGATTGAGAAGAATCATTATGCAGTGATGTGTTAAGAGTTACTAGTCTTTTTGCTTCTGTGTCACCTCCAGTGCATCAGCTGACACACAGCTCTGAGGCCTGGGGGCTTTGATGCGGTGGTAACACAGTGCATCTCTGTGTGCACTTCACTGACCACCATTGTGACAGCAGTAAGGATAAACCGCAGACCCTCCCAAAAGCCCGGATCTGGAGGCAGGGTCCCTGCATCTGCGCAACCCTCAGACACCTGCAGAGGACTTATAATGACTCCATGATGGGACTGAATGATAGCCACAGCTTTGGGCCCATTCAGCGAGATACGCACAAGAGACAAAAGCCCAGCTGCCCAGGAAGACGGACTGACAGCAATTGCTACTGAGTTTTTCAGGAAACACTCAAGTCTATGTAATGGTAATGGTAATTAAGTATTTTCAAAGCAAGACTTACATTTAAGATACAATTTGATTAGAAATTACTGTACATTATGTATTTCACTATAGGCTATAATGTCAACATCTTGAGTCTTGTGCAAGTCAGATCTGGGGAAAGGTGACCACCTGCATAGTAAGAATGAATATTTTCAATATATTCTGTAGCATTTTTTGTGAACTAGCACCAATAGTTGAATAATGCCTAGTCTAATGCCATACGAAGGAACATTCCAGACAGCAATAACATCTCCATGGAGACAAGCATGCTGAGAGACCCCCCAAAAACTAGACAGTGCATCTTAAAGTATGCCAATAACAAAAAGAGTTACATTGTGCTCTATCAGATATGGTAACACAAACAACTGATCACTCTTAAGATACTTCTTACTGTAAAATAATGAACATTTGATTAATGAATGCATTCTTATATTAACCTGCTCTGGAGTATAGCTCTAGCTGTGTAGAAGTTGGCGTGATGACTGCAGCTCTGTGGATGTAGGAGGACGGCACAGAGCTGAACAAACCAATTACACCCTGTCAGCGCCACTGTACAGAGGATGATCCCTGCAGACACTCCACTGTCACTTTGCATTGCTGTGTTCAGACCCAGTACTGATGAGCCATGGGCCCTGGCATTTGTGCGCTACTAGAAGCACTACTAAGCCCACACACAATGAGGGAAATTGTGTTACATAGTATTAAGTGCTGCTTCTACTCATTACAGCTTATTAAGAAGGCAGCGTGGTCATTGTCAGGAAATCACAGAGCCGCCCAAACGTGCATGCACTGAATAGTTTGAGCATGTGACGCATATGTGACTGTAGGGCTGGTCTGCTTATAGGCCATGACTCTCCTTCAGAGCCGGGTCAGCCTTTAGCTCTGCCGCTGTATTTACACATTCTTCAGGCAACGGAAACACAGCCCATTAGCATCACATGCTAACATGGCAGTGGACAGAGCAGCACATGCAGACCTTTACACTGCTGACACGTGCTCATGTGGCACCAGCTCGGGCATGCACTCAGCAGCTGCCACAGTTTATATACTGTAGTCCTATTATTACAGGAAAATACTAATAATTTATAGACTTGAGTTAATGCCAGACTTAAATAAATATGACTTGTTACAACACAACAATACTTTAGGCAATGACAGTCTAAAAGTAGGAATGCTCGGTTGGCAAGACATAACTAGAAAGCACACAACCTCCAATTATAACAGGGATGCATAGTGGATATTGCACAATGGGTGCTGCAGTATTAGCTAACTACTTTCTGTCAGCCTCAATAAACTCACAGTGCTTTCTCACAATAGCCTCTGTGCAGTCCCACAGCATTGAAGAGGCACACTTTCTCAATTAAAGGGGTGACAATAAGTCCTGCCCTCTCGGCAAAAGAGCAGCCTCGTTTCTATGTATAATTCTGAGGCCACTCTGTCCCTATGCGCAAACAATGTTTTAGAGCTCAGCCATTGACATCTTTTTAAAAGAGTCCAACTGCTTCAACTATTTTCTCACTGTCCGCATGTTGGATACAGATTTTGAATTTGTTGATGCTTCACAAAAAGGTCCTGACAAATTAACAACTTTCTTTTTCATAACTCATTTATACCTCCACATAATCTGTATTTCAATTTTCCATAATGAGCAGTTTGTTTCAAAGGGTGCAAACACTTGGTTTTGTCCTGATCTAGTCTTGGTCTAGTCTAGTTGCAGGTTTAGTCCCAGTTTAGTCCCATTTTGGATGTGGTGATTGTGCAAGTGTGAATGGACCCAATGCATGGCTTATATTTATTATCAATGACAACTGTAGTGGAGAAACAAAGATGTTGAGTGTATTACTTGAAGTAGGCCACAAGTTAAGAATTAGACACTGTAGACTGCTGTGCATTAAGTGCTTGTCTCTAATTGTTGCCACTGTTGAGAATAGTACCTTATTGTAGTAAACCCATTGACCCCGATGACAGTGCAGAGGGAAAAACAATACGACTTTGTGACTGAGTTTTCAGACAGACTTCAGCAGCTCCAAGCAGATTAGGACATGAGCTGAAGGATGACCTCTGGGAGAAAGGTCTCTTGGTGCCCCTCACTGCCCCTCACTAGAGTCAAATGAATGAGTCTTGTCTAATCCAGGACCTGAGGCAGCGGTCCCCTCTGAAGTGCCCCGGACACACACATCCTTTGACCCATCAATAAGAGAGGGCACCTCAGGGCAAAAACACAGACAGAGCAGTGCACACCGTCTAATGCCATTAAATGAGAAAAAGAACCATAGGCCTAAAGAATAGTCTGGGGAGAAATGTTTAGCTGTTCTTCTGTGTTTTCAAATTTAGATTTTCTGTGAATTCATCTGAGGTCACTACTGTTTTGATATTGGCCTATGTAAAATGAATTGATTTGACAGAATAAACATGTAACAAGGATAACAGCAAAGCAGTGTCTCCTACAGCACAAGCGTGGTCAGTGTTTTCATGTTGACACAGAGGCTCACGTGTATAACCCTTCATGTGCAGAGGAGACAGAATGAAATGAGTGGCTCGAGATGTTTACATTATGTCTCACACAATATTCTGATGACAGCAAAGTAAAAGACTAAAACCCTGTTAATCCAAAGCCCTTTGGGGAAAAGGTGAGGAGGACACACCTACATCATTATTTATCATGGTTAGAGAGAAAGAGCACGAGCCTATCGCGTGCACAAAGCTGTCACTGATGCATAGTACATGTTGTTTACCTCAAGAATTCTTGCAGACAGGTGTCACAGAAGCGGTGTCCACAGGTAGACACTTGAACCGGTTCCCGCATCGCCTTGCTGCAGAGCGGACACTGGAAGCGTCTCTTTGGCTTTTCCAGAAACTTGTAATCAAACCCGGGCATGTTTACGCTGTGTCGCCGTGCTCCTCGGCCTGCCAGCTAGAGGTACAATGCTGTTACAATGTCCTCTCGGGTCCTCTGCTGTCCTCTCCCCGTAAACGGGGCTATTTATCTGAGCTGTTGCGCCGTGTTTCAAGCCGCTGAGGATGAGGGTTTCATATCACGTCCTGTCCGCTGCCGACAGATGGGGCTTTGCGCAGCTCTTGTCCCCTCGTCTGCCGCCTGCAAGCGCACGGCTGATGGCAACACAAGCTCCGGCTGCTGTGTATCGGCCCGGCTCGTGCTGTTATATCTGAATCGGGAGTATCTTCGTGTGGCCTTGTCCAGGTCAGTGTAGATGTAGCACTTTGAACAGACTGAGCACAATGCGTTGGCCCTGTGTCTGTTTAGGTGCAGGGAGCCCCGCCTCCTCCTCCACGCAGGAGGAGTCAAGAAGCTCAAACATCTCTTCACACTGTTTTATCCCTCTCATTGTCACTATAGATCTATAATAAGATTGATTTCTGACAGCAGAGGACAGTGGCCAATGCATTTGTTTGTTTCTTCAATGGGGGACTGTAGCAAGTGAGAAAAATGTGTAGCCCATTTACCCTATTCCACAGAATGTATCCATGAACGATGATTAGATCTGCATTATACCTTTAATATCATCTTAGAGATAAAATGAACAAAGTGTTCAATAGTAGGGCTATAATAAGCCACAATGGGGAGCCCCAGACAGTAGTGATGGCAACACTAATGGACCTATGCCCTCTAGTGGCCACTCATGCATTACGAAGCACGCAATGGTTGATGTTAAAAGGTTTTACATTTGCCAAATGTGTTCAAAGCAAATCAGTCCAGACAATAAATGCGAACGTATAAGACAGCGAGATATAAGCCTCCTTATATTATAAAATATTTAATAAGTGAAAATGTAAATTTTTCTCCAACACAAAGAATCAGTTTCACTTAATGCATTGCCTCTGGATTACATCATCATTACATCATCCACAAACAAAACAATGGACTTATTTTTGTTTTGTTTGAGTAACCACTAATGTTTTGTGTCTCTCTATGTGTGTGTGTGTGTGTGTGTGTGTGTGTGTGTGTGTGTGTGTGTATGTATGCATGTATGTATATATATATATATCTACACACACACACACACACACACACACACACATATATATATATATATATATATATATATATATATATATATATATATATATATATATATATATATATATATGTGTGTGTGTGTGTGTGTGTGTATATATATATATATATATATATATATATATATATATATATATATATATATATATATATATATATATATATATCGTTTCACTAGCATATTAGTGATTACACAAATAATATTTGTATATATTTTCTGTTAAAAATGTTAACTTTATAAATATGAATAATACAAAGTATAAAGAATAATAATCATATCATTACTGTAGATAAAAAATAGAAAAAAGAGATAATAAAACACTGATAAACACTGTTGCATTAGATTATATGATGTGGGTTAAATAGCCCTCAACACATCGTTACCTATAACAAACACTGCCAGTGGGTTACAATGGACTAATGAGATGATCCAATAAAACACAAAGTGACCAATAACAATGCTATCAAGATTTATGTTAAGTTCATTTGACAGGTCTGTAACCAAACATAGAAGTGGCATTCATCCTTTTAATTTGTCTGTTTTGTCACAGTCTCATTTACTAGAGGCTTAGGAGCTCTGACCAGTTTGTCTTTCATAGCCTTTGGATTAAATGCTCAGTGCATGTGAAAGAGGACAATGCCTCACCAGCTCCAAAAAGCTCCAAAACGACTTCCTGTTCTCCAACCTTAACAGAAGTGTCATGTCAGCCCCTTACCTTGTGCATTACACCTGCTCCAACAAACAGGTTCTGACCTCCTGTGAACCTATGACTCAAGGACCAGACTCTCTCTTTCTGAAAACTCAACAGAGCTGAATAAAGATCAAGTGACAGTCAAGGGCCCAGCACCGTATAACAGAAATCTCTGGTGGAAGGGTCTTAATAGGAGTGGGCTCAGGAGCTAAAGCAGCTCTTTGGTAGGAAGTCATCGTGGAAGAGGTTCTTCAAGCAAAGCTGGAACAAAAAAGAAACAATGTCACATATTACATCTATTAATAAATCAATGATTGCCTACATTTCTTCTTTTTATAGTGAAGTCAACAATGCCACCATCCACTATTGCCTTTTCATGCACATGGTGGATGATTTCAGCTCAAATCCCTAATATAGTCATGGCACTCCATGTCCTTGTCACATGATGTGGATCAAAAAGGAAAGTGACAGCAGCCTCATAGCCTATAGTAAGGATTACCTACAGGACTGTGCTTTATTAAACTTAGATGCAGTTTAATCAGTTTGAAATCTGAACAGATTTTTGGTTTGATTTGTGAATGACAAACCTATATTCTCACCTTTATTTTTCATGTTTTTTCACATAATGCTTTGTTTGTTCTGTGTTTAATGAATAAAAAAATCAGACAAAAAAAAAATACAATAATATAATATATATTAGTCATCTCTGACTGAAAGCTTCTTTTGAGTTTGTACTGTCCCACATCTGGGTACTGCACCACTAAGAACTGCTGTGTGTTTGTTAACAAAGAGTAATAATGAAAATATTACGTTTCACAGCCAGAAGAGTGTTTCCATGACAACAAGCCACTGATGTCACTGTGAAGGGGTGAGCCTCGTCAAGCTGCACTGCCTTCGGTATCCCAGAATCCTCTTCCTTCCTTCCAAGGCGTCCACGGGCTCCTTTACCCCATGTGTACACTTCCCCGTCTGTAGAAAACAGAAGAGAGGGATGAAAAAGTGGTTTTAATTTTCCAGAGCACTCCCTGATGCATTTATCAACTGAAATATTTCACTGTCAGCCCGGCGTCTTGTCTCGTAGACCATCAAAGCTGAACAAAGCTTTCTCCAGACAATAAAAAGCTGCAGACATGGTTGACACCCCTAGATTTCTTCCCAGGGGAGGCAATCATTGGTCCACACAACATTTTATCCTTTCATTCCCAGATGAGAGAACAACACATGATGCTAAATATAATAAGATCTTCAGATAGTCTTAACTAATTAAAATTTACTTTGTCAACATAAAGAAAAACTATTATGTTAAATCTCATTTTGGTAATGATTTGGTAAAAATTTTGCCTTGTTGGTCTAGGTATTAGGTTTGTTGAGTTTGTTTTAATTTGATTTAACTTTGAATCAAATTGTATAGTAGAAAATTCATCTAGTGTACACGTTTCTCTCTAATTTGAATAGACAGTGGTTTAAGGGTAGACTTGCATATTACAATATGCATGTCCTGATTCTCACCTGATCCAATAGCTAAAGTGAAAGCATCTCCACATGCTGCCATAGTTATGCCCTGCAGATTTGACACAAGGTATGGCACACGGCGGCTGCGACGCGAACTGCAGCCCATCTGACCATGCTGGTTGCTGCCAAATGTATAACACTGACCATTCTCTGTTGTAAAGATAAAAACTTATTACAATATCACAATACTAAAAATGTGAAAAAGTGACAATAGTTTACCTGTGACTGCAACAGAATGGGCTGTCCCAATATCAATGTAAACAATTTTCTCCCTGTCCAGAGGTGCTGATTGGACCGGTGTGTAAGAATGGACTTCTTCCACTTGACCAGAGGGTCCTGGTTCCTCTCCTTCCATGATCTTATCCAATCCGAGTTTGTTGAATCTTATAATACAACAAGCAACATTAGTGCACCTAAACATTAAATAGCTATTGTTGAACTCGATCCAGGCCTCTTTGTCAACTTTGATGAAATAAGAACAAGTAGGTTTGCATAACTTAATATAATATAATAGTTTCATCCTTTTTTAGAGATGCAAGAAGACATGATTTTAAAAACTCATAAGGTACAACTTAACCATGATATTTTGAGTTGTCCAGCTAAAATATTTGACGGAATAAAAAATATTTTAATTAATTATTTGTATGTTTCGGTTATTGCAAAAACAGAAACCACCTCTAAAGTTTCTGACCTTTGCACAGAATGACAGGCAAAGGTATGTGTTCATCAGAATGTTGCCACACTGGTTGTAAAAAGAAATATGGCATCCACTAAATCCACCATCTAAAGCAAAAACATCTCCAGGAATGGGGAGTGGTTTGTTTGAATAAAAGAGAAAGGGAGGCTGGATGCTTATTAAATATACAGTATTTGAAAACTGTACTTTAGGAGAACACGTTACCTGTTGCTTCCACATGCGACTATGCTGTATTGGGTGCTGATAATCATAGAGCAATCAACTCCACACACCACTTTTTGGGCCTCAAATTCCACAGGTAAACACACCTGCTGGGGAGAATTATGCGTGTCCTGGGTGCCTAAGCCTAGGCGGCCTAAAACAGAGGGAAAATAGCCTTAAAGCATAGCCTTGTCATTCTTCATCAAACCATTATTTCTATTTGATATGATTATTTAATATTTTCTTTTGTTCAATTTACTGTGCAAAAAAAAGGATTAATACTATCTCTATTAAACAATGGGACATGATGTCTGGTCTCGTCAAGATATTTTATCTTAATGAAAAGGTAAAACATTTTGTTATGTTAAAATTGGATAATATTTTACCATTGTCTCCCCGACCCCAGGCAAATACTTCTCTTTCATTTGTCACAGCGAGCACATGGGAAGCACCACATGACACCTGAACCAGCTCGTACCCAAGGAGGGCTTCAACAATCTTAGGCTGGAAGAACAAAAACAAGACAGTTGTTAATTATTACAAAGAGCCCAATATGAATAGTGCTTGTTGTTCTAGAGATACCTGTGTTACATCATTGAAGTTACCATGTCCTAAACAACCATTACTTCCACTACCAAAAGTCATGATGATCCCCCTGTCTGCAAAATGAAAACAAACAAGATCAGAAGTGATTCCAACAAAAATAAGTGAACAAATAATCTGACAGTCTATAACGCAGAGGTATTGAAAATGTACACTCCAAAACTGCAGTTTGACTGAAAGAGCCCCAAAATAAGCTTTAAGCTATAATGTTTTAATTTGCACTGAAAAGCTGCTCAGCTCTTTGGCAAACTGTGCCTGGACCACAAACCTGTCATGCAGGTGGTGAAGAGATCACCACAAGCCACAGATTTGATGGTGACTCCTGACTGACCCTCCAGAAACCGGGAGATGAACTGTGGCTGCATCTGCTCCACCTCCCCGGGGAGACTGCCCTCACCTGAGGCCACAGAGGGAGCCTGAGGAAAGGAAAGATTAAGACACTGATGTATACTTGCAATTGTTTCTGTCTATCAAAGATAGCATACCTCCCATGTAATTAAACGGCCTGATTTGGTGACTCCCATCTTCTGAGTGCGTCCTAAAGACACTTGCAGCACTTCAGTGTTGAGCATTGGCAGCCGGAGTGGCATTGAGATGCCACTACCCCAGGTATACACTGAGGATAATGGGAGGGAATGCACTTTACCTGTGCCAATGCCAGTCACTCCATCTGTGCCAAACACTTTCATTTTTAGCAACGATTTCTTATTTGATTTGTTGCAAGCAAACCAAATGCTCTGCTTCACCTCTTGACCTGTTGGTGGGCACTCTACCTCCTGGTCTTCCTTGTGGACCAGTCTGTACCGTAGATAAGGGCTTCTCAATCCTGCAAAAAAGCCAAACCCAGAAGGTAAGGTGTGTACTAAATTATTAATGTATAATTAAAAATGTATAATTGTAATTTAGTACCTTCGCATTTTGACATTGCCTATGTCTGTATACAGATTAAGAAGTGGTCGGATACAGATGGGCAGAGCCATTATTTCATTGAGCTGTGGGCGTTTGGATGGGTCCAGATTTAGCATATTGAGAATAAGCTGCCGAAGTTCTGGGCTGTATCGATCTGAAATAGGTGCAAAGGTGCCACTCATGATCTTCAGGACAAGTGCAGGCAAATTCTGAAAGAGCAAACTGTGTCACTATTTTCTGATGAAGACAAATGTTATACTTTTTACTTGCATAATTTCTGTTTCATGCATGAGATAGTACTTCCTTTGTAATAACAGCTATTTTCTATATGAAAAGTCTACAGAGAAATCTTGCATCTTTAAAATCTTGATAGATTGCATGGCATAAAACAGATAAAAAAAAATAAAAATTGTTCATACAGCTGCCTCAAAGGCTCTCTTGAGACTGGCGAGCTCATAGAGCACACAGCCTAGGGCCCAGATGTCACTCTTCTGGTTGTATGGCTTTCCTTCACATAATTCCGGAGAGATATAACAAGGTGTCCCAACCACCTGTACAAAAAACAGGTCAGTAAAATGTGTAGTTTATCCTTTACACAAAGAGAAAAACAACTAAAAACAAAAGGAAACTCACTGTGTAGGCCTTGCTCTTGCTGACAAGGATTTTTGAGATCCCAAAGTCACCTATTTTGACAATCATTTGATGCTTGTCAAGGAGGATATTTTGTGTTTTAAGATCTCTATGCAGAATAAGTTTGTTGTGCACATGGTAAAGCGCCAGTAAGATTTGTACAAAGAAATGCAGAATAGTGTCTTCATCCAGCAAGGAGTTGCATCGCTTCTGAATGTAATCTGCCAATGTCCCACCTGAATAAAATAATCCACAAGTCAATGAAAAAATCCAAGTAAAAGGAGTGAGACAATTGGATAGAGAACAAAATGGTAAGAATAATAAAAACGTTATTGCCCTTGCAAGTAAAAAAAATAAATAAAAATCACAATCTTGAACTGTGTATTTAGACATTAATAATAATAACTACCGGGCGCATACTCCATTGCGATCATAAGGGCTTTGTCCTCAAGAAAGTTCTCATAATACTCAATGATATTTGGGTGATTGAGCAGCTTTAGCACTTGACACTCGTTTTGTGCGGCAAGGCGCTCATCTCGGGACATTTGCTCCACTGGGATCTCTTTCAGGATGACAAAGGCTCCATCACTTCGTCTGCGACACAGGTGGACAATCCTGAGGAGACACAATCATTATTATTCGGCATCACCAGTGTGTAATGAGGGTCGTTTATAGAGCTGGGACTGTCTGGAAGTAAATCCATGTTTAATACACTGGCTAAGGCTAAGTGCTGTCATATGTTTTTAGAAAGAATGTTCAATCCAAAATCCTGTTAACTTTGCGTGCGAAATCTAGCGGGATATAATCAAACCTTCCATTGCAGTAGACCGTTAGATAAGTTCAGATAACAAACCCAGGCCATGTTCATATTATTACTTTATAACTTCAACATCGTTTTACAAAGCTAACGTACATAAATAACACGTTAACGTTACTGATGCCATGTCACGTGACGTCACCCAGTATTTTCCAGTTTTCACCGTTACTTCCTTAGTGCAGAGAAAATTCTAGTACAGCCCTCGAAGCCCTATTGCTATGAACCACAGAGAATGCACGGAACAAATAAATATGTGGGGAAAAAACTTCAACTTTACCCAAAAGCTCCTCTCCCCACAACTTTGATCTTTTCATACTTCTCCATTACAGCTGCCCGAACTGTGCAGTGGTCTCTAAGCAACGGTGCAGCTGTACTACGGGTTTCAGCGAAGGACAAAAATATGAGCTACGCGCGTTGTCTAAAAATGTTTTACAATCCTGTTAAACTAGTTTTATATATATATATATATATATATATATATATATATATATATATATATATATATATATGTATATATATGTATGTATATATATATATATATATATATATATATATATATATATATATATATGTATATATGTATGTATATATATATATATATATATATATATATATATATACACATATACACACATACACACACCACACACACACACACACACACACACACACACATAAGCAAATTCATATTATTCATTATTCTAACTCTGATCTGATTGTAGACAGTGAAAAAGAGGGTAAACCTTGAAATTCTCGTGGATATAATGTCACTGCAATAGTGCCATCACACCTCGCAATAAAAGCCACTCCTCAGCTGACATAGTTGGCCTTCTACCATTCACTTCTAGACACATTTGTCTTCAGGCACCACAGTCAATGTCTAAGAATTTAAGGTGCATATAGTGAAACTGATACCAAACCTGGATGTGAGAGGCACTGCCAGAGGAGTAAAGGATCCTCCACCAACCTATTATTTTCACAAGATAATAAGAAGAGCATGGTGGGCCAACATTTATGAAACCTACCCCTCATCAAACTGTCTAACTCTGATAAAGCACTTATGCAAGGGTATGCAAAGGTTATTTTAAACATTTTAAACAGTAGCTAGCTTACTTGCATTCTTTTGGGTTGTTTGCACAGAAAGACCTGTATAGACCTACTTTGAGATTCAATATTTCTTTTATAATCAAATAAGGGGTGTTGGTAAATAATGGCCAGCTGAATTTTGTCAGCATCCATATGTATATACAGTGAGCCAAATAAGTATTTGAACACCCTGTGATTTTGCAAGTTCTCCCACTTAGAAATCATGGAGGGTCTGAAATTTTCATCTTAGGTGCATGGCCACTGTGACAGACATAATCTTTAAAAAAAATAAATAAATAAAAACAACAAAAAAAACACACAATCTGGAAATCACATTGTATGATTTTTTTTAAATAATTGATTTGTATGTTACTGCTGCAAATAAGTATTTGAACACCTTAGAAAATCAATGTTAATATTTGGTACAGTAGCCTTTGTTTGCAATTAGAGGTCAAATGTTTCCTGTAGTTTTTCACCAGGTTTGCACACACTGCAGGAGGGATTTTGGCCCATTCCTCCACACAGATCTTCTCTAGATCAGTCAGGCTTCTGGACTGCCGCTGAGAAACAGAGTTTGAACTCCCTCCAAAGATTTATTAGGTTTAGGTCTGGACACTGGCTAGGCCACTCCAGAACCTTAAAATGCTTCTTACGGAGCCACTCCTTGGTTATCCTGGCTGTGTGCTTCGGGTCATTGTCCTGTTGAAGACCCAGCCACGACCCATCTTCAGTGCTCTAACTGAGGGAAGGAGGTTGTTCCCCAAAATCTCACAATACATGGCCCCGGTCATCCTCTCCTTAATACAGTGCAGTCGTCCTGTCCCATGTGCAGAAAAACACCCCCAAAGCCTGATGTTACCACCCCCATGCTTCACAGTAGGGATGGTGTTCTTTGGATGGTCTTCATCATTCTTCTTCCTCCAAACATGGCGAGTGGAATTAAGACCAGAAAGTTCTATTTTGGTCTCATCTGACCACATGACTTTCTCCCATGACTCCTCTGGATCATCCAAATGGTCACTGGCAAACTTAAGACGGGCCTGGACATGTGCTGGTTTAAGCAGGGGAACCTTCCGTGCCCTGCATGATTTTAAACCATGACGTCTTAGTGCATTACTAACAGTAACCTTGGAAACGGTGGTCCCAGCTCTTTTCAGGTCACTGACCAGCTCCTCCCGAGTAGTTCTGGGTTGTTTCCTCATCTTTCTTAGGATCATTGAGACCCCACGAGGTGAGATCTTCCATGGAGCCCCAGTCCGAGGGAGACTGACAGTCATGTTTCGCTTCTTCCATTTTCGAACAATTTCTCCAACAGTGGATCTTTTTTCACCAAGGTGCTTGGCAATTGCCCCGTAGCCCTTTCCAGCCTTGTGGAGGTCTACAATTTTGTCTCTTGTGCATTTTGACAATTCTTTGGTTTTGGCCATTTTAGTAGTTGGAGTCTTACTGATTGTATGGGGTGGACAGGCATCTTTATGCAGCTAAGCACCTAAAAAACAGGTGCTTCTAATTTATGATAATAAGTGGAGTGGAGGTGGACTTTTTAAAGGCGACTAACAGGTCTTTGAGGGTCATAATTCTAGCTGATAGACAGGTGTTCAAACACTTATTTGCTGCAGTAACATACAATTATTATTATTATTATTATTATTATTATTATTATTATTATTATTATTATTATTATTATTATTATTATTATTATTATTATTTTTTTTATTTTATTTATTTTTTTTAATCATACAATGTGATCTCCAGATTTTTTTTTTTTTTTTTAGATTATGTGTCTCACAGTGGGCATGCACCTAAGATGAAAATTTCAGACACATGCGCCTATTTCGGTCTGATCACTTGAATTGTGGCTACAGTGTTGGTCTAATTGTTCAGTTTTGGCATACGTCTTACTTTTAGGGTTCTCTTCAGGTCACAGAAGGGACCACAGTTGCTGTGGTAACTGATGTGATACTGCTGCCATCTAGAGATGAAGTTGATTCACTGCTTTTCAAAACTGTGCAGCCTATACTGTAGCCTGGAGTAGGATCAAGTAAGTTCATTGGTGTTCATTGGTGATAATTTTTTGCTATAGCATGAGGTTGGCAATGCAATGCACTGCAATGGGCCCATACCAGTAGGGATGTACAATAAGCTATTTGCCATTTATGCAATACAAACCTGTGGATTGAATGATATGTTGCCAAGTGTTTGTATGGAGTTCATGTGTGCAGAAATGGTTAGGTCTAAATCTCTATTTTAATCTCAACCTCTCAAAGTAGACAACATTAAGCTTATCACTTAAAAAAAAAAAAAAAAAAAAACAAACACAAACTATGTTAACGTTGTTCCCTTATCAAATACATGCCTAAAGTGGTTTTATATGTCATCCGTGTATATTTAAGTAATGTTGCGATGTCTCCTGGGCACTATTCAAACCCTCCTCACAGTTAGGAGTATGAGCCCACGCCTCTTGTTCACGGCTCAGCCCACAGGCCTCATGACTCTGAGCCCTGCACCTCTCCATGCTCCTGCAAGTCCATCTTTCTTAAATATACAACAGGAGGTTACAGAACAATAGGTCTCACTGCAACTTCACAAACTTGATGAGATGTCCAATAGGTTTCATTAATCTAATGCAGGCTGCTTGTGTTGTGATGGCACTAGGAAGGGGGCGTGACTTAGTGCAGGGAGCAAGGGGAGAGGAGACTGAGTTCAAAAATGAAAATAATTTAACATTTGAATACGTTGTTTTATATTATTATATTATATTTATTTAAGCAACAAAATGGTAACATGGCGATCTAAATATGTTATGTGTCAATAATTTATATAATATAGATTAAGCCTCGTTAAAAAAGTAAGAATGCTTGTGGCACAACTGGGAGAATAAATTCCACAAACAACATTTTTTTTTTTTTTTAAATCTACGCTACAGTACAAGTTTTTATTGTGAATCATATCAGACTCGAGCGTAGCACCTACATCACTGGTTGCGTAATTTGATCTCAGCATGTGCCCCACCTTATTTCTGTGTTTGTGGTTAGGGCAGGAGCAGCAGCAGCGCCTACTCGTCTCCATACCACACCCCCTGTTCCTTGCGCACACGGAGCGGAGCGCGCCACCAGTGACAAGCCCTACAGATCAACAAATGGACACGTTTAAAACATCTCCTCGAAAGTTTTGATTGGGACCGAGGACGCTTCACAATCGGAAATTGTTTGTCAACTTTGTGGGAAGAGATTGTGAAGAACAACATCATCTTGTAACTCCCTCCTTTTGCACTTCTGGACTTAGGAAACACTCCCATCACATACCGCTCATATCAGTTCGTCATCGCGCTGACAGGGGAGCACTCAGACACACCGAGCTGAAGTAAGGGACTTTAAGATCACCAAGAACTCGTGAAAACAGAGTGAGAAGGGGGGCTGGTGGCAGAGGATGGAGGCCCTGCTTCCTGTTCTGAGGGGGTACCCAATCCCCTCAGTGCTGGTGTGCGCGCTCCTCTTCAGGGTGGTCGACCAGCTCCTCCAAAGGTTGCCCGTGCCCAAATTGGTCCAACAAGACAAGTTTTATGCTTGGAGGTGGAGGAACCTTTCTGTGTCCATGGTACATTCACTGCTTACTGGCACATGGGCCGTGACCTGGTAAGTGCCAAGCTAAATGCCCAGTATAACAGAGGCCATTGTCCATTCACAGTGCGCATGATGAGTCTCTGGGAGCGTGTGGGCAGTGACAGTCAGTGGCAGTCAAGACAGGCAACAGGGGAAGAAGGCATGTTGGGACAGGACAGAGCAGGGACACAATGGCATTTGGAGCTGGGAAGGGAAATGCCTACATACAGTATGCGTGAGCAAATTTAGGATTGTAACTGGAGCAATGAACTTTCAAATAAAAAGGAACGTTAACTGGTAAAACCTGTTGTGAGTGGCTCTTGAGAGAAAACTATTTCTTAGGGTGGGAACTATGATTCATCATCACATATTCCCACACAAGACTGATCTTTCACATCCGTGCAATGTGCATTTCTTAAAACATAAAGATTATTCCAGTTTAACTGCACTGCTTGTTTTTAACACATGTTAAGCATTAACCGGCTGAATCCTGTGCTATAGATGGAGGGGATCCTGTAGAAGAACATTTAGTATTGCATGTGGTACTGACTTGCCTGGCTGAACAATGTGATTACAAGTGTTGTCAATGACCAGTAGTCTTTAAAGTATATGTAACTAGATAAACCTTTACATTTGAACATTCTAAATTGGGCAATCAACAAAAAAAATATGATATAAAAAATATGTTATATTGTGAAAACTCGTGATAATAAGATAATGTTTCTGTTTAGTTACTTTCTTTCCAGGAGTGAGCCCAGTAAATGTGAGTAGAGCCATCTGTCCATAACCTGTGTCCTTCTCCAGTGCAGTGGTGTGGCCCGAGACACTGCAGGACCTCCACCTGTACCATACTCCTCTGTCCTACCTGCTCGTCTGTGTGTCAACAGGTGTGTTTTCCTACTTTGGATAAATATGAGCACATATAATCCTCTGAAAGAACAAAAGATAAGGCTTGGCTCATCTTGAGGATCTCAAATAGCCGTTTCCCCTGGAAACCCAGATCCCCCACAGACTGGCTCGTCTGGTTGAGCTCTGTGCACTGTGGGTCTTCTGTGCATCTGTGTGTAACCATGAGGACTCAAATCTGTGGAGGTCTGCCTTGACAACAGCTGGCAGCTCCCAGTCCCTCTGAGCCTATCCCCATTATAGGCTATTACTTAGACACTTGCTGCATCTTGCTGGCCACTGTGATCCAGCCAAGAGCCTCATTCATTTTGATACTTAAAGTCAGATGAGATCATCAGGGTTTCATTGCTATGACTATGTCCACATTCCCTAAAGACTTGCTGTGAACTTGTGTGAAATATTTGGTCTATAAATCAGAATCAAAAAAGAGTTTTATTGCCATGGTCAGTGAGCACAGCTCACTGACTAGGAACTTTCTTCGGTGATAAAGTGCAGATAAAAACATGCTGAATAAATACAAACGCGCTGAATAAATACAAAAATAAATACAAATATAAATAAGAGCCTGCACAAGTTAAAAAAAGATAAAGTTCACTTGCACTCCTCTTCAGGGAATCAAATTCCGGTCTTCCGCATAACAGGCGGAGATACAGGCCACTATACTAACGAAGAGTTATAAAAATCACATTCTATTCTATTCTTCTCTTTTATCCCTGTTATATGAGTCACATAATCAGAATATTTTTATGACTGAAAACACACTTTTATCTTCTGTCAGATACTTTAACATTATTTATAATGGGAAAAGTCAATTCCAGATATGATGTAGTGATATACCTGTGATGTAGTTCATAGAATCTTCTTGTGGCTCTCCTTGTTCTCAGGATACTTTGTACAAGATGCGTGTGACATCATTTACACTGGACATGCCCGTTCGTCATGGGAATTCCTCCTGCACCATGCACTGGTAAGAAAACACACAATGGTCTCATCCTTCCATATTTTTGAGTAAAGTCTTTATGGGACCTTTAGGTTTAAATGTGTTCATATTATGTGGCAGTGGAATGAGTGTTTGCCAATCCACTGGGGAGTTGCTGGTTGAAATGATTAACTACAGTTCTATGCATCCCTACTGACCACCAAAGGGCGGTGCTGAAAGCACTGAATAATTCCCTGCACATGCATTGATTGCGTCCCTGTGAACAACAAACACTGTCCACTCCTACTGTCTGCTATTAATTCTTAATGTTAAAGGTTCAGGCTTGTCTGGTGGAGGGCTTGCCACCTGCTTATCTCCATTGCTTTGCTTAGGATGCCTAGAATGCCTTAAACTTAATTATCTCAATTTAGACAAGAAGGTATAACACTACCAGGCTAAGTTACATGTCAGATCTGTAGAGATGCAACACCGCTCACAGAAATGCATATTTTTCAAGACATTGTTGAGAAAAAAAATCTCCTGTAATAGAATAAATAATAGGTACATCTGTTTAGTGCCACACCATGGAAAATTTCTGGCACAGCAAAAATATAATAATACGTAAGCCCAGATTCTCCACCAGAAAAATTACATAGTGAACGTTGTTTTTATTATTTATAACATTTCAAAATGAAAGTTTGTGTGATGATGTCATAATAAAATGTCTCCCTGTGTGTGCAGGTGCTGAGCTGTTTCCTGTATACGCTCTGCTCTCAGTTGTATGTAGCCGGAGCAGTCGTGGCTCTCTTTGTGGAGGTCAACAGTGTCACTCTGCACCTGCGCCTGCTGTTGAAGCTGGCCGGAGCTCAGTCCACTCCCCTCTATCAGATCAACAAAGTGGTCAATATCATCACATATGTGATTTTCCGGCTATTCACCCAGTTCTACCTCACTTGGTACATTCTCAGCAACTACACCAGTCTGGACAATGCTGGATTTTTCCTCATTTGTATGATGATTATGAATATTATGATGAGCATATACTTGTACCGCTTGATCCGCTCTGACTTCTTTACTCGAAGAAAGAGTAGCATCACACAAAATGGGACTCACAACAACAATTTAAGAAAGTTTCTTACAGATTAAATGTTCAGGCAGAAATATTTTTTTATAGAAACAATTTTAATGTTAATGATGCCTTGTTTGTAATTTTATTGTCAACTCATGTCTCTCCTCCTAGAGCCCACTGACTTGACTGATTGGTCTCTTTAAATAGGCATTACAGCAGCTTTTTAGTGTTTGCATAAAGCTTTAAAGTTATGTATTTATTTTACCATTTTGGACAAAACATCCAAAAACAGTAGTGCTGAACTTTCAATATATTCAAATTGAACACTAGGCTCCAAAGACTTAAAATGCTCTGATCTACTGTTTTGGCACACGTGTCTCTATGGTGCCTCGTGTGGTGGAGGAGACTTTCTGAATGGTTTCAGGGTGAAGGTGCTAAATCCTTATTTTGCTCAGTAAGCAGTATAACCATGTGTTTATACAAAAGCACTGTCTACTCAATTCTTGTTCCCTTTTTAAATATGTCATTCCTCTAATCTGTCTTTCCTTAGTCTAACAATAGGCTACTTTTGTCATTTTGGGAGAATTTTTTATGTATTTTTTTTTTAACCAAAAACATGTTCCTTTATCATATTGCCTTATTTTTCATTAATTAAAACAATAAATGTAACAAATGCAATGTTTACATCACATCCACAAGAATGAGATGGACTCGACTTTGTATCTTGTACCCAATGTGTTTGAGGTTGTTAAAATTGTAATTTGAAATAAATAAATAAAAAAAAAAAAAAAAAAAATCATGTGTATCAGTTCTTAAAGTAGCAAAGTAAATGTCTATCTGGTCCTATTGTATTATTATCATTATTCGTTGGGTGACCTGCCTGTCTTTTTGTTGTCCTTCATAACCATTTAGACCGTGGTCCCACTTGTTTGGAGAACGCCCCACTTTTTCATCTGTCATATAAATTCAACAAAATGTCAGATTTAGCCTACATTGAAAAAAAAAGCAGCACTTTGTGGCTGACCTACTCAGTTGTAATATGTTGGTTATGACTAATAAAAACTGAAAAGCATATGGTGTTATTGCAGTTATTAGCCTAAATGAGCTTAAATTTCTCAAGTCCATCCTCCCATATTCAACAACTTGTTCTTCATTTTCTACAATGTGAGGTGGCCATCCTAATTGGAAACGGTGACTACTAGCTGACTATGTTCTAACTGATTAATGGCATGAATTAACAAGGCATAGAAGACTTCCCTGTGGCTGTAGTCTTGTTTGGGCCTAATACTTTACTTGGCGTGGGCGGTCCTTATCCCAACAGCGTGTGATGCTTCCTCATTTTCTCCACCAGGGGGCGTGCACACCACCCCAAATCCCAGCAACAGCAGCAGGAGCAGAGCATATATCCTCTAAAAGTGAATCATCCAGCCCCCTCTGCCCCGGCCGCTTCTTCCGTGGGTTTTTTCTGCTTATTCAATGTAAATATCCTGCACCGCGCGGCAATCTACGAGGAAAAGAAACTGGGAGTAACATTTTTCAAAGAAGTCTGGTTTATTCCGTGGGTAAGTAACGCATCTGTCAGTGTAGCACGAGGCTAAACAGTGTATTTGAAGTTCCTGAAAGTTTCATTGTGGCTCTGTCTTTTAAACACATCGGGACAGACTCACGTTGCGCCATTTGGTAAAGTTGCGGGTTTCTAAAGCTCTGGCCTCTACCAGCGTTTCTTCCTGAGTAATTTTAAACAAAGGGATTACCCAGCACAGCTCCTTTGAATCTGCAGTGGTGGTTGTCTGGTCTGGTCTGATTGCAGCTCTGCGTGTGGTCTAAAGCTGCCCTGTGGAACTTTTCTCTGGCTGGTTTGCCATCTGCTCGTCTCCATGGATATGTTATTGTTTGCCTGCCCTGGAATGTTCAGCAGTATGTCATTAAACTATACATCTGGCATTTAATTTTTCATGTGGACCTTAAACACAAAACATTATAGACTAGACTAGGTGGACGAAGGTATTACATTTTTTTCTACCCATTTCCCTGCACTTTAATAAATAAATAAGTCCATACATCCATCCATCAAATTTTTTCTGCTTATCCGGGGCCGGGTTGTGGAGGCAGAAGTTTCAGCAGGGAGGCCCAGACTTCCCTCACCCCAGACACGTCCTCCAGCTCCTCCTGTGGAACCCCAAGATGTTCCCCCAGCCGAGAGACGTAATCCCTCCTTCCTGGGTCTTCCCCGAGGACATCTTTCCAGTGGGACATACCTGGAACACCTCCCTAGGGAGGCATCCAGGAGGTTCCTGAATAGATGCCCGATCCACCTCTGCTGACTCCTCTTGATGTGGAGGAGCAGCAGCTCTACTCGAGCTGCCCGAGCGCCTCCCCCTATCTCTAAGGGTGCGCCCACCCACCCTGCAAAGGAAACTCACTTTCGCCCGCTTGTCCTTTCAGTCATTACCCAAAGCTCATAGAGAGACCATAGAGGAAATTTACATAGTTGACTTATTTATTTATTATTTATGGTCATCAGTAAGTAAGTTACCGTAATTATGTAAATTTCCTCTTGGATCAGTTTGTACTTTTTATTTTGAAAAATGGCTCACTGTAGCCTATGGTGAAATTATTTTCCCCCAAATTACGAATTGATAACTAAGAATGATTCATGTTGATTTTGATTTTTTATTTTTTTTTTTTTTCTACATTTCAGCCTAGACACTAATGAAATATGTCAAATGTAAGGACTATTGCTATTGTGTTTAACCTCCTCCCCTCTTTTATAGTCTGATACATTCATGAGCGTATGTCTGTCTGTGCATCAGCCATGAGTGTCCTTCCTCCAATCAGACGGGACCGCATTATCGCTCAGCTCCCTCAGGTATCACTCCTTTTAACACAAATGCCTCATGTCTGTGGACCTGTGCCAGAACTTACAATTTGTGTTCTTGTGCCAGTGTTTCATCAAAGAGGCTGCACTCCACACTAAAGAGGAATTCAACAACAAAGTTAAAACAGCCTGTCAGGAACAGCGCACTGGTACTGTGGGGTGAGTATGTCTCAGGTCTGAAATGTAAACTGTATGTAAAGACTGTATATGGCCTGCGTTAAGCATATGTTGCAACTAGGCTATTACTATTTAAAGATCAAGTTGGTATAAACTACTGCAAGCAGGAGAGCAATTAGTAAATATCATGACTAAACAACTCCAATGTATCATCAAAATAAGTTATTTTTTGTATATAATTTGGCATTGATTTCTGTTATAATTGAAAAACCTTCAGTACGCACTCTTAGTTAAAAATTTAATAGATAATTAATCAACCATGTACTTGCATTTCAGTACATGTACTTACAGTGTATTTTGTCCTTTCTTTCTCCTCTCAGCAGATTTAAAATCTCAAAGGTCATCGTCGTGGGGGATCTCGCTGTGGGTAAAACCTGTCTGATTAATAGGTAGGTTTGTGAAGCAATAACCATACAGTAAATTTGTCTCAAGTTGTAAGATATTTTAATTTAACATTTTAGTCATGCATGCTTTTTATTCCCTTTTAAACTTTTAAAGGTGGCTTCATTTGTCTTTTTATTTCCATAAGTTAAACCAGTTGCATTTATTTATTTTTTTTTTTTTTTTTAAATGTAGATTTTGTAAGGATACTTTTGACAAGAACTATAAAGCAACAATCGGTGTTGACTTTGAGATGGAGCGGTTTGAGGTGCTGGGTGTCCCGTTTAGCCTACAGCTGTGAGTAAAAGACTTAATTTAATCAAATTATTGAATAATTACATTCAGAATGTCGTGAGTTTGCTTTTTTCCTCACAGATGGGACACTGCAGGTCAAGAGAGGTTCAAGTGCATTGCTTCTACATATTACAGAGGTGCCCAAAGTAAGGATTGGATTTTACACATGAACTGTATAATAATAATAACAATAATACAAATAATAATAATAAAATAAATAAGTTTACTGTAGTTTGTATGTTAATTCAATTCAATACCCAAGTAAGATGTTGACCTACATTAGAGCAAACTTTGATGATCGGTCATTTCTAAATGATTATTAGGCTAATTTTAAAATAAAACATTAACAGAATATATATGATTTTGTTGCAGTTGTAATAATCGTGTTTGACTTGACTGATGTAGCCTCATTGGGTCATACAAGGTAAGTGTGTTGTTGTTATCCCATATTTCCTCCTTATACCATGATATAGCATGTATTTATTTATTTGAGCATCATTAACAACATATAAAGGAATAAGACATTTTAGCATTCACAGTTGTGCCATGTGCTCACAGACAGTGGTTAGAAGACGCCTTAAAGGAGAACGACCCCACTAGTGTCCAGCTCTTCATCGTTGGGACAAAGAAAGATCTGAGTGTAAGTCTTTACACAGGAGCACATGCTGGGGACTGTACATATTTCAGACAAACGATTCCTTTCTGATTTGAAGAACTTTGTGAGGACCTTTTCCCATTCAAAAGATATAATATTTTGATTTGATGTGTTGAATGCTAATGCAATGCTACACTATGACAACAGAAGATGGTTGAACCTCATGAATACAATAGTCAGAGGGGAACTGTTCTGGGTTGGTGCCAGTTAACACAAAACCTTAATGTCTTGGCTCAACCCTCAGGAATGCGCTGCTTCCTGTGGCCGTAAACCCCAAAGCATTCATAAAACTGGGTCACTCGATGGGCATGGCAAATAGGGTTCACTTTATTGTTTCTTTCTCATTGTAAACTCTGTCTCTTTACAGTCACCAGCCCAGTACACTCAAATTGAACAAGATGCCCTTAAAATTGCACAGGAGATGAGCGCTGAGTATTGGGCAGTTTCTTCACTTACAGGTGGGTCAGTAAAATAGGTTTCAAGAATAATGTAATGTGCAATTAAAGCACTATTTATCCACATGGTGAGTGTTTACAGTGTACACAGTTCTCAACTTTTCTTCAATCTTTCATTTTAATGTGTAGTTGAATACAGTCAGTGGTTTACATAATATTTTATGGACAAACCTATCATTTAGAAAGACCTTTACTGTCATGTATTTGATTCCTTTTTAGTAAATTTTAACTTTTATAAAACTCTGCAATAATTCTAAGGGTTTGCATATTCCTCCAGATTCTTCTATACAGTACATTTTAGCCCACCTTACCATCTGCCTTTCTCGATGTATTCTAAGACGGTATCAGATTATCACACGACAAGATTTTAAGTATTGAAAAAGAACACCATTTTGTTTTTCTTTCAAGGGGAGAATGTAAAAGAGTTCTTCTTTCGAGTGGCGTCTTTGGCGTTTGAGATGAACGTTCTTGCAGAGCTGGAGAAAAGTGGGACAAGGCAAATTGGAGATGTTGTCAGTATGTATTTATACAATTTCTCTGTCCAATTCTCTTATTGAATTGGTATAAACCTGTCACATAAACCTTTTAGGGATAACCAGCAACTCCAGTAATCTCTACAGTGTGTCAAAGAAGAAACAGTCGGGCTGCTGTCAGTGACGGTGGGGGAGGAGCTTCAATGGTACGAGTGTATTTGTGTCTGGAAAGGAAAAGCTCTGAGTACACAGAACAGAGTCTGACTTAAATTCACTTTTTCCTTTGGCCTTGGGTTCTTCCATGAGCTGTGCATTTTTGTGGTCTTAGCCATTTTTACTCTATTTAAATGACCCTTCATGCATTTACACAGTATATGACTGTTAAACATTGCGTTTTTTGCTCAAGACTGACACGAAGACTGAAGAGCTGCTAGTATTATAGATTAGATCTTTGTTTACTACAGGATAATATGCTGCTGAGGTTAAAGGCACTATTGCTTTAAGAATACTGTTTGGTCCCATTACATTTCAATATTAAATGGTTAATCATATTTAAAAGGGATGTTTTTCCCCTGTTATTAAAAAAAAAAAAAAAAAAGCCAGTGACAGTGTTGTTTTAAATTGATGCATTTTGTCTTAAAATATGTGTTAAACATAAAATATTTCTGTACAAAAGTATGATTACAGTTTACAAAATTCACAGCTGTTTCTTCCTTTTTCACTAGTTGAAAGTTTTGAAGGACTTAAGATCATTCTTGTCGATTTGGCTTTGGAGCTCCTCAGGAATACAGTGAGAGAATTTGTAATTTTTCTTAATCCACTTTCCGCCTTCAGTATTTTCAATAGCCACAGCTGCGACACCTAATGGCAAAAATAGAATAAAAATTCACTAAAATTACATATTTATAATAGAGAATGTTACTGTGCAGCACACTGACCCACTACAGTGGCACCTAGTCTTTCCACCAGCTCAATCGCTGCTTTCATGGTTCCTCCAGTTTCTATCCATTGATCCACCAACAACACTCTGACACCTAAAACAATAAAAGTCTAGGGTAACCAGTTTGTTTAGTTTAGTTGAAAATGCACTAGAGGGCGCTGTAGCAGAAGAAATGAGAGGCAATGGAATGATCCTTTCATGTTTCTTACTTTTTTGGTACAAGTTAAACATACAATGCATATAATATTCCATTTGTAAGTGTAACTGTCCTTTCAATCATTTGTAGACTTAATGTGACAGTTATGTGACATTTTATTCAAAACAAAGTGAATATTTATGCAAACAGGTTACAACTACTTATCCTGTTGAAAATCTTTAAGACCAAAGTTGAACCTGGTTTGAGTGTGTCCAGCCGCACTTCCATGGTCTTCTCTCTTCCCGAGTAGTCAGTGTAGTTCTGACTTTGGGTCTCCACACACAAGTGTCCAGCTTTGCGAATTGCCAGAAAGCCTTTTCCCAGCATTGTAGCCACACATGCCCCTAAAACAAGCAGATTAGTTTTCACATGTAGTTTACACTGTACATGCGACTAGAGTGCACTGGGAGTAGCAGCGCAAATCTAAATTTAGAGGATGGGAAGTTTTCCAAGCTCTATACATGGTGCAGCTGTCCCTTTTAAACACAACCAGGAGACATAGTTTTCTTACCAAGAATGAAGCCCATTGCATCAATCCCTGCAACAAGATCAATGCTGTCATCTTGGAACGGACCAAGTAGGTCTTTGACACAGTCTGCAAGTGCCTGAAGAGGAGGTAGGACATGAAGCATTGTCTAGAGCCAACACATAGTTTAGATGGGCACTATTTTACCTGTGAGTTACAGTAGAGTCTGGAGGGGTCAAGCCAGGCAAAAGAAGGTCCTTTTGTGTTTGGCGCCATGAGAGCAAGATACCATCCTTTTGGCCTGTCCAGAGAAACAGTCAAAGCGTCCATTTCAATCAGTGCAAAATGTAGTTAAGGAGACGGCTGAGGAGATTTGAACTAACTGAGCTGTAACTGGGCACATGGGTCAGATTGCTGGAAAGGACTAGAGAGTGGGAGGGGGCTCAGTGTAGTTACTTTCAATTGCTTGCTGCAGAGTGTTCATAGAAAGTTCTCAACTAAATGGTGATAATTAAAATAATAATAAAAAAAGAAGTGTAATGGTAAATGCAGTCAAGTTGATAAGACAAGATCATTCAGTGTAAATGTCATTATACTTAATTAAAAGCGTGCCCCTATAAGTATAAAGTACTAAGTGTTGTTAATGAGCTGAAATCTTACATTGATATTACATTACATGTGTTTTGACTCAGCAGAGGACCATTTTCCAAAGGTTGTTATCATATTCACGGATGTATCAGATAAATCCACAATATCAACATCTCCATGGCTCAAATCTCACTTTCAAACAAACCAATGTGGGAAATGTCCAAGTTGTGCAGGCTTCAAGCTGAGCCTTCACCTCATTCCAGAAACAATGGCACTTTCTCACCATCTGGTCATGTAGCAGTAACCCCAGTGAACTTGGTTACATACCTTTGAGAAGCTATTGACATTAATCTGAATATTAATTTGTGGGTCAGTGTTAGTCTGTTGAAATCTATGGATGTATATATTCCTATATAAACAAGTGTTGTAAACGTTGTATTCCATATGCACCCTTTGATTTTTGTTGACTGAAACTTCCTTTGGAAAAATTTATCCTGTAATAAACCTTAACAGTTGTATTTTTCATCTCATTAGACTAAGACTTATCATTATAAAAACATCATTTTTGTTATATAATGTTTTAAATTATAGGCCTATTAAAACTTGTACCTGCTGCATAGTGATGACATATCCTAGTTGGTTCTTTAAGCCTGTCTAAATTGGGAAAACTGGGTTCACAGGGATGTAAAAATAGGCAACATTGAGATTGCCTTGTGTGTGACAGCAGGGGGCGCCAATATGAAGATCCTTTTAGCCTACGACAATATTAAAGTTGTAAATTTTACCTTTATGGTTAGACTATTACCAATTTCGCTTTTATCCATACGCAAACCAAAAGATGGTAGACAGACAATGTCTTTTATACCCAGATTAAGTTTTTTTTTCCCCTCTTCCAAATCGCACGGCCCATCGGGTGATTTTGCATCATTTCTCTCCGCCTTCAACAATCGGATTTCAGAGGTTGAGTAGGCTGGGCTCCCGCCTCTCGAGCTCACAATAAAGTCCAACCATGTGACTAAACCTTTGGCTGATTAGAAAGCCCACATGACCCGCGCCTTTTTACTTTTTTTTACACTTGCTGTGGGATACAGGCGCAGCATCACCGTGCGTCCTCAGCTGTGCCAACGCGTTTCAGGCTTAATCAATCTTCAACATGAATACTTTTGAAGTCCAGTATGCTTTATAGCACATTTGAATTCAAATAAGAGTTGTCCCTTCAAAGAGCAGTTGACCAATCCCTTAAATGCGGTAACATAGCCCACTATTGTTTGTAGCCACATGCAACTTGATGCTGCCAAGTTATTTGATCCTCCCCGAACAGTGTCACAATTTGACCGAATTTCTCTCATCTGACCGCCTCTCTCTTGTGCCTTCCCTTTCGTGGGCTCGCCTCTCTTCCCGTGCAGTCAGTGGCTGCTGTTGCGTGCGATAGGCTTGGCCAACCTTTTTCCACATTCCACAATGAAAGAGTTTTGTCCCCGCATTGTGATTTAGGTCATCAGTAATTCTGCGTCTGGTTTGTGGCACTTGAAAGTTGTCCAGTGTCCTGGTTTGGCACAATCGCCCCCATTCCTGTTGCTATGGAAAGCGGCCCCAAGTTTGAACCTTCTGTATGCCTGTTCCCAAAGTAAATCTCCACTGTGAGGGGGGCGCAGGAAAAGAAGGAGAGGCAGAGGGGTAACTACCGGTCACAGGATCAGGTCCATGTTCCTCACACGCACCCTACATTAACCCCGGCCTTTCTGCGGGTCTTTTGGCTTAGGGGCTTACCCCATGTGAACAAAGCAGGTGCTGAGCACTAGCTACAAAGCAGTGTTGAAGTTAGAGGTTAATTCACTGACTCCTCCCCGTGACTCTCTTCCGTGTATTAATAATCGGACCATCGCCGCGTCCACTTAAAAGTGGGAGTGTAGCGCAGCGCGAGGCGCAGAGAGGAGCTGTCTCCATTCAGTGGTGCTGAAAGTGCCACTGAAGGCATCATGTGGTCGGTCCTGCTTGTCTTCCTGTCCTCTCTGGACAGAAACCTGGTCAAAGGAGGCTTAGTAAGCAGCGCACTTGACGCAATGAAACCGGACAAAGAAACTTTTTGCTCCCAAGTCTCGTCAGTGGACGGACTTTTTCTATATGAGGTATCCGATGGAGCAGAAATGGTGAGCTCGCTGGTGACATCCGCGAGTGCGCTCGTGGACTGCTCCATCAGTGAGAATCCAGAAAAGGTGATGTCTTTTACGCGTGAGTGCAAGATGGGACACACAGATGACAGAGTGGAGCAGCACGGTCTCTCGGCCTATGAGCGCATAGATGAATCCAGGCTGCTATGCCAGCGCTTCCAGCAAAGTGAGAAACCCACAAACTCCAAGGACCAAGCGCATAGACGAGCCAAGCGAGGCTTCACCTATCCCGGGACCCTGTGGTGTGGAGCGGGAAATATGGCGGAACATTACAATCAGCTGGGTACAGTGTCATTCAAAGTTTAAATAAGGAGTCCATTCAAGGCTTAGCGCACTGATTAACTTTGGACTGAATTTTGCAGGTGATTTTGCAGAGACAGACAGCTGCTGTCGGACCCATGATCACTGTCCTCACGTCATCCACGCATTTTCCTCCAACTATGGCTACACAAACTTCAAATGGCACTCCATCAGTCACTGCGACTGCGATGAAGCGTAATTATTTCTTATGAAAATATATTTACCAATACAATGCATTAGACTATATTATTATGCAGTTGTACCCATGGAAATAGTTTATAAATGGCTGTGTGAAATGTTAAAATGCTCTATGTCTCTTATTTTTGAGCAGACTCAAAGCATGTCTGAGGAAAGTGAATGATACATCTTCCAGAGTGGTTGGCCAAGCTTTCTTCAATGTGATTGAGGCTCCCTGCTTTAACTTTGCATATGAAGAGCAGTGTGTTGAGCGCCACTGGTATGGCCTGTAAGTATTATCCATTAAATCTCTCTTTAAGATGATTTGCAACATACTTTTGTGGGATAATGGGATTACATATGCACATTACACTGTGTGTCACAGGTGTAAACGATTTGAGAGGCGCCCCATTGCGGTGCTCAGAGATGCTGTCCCATATGACTTTGGAGGAATTGATGTCATCGACGAGCTGACAGTGGCTCCCTTCAGGAAAAAAGATTCCAATAAGAGTGGAGAGCAGGTGCAATCTGAGCCGACCTCAGAGTCTCCGGTGTCAGGCTCCCAGAGCAGCAGTACCGAGGAGCCCTCCCTCACAAACGTGATGACCGCTGCAGAGGACTTCATCAAAGTCCTGGCCACTGTGTCCACTTCACAGAGCTCCACAGCCGACTCTGATAGAGGTGACGCACCGAGTTCAGAGAAGAAGAAGAAGAAAAAGACCTCACAAAAGAAAAAGAAAACTAAAAAGACGAAAGGAAAGGGTAGGAAAAAGAAGAAGCAGGAGGCAGTGGTGAAAATTGAAGACAGTGGTGCTGTTCCACTGTCTAGTCCCAAAGAGGAGGGAGCCACAGGCCTGAGTAACTATATCAGTGAGTCTCAGTTGCCCGAGCAGATAGGTAGAGCGTCCAACAAGGTGAATGAAAACAAATATGAGCTGGGAGGTAGAGAGGAAACATCCAATGAAGTCATGAAAGATGAACCAGCTCAAGACCAAGAGGCCATTTCTGTTACATCACTGACACCCATCAAGAGGAAACCAGCAAAACTTAGCTTCCTCTCTGCAGTGTCCAGCACAACAAGTTTGCACAAAGCTAAAGCTAAGTGGTTACGAAATAGACAGAGGAAAGTTAAAACTGTTCCTACAGTTCAATTAGAAACCGCATCTGCAACATCAAAGCCACAGGAACAAAGCATGGTGAGCACATCTGAAAGGCCACTCATTGTGAACATAAGTCCAATTGAAATCTTGCAAATCAAAAAGGACAGGTCAAAGTTGAGGAAAGACCGGGAGGAGAGGAAAAAAAGACAAAAAGCTGTGAATGAAAATTTGAAAGAGGGCAGTACACTTCTGACAACCATCCCAGGGCAGTTTTCTCCAGAGGCAGAGAGAGGCAGGGTCCATGCTACGCCTCATAGCTCCTCATTCAGCGTGCTAAAAAGACAAAGACACAGGTCAAAAGAGAAAGGGATCAGTAAGAAAAAGAGAAAAGGTCAGTCTCTTTTAAATGAACATTTCTCTGAAACCATGGAGGAAGAGGCTTTTCTTCCAACTCCGAGTGGAGCACAGATCGGCCCTGCTATCACCACGGCAATAAGTCGGTTAACGGACAACGTTCAAGTGACCACCACATGGCAGATTTTTACTACAACAAAAACGCCCTCTGTCAACACTAAGAGACTTGTGAACAAAAAACGTGGAAAGTTGAAGAATAAATCCCACCCCACAGCTATAAGTGATCCCAACCCATTCACAGTTGCAAGCCCCCCAACCAAACCAGCTGCTTCTAAATATGCTATAATCACAATTGCTAACTCTTGGTCACCTCAGCCCACAACCACTTCTGCCAACAGTGCTGTCAGTGCCCTCAGCCCTATGCAGTTAACTATTGAAAAAGTGAAAGAACAATTTGAGAGGAAGAGAAAAAGGAAAGTAGCTTTGTTTTCACACCAGTAAACAAAAGTAGACAATGCATGTAGTAAGTGATGCTACTTGTGTTTAGGTTGAGTCATTGTGATTGTGAATTGCAGCTTTTTCTGACATTTTTAATGAAGTTTGCTCCCACAATCATGCTTTCAGCAATGTATTCTTGCATGCCTTCAATAAAACATTATGCAAATTCAACAAGTGACTCTGTTTTATGCAAAAAGAAGTTTAAATGAACAACATTTTAAATAGCACAGAATACAGACAATTGTATTGCACATCCATTTTTTCACTCAAAAGGTTCTCATTACATACAACAGCAAGGCTGAGAACTAATTTTCTATTTAATTATGTTAGTTAATGCTTTGTTACTGTTGGTTATTAGTGAGTAAGCTCATTTGAAGAATGGCCAAAGCATAGCCAATATTATTTAGCTGATATAAGTTGACAGCCAACCCCAAGGTTTGGTTGGGATAATTAAAGTTTTATTGTATCCTTTGGTATTGGCCCGGTGAGGTCACATTCTCTACTCAGATTAAGAGCTCACTTCTGGCCCTCAGCCCTCAGCCCTGATCACTCAGTCCCATAGATCCAGCTGAAATCCTCGAGGTCAGCTGATTTCCACATGATTATATAAGAAGACACTAATCAATACAAGGCATCACGATAAGATGCCTTTTATGTCATTAACACAACTTTAAATTTAAATGCAATAATTAAGATTAAAAAATAAGTGGCCCCTCCTTTATTATGCAGCATCATGGGAACGGTGGAACAATAAAGACTTTCAGCTCAAGATTTTTGGATAGAACTCAAGTTTTCAAAAGAGCTCAGTATTCACACACATTTAAG